>CM020184.1:7874432-7892554 GCA_009805545.1 Oryza longistaminata
GAGGGCGCGGCGCGGCGCGTCCACCCAGTAGGCGTGGAGCCGCACGATGCCGCGGTGGCGGAGCGCCGCGAGGAGGTGGACCTCGCCGTAGAGCCGCTCCAGCTCGCCGCCGCCCCGCACGACGTCGCGCAGCCGCACCTGGTTCCACGCCACCTCCACTCCCCTCCACTCATCGAACCCCCTATACCTGCACCCAAAAATCATTCCAAAATCAATCAAACACTCAAATTCTAACCAAGAAACACAATCAAACAGAGGATTAAACCAATTTAGGAGAATAAATTGGATCATGTGATGATCTTACACTATCTTTGACGATCCCTTGCCAAGAATCTCATTGAACTGCAGAGAAAGAGGAGGCATTAAGCAACAAGGTAAGAAGAAGCTGGAGGAAGAAGACGATGAGATGGGATTATTAGTAGATGATTACTCTGCCATATCTTCCAGTGGGATCAACCTCTGCATAGCCAGCCTCAGCGAGGAGGAGGACGCCATGGCCATGGCCATTGCTCTGCTGCTGCAGGGCTCCCATCATTCTACACACGCTCTGCTCAGCTCAGCTCAGCTCAGCAGCAACACATCTCCATTGATCCACTCAAGAAGAACTCGTGAGCGTGGCACGTCGATCTCGAGGAGATGGAGGGAGAGAGAGAGGAGACACCTCTATCTGTTGCTGCGTTTTTTTAAGTACTATTATTCCTGGGTAATAACAAGTTTAATAGTATAGCCAACTACTAGCTCCAAATCATCTATAGTCAATTTAATAGCCAATTCATATAATAGTTATCTAAACTTATATTACACTATTAATTCCTGGTTCCACCTATACACGCATTGCGTCTTTGAGTCCGTGCTGTAGTACTGCTCTTCTCTCTCATCTTTTATCTATTTAAAATATGTTTACATCTCGTTTATAGTCTGCTATTGTACTTGCTCAGAGCTAGTGAGTTGCGTGGGCGTGATTAGAGATGAAGGAGACGGTGATTAGGCGCTGCTAAGAGCAAGTTTAATAGTATAGCCAACTACTAGCTTTAAATCATCTATAGCCAATGTAATAGTTAATTCATACAATAGTTGTTTACTACTATCTCACCTATCATACAGACATACGTCTTAAAATCCGTGCTGCAGCTGGCTACAGATCTGTAGCCCGCTGCTCTTCTCTCTTTTTATTTATCTTTTTAAAATATGTTTATAGTTGGCTTATAGCCTGCTATTGTATTGCTCTAATGACGGTGCTTAAGCTTAGTGGAGGCTGTGGTGGCGGCGCTTACGAAAAGTGGAGAAGCTTGAGAAGCTTTGAAAAAAGTTTGAAGGCGATATGATAAATTGATAAGGTGTTGTTGGTCTGCACTGGGCGTAGAATCCAGGAGCTGGAATCAGGAAATTCTTGGTCTTTGTTTCCATTAAAAAAGAATACAGTGATAATTGAAACTTTGTTTCCATTCAAAGATAGTAATGGTTGAGACTTTGGATATGTGGGCAGCCGGATAATGTGATTTTTCTTTCGTCATTAGTTACATCATCAGACACATGGCACACCAACTGTAGACACATGAATGCATATGCATGGTTTTGGGAAGAATACGGAGGGGTTTGTCCGGCCTTTATGAGCCTACTCTCTTATCAAAAAAAGAAAACTGAATGCTCATATTCAGTTTTTCTTTCTCTCTTTCTTCCTATGGGTGTTACCCGGATGCCGAAGATGGTGCAAAATTGCAAAAGACCTCTGATAATCTATAATTCTCTCTCCGTTTTATATTGTAAGATGTTTTAACTTTTTCTTTAGTTTATAAAAATATTAGTGACATCTACTACACTAATTTCATTGAATCCAATTACATAATTGTTTTGTTTAAGAATATTACTATATTTGTTGTACAAATTTAATCAAAATTTAAAAAGTTCAACTTAGAAAAAATCAAAACGTTTTTCACATACACATTGACAGACGGCTATGACAAGTAGATAAGCAGAGGAATAAGTTCACCGGAGGTCCCTCAACTTAACAGCGAGATTTTTTTTAAGATCCCTTAACCACAAAAACAGAAATGTGTACCCCTAAACTCACACAAACCAGGCGTTGCTCCCTTTACCTCCCTTCACCGTGGCAACTGGTGGAGGTGGAGGTGGAGGCGGCTCCCCAGCTCTTGGGAGCGGCGGTGGCTGAGGGGGCAGGCGCCGTACGCTGCCACGCTCGGGATCCTCGGGCGGAGGGAGATGGAGACGGGTCGGTGGAGGTCAGGAGCGCCGTCGACGTTGACAACCCAAACTCGTCGGTGCTCACCATCAACGCCAGCGCCACGCGGAGCGGAAGACGCGCCCCGACCACCGCCTCACCCACACCATCGTCTCCGTCTCTCCGGCGACGCTATACCTAAGCCACCGCTCTGATGGCGGCGGTGGCGACGACAACAAGGACGCCACGGCGGGCGAGCGGCGGCTCCCTCGCTGAAGAACAGAAGAGAGAAGAGAGAAGAGAAGGAGAAAAAAAAAGAGAAAAAATATGTGTAGCTGACGTGTTGGGCCCCACGTATTTTTAAATTTTTTTTGCTGACTAGGATACCACGTCAGCGAAACCACCCATATATACTGCCATAGAACGTTGAGTGCACGGTTTATATAAGTTTAGGGGTACACATTTCTGGTTTTGTGGTCAAGTGACCACAAAAAATCTCACTGTTAAGTTGAGGGACCTCCGGTGAACTTATTCCATAAGCAGACACCTGCCGGCAGTAGAAATTGCAGCCCAGCCCACCAAATAACAGGAGGTAAAAATGGCAAGACCCAGAACCCGGTCCAACAACATCGTTCTGGCTCAACAAAGGAAAGGGCCACAAGCTGGCAGCATTCACGTTATTATAACAAATGAACAATAGTCGAGAATTACGGCGGAGAATTTTATTATCAACTTCAACAGCTCAGGCACATTAGCAAAACCTTTTAATAATTAATCCCCCATTAGACATATCTTCAATTCAGGTACATTAGCCAGAGACCACGATCTGTTGTTACGTTATGGTGACGATACACATGTGCGACAGCGACACTGCATAAATACGAGATCCAAAATTAAGCGTGCTAATTATCTGCCTCCTGTAGTAGCACCACATCTATGTCCTTTTTTTTTTTCGCTTTACCTCTTCTCTACTTGCAACGTGCACAGTCTGAAGCGCAAGAGAGCTCAACGCCATCTTGCAGAAGCTGACAGGTAGGGTGCTGATCACTCATCATCAGTATTCAGTCATCACTTCTTCGCCTGCCTTCTTGATGCAGCTCCGATCAGGAGAGCCTTCCCAACAAGGCCAGTGTTGAGCACGCAGACGGCAGCCACTGCGCCACCGAACACCACCCATTTCCAGTCGAACCCTGGTTGAACCGCTCTGGAATTCTCACTCTCATCGATGGTTTTCGCTGCATTGGAGGGCTCTTGATCCAGGGGGCAACTGGAACTAGCAATAGATGTCTTGGTGGTTACTCGAGCCATGATGGCACTGCGAGAGAGGGTGTTCTCTGTGTCTCTCATTTGCTGGTATGCTCTAAATCCGGACTGGAACTTCTTTACAGCACCCCACATGCCATGCCGGACACCCACCTTGGCGACATCTTTAGGGATGCCCATGTCCTCGTAGTGGACCAGCGTTACTTCACATGCGGATTGCTGTCCATCTTGTTTCGGTGATTGAACTGTGGTTACCCAAACAGAAAAGGGAACAGAATGTCAAGGTATAAACATTTGTGTTCCTTCTTGACCAAAACTTGTGATGAAAGGAACTAATTCAGGTGAAGTAAGAATAGTGGTAGGAACAAAAATTACCTGCTCTAATACGCCAACTTGAGAAATACAGTTCCACACGCCTTGGTTTTTCCTTCTTAGGCAAAGCTGGATAAGGAACTCCCTGCAAATGGAAGTGTTTCAGTGCTCACAAGTCTCTCAATCAGCATATGCGCTATAATAGATAGTAGTCAAATTTTCTACATAGTGCATTGCCAACAATCTTCAAATACATGTATTTCTAATGTTGATTATGCAAGAATGCTAGGCCATGGCGTCTGATTCTCTGGGCTGAGATCCAGGTTTGAAATTTGAACCAAATGTAAGAAGAGCTACATGCATGAGCTATGCAAAAGTATCCTCTAGAAGCCAGACACTATTGACTTCGATCTCCATTCACATCAACTACACCTTCAACACCTTAAAATACAATGGATGTATGTTTATGATCTAGCACTCTCAAAAAAAGTAAGTAGAATCGTATCGATGTCAGAATTGCAATTTGCAGAAAGCCAGGCAAGATTGCTACGCAACAAACAGTGTTTTAGTATACCAGATCTTTTGTTCACTAAAAGATCTGCCTTGTAGTCACTAATAAATCTAATTACCTTCTAGACCTAGAATCCTCATCCTTTTAGATAATTGGAAAATATCCAGCCTCTGCGTCAAGAGAAGCACCCAGACCGCTACCTAGAATCCTCAAAAATCAGATACTATCTCTATTCATGAATATTTATCACTTTTCACCACATTTTCTTCTGAATAAATATTTATCATTTCATGTTCCCAAGTAGAATTTCCAGTTTCGTCCTTATTCCCCTTTCCACTTTTGGCAGAAAATAGTAAGTAGTTTACTTACTAGGGTCAATTTGGTCACATATAAATAGCCTTGGCAACAGAACATTGGTTAAGCATTCGTGAACAGAGGTAGTATCTTGCAATAGGTGCTCATACAATTACAGTAGTTAAGCACTTAAGTTAGATATCCATATGAGAACATCAGCCAAAGCCAGGTTAGCATATCATAAAAATGTCTTGTCAAAATAGTAATACTGGAACCTTGTGGTAGAAATACCTTTGTAACACAATAGTAAGTTTTCCCAGATTCCCATATCCGCCGCCCAAAAATGTATTCACGGTCACTGCAAAAGAAAGGGAACTACAAAACAAGCAACATGTTGAAATTACATGATTCAATATGTAATTTGGGGGATATGCTTGTCAAGAGATATGCAGGTCAAGTTATCATACCTTTTTTATCCAGTGAATAATCATAGTTCCATTTTGGGGGAACTCCTCCAAAATTTTGAAATATGCAAGCATGGGATCCCACTTCAGACGAAATTCATCATCCCAGAAGAAATCTCTAACAAGCTCAGGAGTAGCATCCTCAAAAATAGTGCGACTACAGTACATGATAGGTCCCACCTACAAGCAAAGGAAGATCAGTCCATTAGATGTTGCACTATAACCTATATGCTATTGATTTGGTCACATCAAACGTAGATTCATTGAAAAGACAGGAAATGAACCAAAGGTGCAAATCAAGGAAATGAATTAATATTATACCACGGCAAGCCAAGGTCATCACAGGATTTTAAAAACATAAATTCTGATCTTGGTACAGTTGATTCAACTTTCAGAGTTTTTCTTTCAATTCAGATGCTAGTATTTAACTTATTTCTAATACAGGGCCCTCTAATCATTTACGCAATCACGCTATACATATACTTTGACATCTGTTTCTTTCCTACAATCCCACTGGAAAACATACCTCAGGCTCACGGCGCCAGGCCTTGTAAGTCATGTTGGAAGTGGTACGTTCCATCAAATGCTGCCATGTTGTATCCCCACTCTCCTTGTTATCAAGAAGTTGTACGAGGTGTTCTAGGTCCTTCTCAGTGACAACATGATGGCCGCCCTCAAAATATGTTCTAATATGGACAGAAGAAAAGGATTTTAGCAAACAGTTTGTTGCATAAACCTATATTGAAGTCAGTTTAAATAGATGCAATCATGCTTTGAAATAACTTTTTGTTTGCATTAGTTATTAACTACTGTAACATAACAAATGGGTCACACGATGAAAAAACATATCAAATAGGTCAATATAGAACAGGCAATCATGTAAAAGTTCAATTATGTCCAACAGGTCTAAAATTCACACTCAAGTCCTAATCAGCATTTGAAATTTCAGTCAGAAGCTTCCAGTCATTTATGTCGATGATCGCTTGATGCATTTTTATGTCAGTAAATCGACCATTGATCACCCACTTGACCATCGAACTCAGTTGCTCAAGGAAGAAGAATAAGTCTGTTACTCAACTCCATAATTTGGCAATAACAGTATTGGTCAAATTCAAGGGTAAAGTACAATGGATCATCTTATTAACAGTTGTACTTAACAATAGCAAACTAATTTTCTTGTACTGATCCTTCCACTATATGATTTTAATATGACACGTTGAAACCCTTGATATGCACAACTTTCACTTAATTGTTATCGGTCGAAGCATATAAATACTAAGGACATCAAGCACCTTAATTTTAACATGAAATCGATAATTTGAAATTCAAGCACGCCATAAGCATAAATTCGCTCTGTCAGTACATATGGCATCGTCATCAGGTCAGTTAAAATTATGCAATTTGACCAAAAGCTACGACGCTTCTAACCTGCCATCAGCATTAGTCACCACAGAATTGAGTTGCGAGCACATTGATTTCGATTATCGGTAATAAATTCAATTTCGAGATGGCGCACACCTAGTTCCCAACGGACGCAGCTAACAAGGCAAACGCTGCGCATTCCCACCTCATCTTACCACGCCAACCCACAGCGATAATAGATAATCCAACTCAAGAGGATCCCACCTGCCATCGACGCAATCGCCGGCGTCCCCGGAGGCGTCGGCGGCGTCGTCGTCGTCGGCCAAGGCGGCGTCCTTGCGCTGGTGCTTGCCGCGGCTGCCGAAGGCGGTGGAGAGGGGCCCGCGCGCGACGGAGAAGGCGGAGAGCGCGGTGCAGGCGCAGCCAGAGGCGGCGCGCCGCCGAGGCCCGGGGGAACGTAGAGGAGGCGGAGGCGGCTTCGGAACCCCAGGTAGAGCAGCCCCGTCCATCGCGGCCGCCACGCCCAGCCGATGACGAGCCCGATCATGGACGGCCGCCCAGATCGGCACCGCGCCAGCAGCAGGCACGTCCCACCGCCATGATTCCGCCACCGCCGGCCGCCGCAGCACCCCCACCGCCTCCTCGTACCACCCCCGCCATTGCTAGGGCTCGAAGCTTCCCTCCCTCTCTCCTCTCTCTCCTCTCTTTTTTTTTCCCCTTGCAAAAATGGAGAAAGGAAGGGGGAAGGGGAGGAGAGAGACACGGGCCAGGGCGACGAGTTGTTTTTGGAGGGTGGGTGAAACATGTGTCGGTGAGGCTGGCCGGTGGGGCCAGGGTGGATCTGGGCCCACCTGTCAGTGGCAGCGGGGGAGGGGGCGGTTGGTGAGGCGGGCCCACCTGGCAGTGGATAGGGGTGAATCGGCAGCAATGCCTCCGACATATACGGGTCTCGCGAGGCGGACTCGTGTTTATCCGCAGTGGATAGAAATAATTAATTATTAAGCGCGCGAGATTCACGATGAGATCCCTCCGCTTGTGACGTGGCGGGGCGTTAATGGCCGCGGGTAATCGTTGAAACGGTACGGGCACTGGGGATTGGTCACTGGAGCTTGCTCCCTGACACATGGGGCAGCCAATTAATTACTGCTCCGCTCTGCTTTGACCTGCAATGACATGTGGGCCCAACCATCTGGTATGTTGATAGATAAAACTCGATCCGTAAATTCGTATTAATTTTGACTTACAATAATCAAATTTGACCAATGGTATAAAAGAAAATGCTCCATATTAGTTTAGTCAAGTTGGTACTATATTGTTTTGTGTTCTAGTCAATGTAGTTTATGGAATAATGCCTTACAATAGCAGATATTAACTTTACTATTAAATCATCGATGGTACGAGTTGAAATTGACAAATGTTCACAGTTGGAATTCAGAAGATCGGTCATGTTTGATTTAGATTATTAAACAGATTATTTAAGAAATAAACATAATAAACAGCTTAGACAAGTTGTCAAAATAATGTGCTAGAAGAAATCTTTTTGAGAAAAGAAAACATTTTTTTCAGGGACATGCCATTTTCAACCTTAACAAATTTTGGTAAAGTTGCTAAAAAAGTGGCTACATTTAGTTTGCTGCCAAATTTTGATAACTATATAAGAAATCCTATCAAAATTTTGCAAAGTTGGCATTGCCAAAAGTTGGTAAGGGTTTTTTTGACATCAAAGTGAACAGGCCCTAAAGCATGGCGCAAATAATTCAGTAAATAAACTGAAAAGAATATGGCAGGAGTAATTATTTCTGTAGCAACACACATTCAGATGGATTCATGGAGTGCGTCGCGAAATTTTCAGAGTTGGTCGACCTTGTTGATATCGGTTGAAGACAACAGAAGGAATCCAGTTAGGCGGCTGCCTCCTGCATATCCTAAGCGAAACTGCTAGGTCAGTTCAGCTCACTTTCTCGAATACATTTTCAAAAGGTAGCAACAGCTAATAGCACGAATAAAATATGAGGCAGTTGTTCAATGATGACACAAACAAAGCTGTACCGAATTGACATTTTGAGTCTCAACCCTCAACGATCAACTAGAACATGTGATTACATCACGACAATTATTCGATCAGAAAGGAACATAAAAGTCATGGAAGAAAAACAGCAGAGAGATCAGAAAAGCGTATATGAATATATAAGCTCGTGCCTGTGTTAATCGAGATTCCAGAAGAGTTGTCACAAACCGTTGAGGAACATGAGCCTAGACGCTTAAGATACAATAATCTGAAATCACATTAAACCCACGTGCAGGATGTACTGCCAATCCGAGCAGAGAGCAAAATTTGCAAAGAAAACAAAAAAAAAAATGTAGCTAGCACATATACTACTTGTACAATCCTCGAGTGCCATGCATAGAAGAGCTACACTTGAAAACAAACTTCTCGAAATTACTCAAATTGAGCTACCTTTAGAAGAACTATATTGGCTTTGCAACTTTACTCAACCAACCATTTCTTGTCTTGCAAAATTCAGCAGCACCATCCCTTGTTGATTGACCGAAAATAGCCTGTGCCCCGATAGTAAACCTAATTTACCAACCAACATCCTCCAATCCCTGCAACATCATGATGCATTGTAAATACTGAAGAAAGCAAGTACCACTTTTCAAATAACTAAACACTTCATTGGAATTGGGCTCCTAGCAACAACTGAAGATATATCTTTGCTACTCATAAAATTTTGGGGGCCTTTCAGTACTCTCTTTTCTGAAGTACAACAATCTATATGTGAATGCTCAACAAACAAACATCAAGGTAAAATATGTACCTTGGCCCCTTATAATCAAATTTACATATTACATTGTTGATTTTTTTTTTGTGCATGGACAAGAGTAACCCCTGTGGCTCTGTCTAGTACAAGCTCCAGCCAACATGAGTACTATACCATCTTGTCCCCATCTCATCCTAGACCTAGCCCCTCCATGCCTCCTTTCTTTTTCTTCACAATGCATTGGCATCCATAGGAATTGCCAGCGACAGCGAGTCTACCGCCCACACCTTTGCACAGGTCAGGCTTTCGCTGCATCAAGTGGGATGAAGACACATTCAGGGTGGCTTGTTCAAGTCCATAAAAAAAATGAGCACAGCTAGAAGCTGATGAAGCAGTTTACCGTCTTTATTGGAAGGGTCAAGTCCGATTTACTCCCCTCAACTATTGCAAAAGTACGATTTACCCCCTTCAACTATAAAACCACAAGATACACCCCTCATCTATTCAATCTGGACACTTAACCCCCCTTGTACCCTGTTTTAGGTGGTTTAGGGCTGAGTTGTCTTGATATTCCTTGTTCTCATACAAACCTTGCTTCCGACACATTTTGTGCTCTCATAAAGAACACATCCCTGTCTGACATTACAGTGTCAACCTTGTGCTATTAAGACTTATTTTACTTGTTCTTTATCCTTGCTTCTGTTATTTTTTTTTTTGGCACAGACCTCATTGCACAAACAATATATATGACAGGAGACAACTGATTATATTTCTGTAAAGACCTTGAGGGGTTTCTGCAAACAACTGATTTACATGACAGCAAACAATGATAAACTTCTTCTCGTCCAGAGCTTGGGGAGTTTTGCTATTACATTGCATGGGTACATTATGATGTTTAGGTCTACTAACGGTATATGTTCTTCGCTGTGCGAGTCAGTCACTGAAATGCACGAAATTGTGAGTTCCAAAGACGAGGTGCCATCTCGGAGAAATGGCACAGGTAAAAAGCAAGTGCCTGCGTAAAAGCTATAAGTTTGCAAGATTCAGTGGATTATCAAGACAAATCAGCTCTAACACCTAAAACAAGGTATGAGGGGGGGCTTAATTGTCCGATTAAAATGTGATGAGGGGTAGTATTTTGTCTGTTTCTAGTTTAGGCGGGGGTGTAAAATGAAATAAATCCATGGTTCAAGTTCCAGCCTCATTTAAATGTGACATTGTTCATAGTGTTAAACCGACATAGTTCATAGTATTGTTCTATTAATAATCTGACATGGTTCAATACAAAAACCTCGCATGGCCCTGACCACACTCTGGGTGGAGAAGCAACTCGACAGCTCCATCCTCAGAATCTCCTCCAGAGTGAAGTCAGAAGGACCACAACAGGAGAAGAACATATTCCGGTTCAGCGCGCTTTTGTGGCTGCCATGGCTCCTTCCAAGGTTGCCGTTCGATCAAGGTTTTGGGATCAGGTTGGGAATGAGTTAGGGAATTCAGAGATCAGGTCTTGGGTGGGGCCAGGAATAGCCATTGGTAAAAAAACATCCAGTCAAAAATGCATATAGCTAAAGAACATACAAAATCAGGCAAAGGGTATACAATGGCATGCTTGGAAGCAACGCTAGTTTGGAATGACATATTTCTAAGCCTCGACTGATCGGTGTCAGTGGCATACATCTAAAGTGGTAACTATGGAGTGGCACCAATCTAGTTTTCTTAAATCCAGTACTTGTTATGGGAGCAAATATTCTGGTTGTGATATCAACTTGGACTACCAGGCTGTAAATTGGACTTCCCCAAGGCGGCAAGGCCCCACTTATACTAGAATGAAATTGAGATCAATGTATTCTTTTAGATTTACATACTGGTTAATGGCCAATTCAAAATAAAGTATCAGCTTGCAAGTATTCAATGATCTATGATGTATTGCAACTCAGAAAATCACCCACAGAGAAAAAAAATTGCAGTCATTCAGATTGTCAAAGTTCCAACTCTAAGATCCAATGAAGCTACACACTTTTGATGGGAATAGCCAGTATGTGGTCCCAAAAAAGGATATGCATCAGAACTATTTGTTCACAATCAGCTTCAACCTTTCAACTATCATAACTGATACAGTATGTACTGAAATTTATATTTACCTGTCTCAGTTACGACATGATTACCTCTACTTTGGATCGTACTTCAACCCCAGAGAATGCTTCTAATTAACTTATAATTTATAAAATACTGTTCAGAAATCTAAGTAATCACACTGAAAAATTTAGGTGGAAAGGAACTGCATTCTATGTGTGTACAACTGGACTTTTAAGTGGGTCACCACACAAGTCATATAGGTGTAGATTCTAAAATTGAGACCAACCACGCTTGAATAGACACACTTGAGACTGGCAATTGTATGAGGTTTCCTATGTTATCAACTGTCACTATTAAACCACCATGTGATAGTTCCACATTTTGTTATCATAATAATCCAATATTCATAGCAAATGAAAAAAAAAGGCCCATAACCTATGTTGGACATTTTTGGGCTCAACCCTGTCGGTTAACTGGTAAAACATCACTCTGGGAATTTTCTCAACACTACATAATGCAAGACCTAATGCAAGACCGCCTGTGATTGACATGTTGCAAGTTTGTTTGATCACTTCCATGAGCAAAGTTTGTAATAAAGGCCATTCGAACTCATTATTTATGCACAAAATATATACTGATTAACACATGAAACACACCTATATTGATATGGTTTACTCCACTTATCAACAACAGAGGCAACAAGACAATTTACATTGTTTTCAAAAATCATTTGTAACTACGAGATTCGACCATCCATAGCCTTGCATTATCGATACAATTGCAAGCAAGTACATAACATTAGTCTCCATTTGCAAATTAAGAGGCATCACAATATAACCAAGTAGCTCATCCTCCAATGCGCAGTCCATAAATATCCAATGCGCAATACATAAATATCTAGCCCCCAGAGCATCTTTTAAAACTTCTAACGTGATTTTTTTTATACTCTAGTTATGCATCTACTGCATAATCATAAACTTGCAAGGACGGATAATTATCTCCAAGCAAAAGATGCCATACCATAACCACCGGGAGCAATCACATGCGTGGCTGCGGGCGAAGGATCATGATGATGATGTCAATGGCCATGAACGCGATGAGCGGGCTGAGGTCGAGCTTGCGGCCGAACACGGGGGGCATGACCTCGCGGCAGAGCGCGAGGAAGGGGTCGCAGAGGTCGCGCAGCGCGGAGAATGGCTGGCGGTCCCAGGGGATGTTGGGGAACCACGAGAAGAGCACGCCGACGAGCAGCACCTCCCTGTAGACCCCCAGCCACCGCACCACCGCCGACATCGCCGCGGCCACCGGCGCCCGCAGCGGCGCGAGGTTGACGCTCCGCAGGCCGACCTCCAGCGTCGAGAGCGGGGCCAGGAGCCCGCCACCGCCGAAGCCGCCGCCTCCGCCGCGGCGCGCGGCCGCGGCGGCGACGAGCGGAGGCCGCGGGGAGGGGAGGCGGCGGAGGGCTAGGGTTTGGGGCGGAGGAGGCGGGTGGGGGGCTCGGGAAGGCGCGGCGGGGAGGGGAGGGGGCGCAGGCACGCGGGAGGTGAGACGCCGTGCATCTCGCCGCGCTTCGGGTTCTGAAGGTTCTAGAAGGGCGTGGAGGCGAGGAGGCGGAGGAGGAAGAAAGATGATGGGAGGAAGAGCGAAGGGGAGGGAGGCTCGCGAAAGAGGAAAGGATATGGTGTGCTACTTTTGTGGGCTCCACTTGTAAGTGGTGTGTGCTTTGTATTGTTATCCATGTCAAACTGGATTTATATTAGTTCTCAAAAACAAAAAACTGGATTTATATTTCTGTTGTCTTTGGTCTGCAATTCTGCATCTATAATTTCATAACTTTTTGATTTACAATTCCATTGTGATGAATTAATGGCCGGCCAGATTTTGGATTTCTTTCTAGCAAAACTCCTATTAGAAAGTAGAAATCCAGATAACTAGTTATATATGAATTTTAGACACAACCTGATGAGAATAGATAAGATGCGTTAATAGTTTAATATGTCATGATTATTTTGGTTGTGATTGTATGAATTATCATCACAGTCATGTCAAAAGTTATAATTAAACTCATGTAGCCATGTCAAATATAATTGATAGTGGCAACAAAATATATTTTTTTCACACTGTTAAAGTATCAGAGTATTAACTCTTTTGTAGGGCGACGAATCAAAATTCCACCACATTTATTTGAGATGAAGCTAGAAACACTCAGGGGTCTTCCGGCTAGCTCCACAAGGTGGTGGGCTAGACGATTTGGATTCGAAGTCTCACCCATTCTAATTATTTGATATTAGGTCATTTTCTAATATTCGTGTTTTTTTTTTATTCGAGATGAAGCCCAAGTGCCCAACTCCTAGGCCCTGCTCACCCATGGGCCGTTGCTACCATGTGGGTTGTGGCCTGTGGACTATTGAGATAATAGCAGCATTCCCTTGCATGAAAATAATTCTGAGTTTTGTATTTGGAATCGATTTTTTTTTCTTTTTATGAACTGTTGCAAAAAACTGAAATGACTAATGTATTATTTTCCTCCTGAGAAATATCTTTTGACAATACTAAAACTTGTGACTTCTGAATATAGATAAACGAACTCGTTGAAATCTAAGGATGAAATGATGAATGATTGTTGGCAGCATGTACTTATATATTTTCAGATACAATAACAGTAATAAATCAAATGTTTGCCATTTTCCTTTAACAGCAAGTACTAACTCGAGGGCACAAGCGAATCCAACAATAAGCCAAATCACTGGGCGGAAGCAAAAATACCTTTGATATATTAAGATATCAACTGCAGACCTCGTCGGCTACATTTTTTTCCCTTTCTTTTAACCATTAGCTACATTGTCAGCTAACCATATTCTTATCTTTCAACTTCCACTCGAGGCAACACAACATGATCTTCATGGGACCAACACAAGATATACAGCTTGATAAACACATCGCAGACAGGTGCAAAAAGAGAAATATATTGGACATTAGAGCATCTCCGACATTAGGTAATTTTGCAGAGTTGTAGATGTCATGTCACTGATAGATAACACTAATGCTGAAATAGTTATGAATTATCAGGCACAGTAATATACTAGTGTTTAGTTCCAAAGCTGCCAAACCATGAATATGCAGTGTCATATACTCATACCCCTTACTTGTCATTTAGACATTTAAATAAAAAATAGCTCCATTAAAAATACCAGGGCAATCAGTTAAATTAGTGCTTCAATAACCACAGCTCAGAAAAATCCTAATAACTACATTAAGTGGGGATCACTTGTATAGTATTATAGGATTCCACGGTGCAGAAAAGCATTTGTCCTAGAAATAATAGCATGATGGATGCCAAAGCAAATCTTCCACAACACAGGGAACTACTTTCCCTGTGGAAAAATCAACAGAATGTCGATCCCTAAAGGAAAACCAGGCAGGCAGGCACCACCAACATAGAATGGGAGCTGTTTACGCCTAGAAAAACATGTGCCAAGTCAGTCACTATATATATTAACTGAACCAATCAAGTCAAATAAAACATTAGAAAAATCATGCATAATGAAGCATTGATATAGAGAATCTATGCGATCCTAAATATGCAAAAGACAAAGTAACATCTATAGCTACTGAACAGTGAACATATTAAGCTTCTAGAAAACCAACATATAAGAGCAATGCGTGTTCAACACTTCAACTAACAATTCAATAACTTGCAAATACATATGCACATCGTCGGAAAAATACACCTGCTTTCTCTCTGCTAATTAAGTTCAGCGCTAACAGGCAAAAAAGTCTTGCATGGTAACAAGTCATGGTATGATTTTAATAGAGACAACGTTGCAATCATAAATGACAACGATAACCAAATTTCAGTTGTGTTGATTGCGGCTGCTGTGCTGGGCAACCACAATGTATGAAAAAGGTGACCTTAAGGCAATGATTGCACTTGTAAAGTGAGCCATATACATTGTGGAAAGTAGCATTAGCTTAGGGTGCACCTTATGCTTAAGGTCTACCACAAGCAAAAAGAAAATATTTTCTCTCTCTCATTCACTTCATGCACAAGAGATGAAATAATTATTTTTCCATTCTATGTGGGCCCATCTTGTGGCTAAATTCTAACCATAGCATTGTGGGTATGGCTTTAACAATGGCTCACTATTCATAGGGCCCACCTTAAGGTTACACTACACCACAAACATTAGGGAGTTATCTAAGAGAGCTTGGAACATATACACTCTCCAGGTTCATGACTGATCAAATTGTGTTGTACTTTGTCCTCAAGGTCACTACTATTACTTTCGTATGTTTTATTGATTGCAATTGTTTGTTGCAAAACCTAAGAAGCCAGTACTTCTTCTAAGCCCTTTAGCAGCTCCAGACAAGCAGCTGTGAGACTAATAATTGCCAACCTTGTATGCACATATCTTATACTAATCCGGTGGAAAGCCGGTAGATTCCGAACAAATTTCATAAACTAAAATTTAAATACAAATTGGCTTTGGCGAAATTCCGGGTGAAATCATCGAAATTTCAATCGGTAGCTAGGAAAAGAGGTAAACTAAAATTGATTTCCTTTTTTAATTCGTTATTCTTTTCTTTTCTACTGTAAATTTCAGTAAATACATGGAATACATCATTTTTTTCGAAAATTTATATCCCAATAGGTTCTATTAATATCATATTATTTATAAGATTTTATTTGATTTTTTTTTATCAATTCAAATTTGAATTTGAATGAAACTCATCGAAATATCAGACGGCTTCTACTTTCGAGCCTCGTTGAAACCTCGGAATTTCGCGGAATTCGACCGGTTTCCATTGGAATTGTGAACCCTGGCACATATTGGTGCAACTAATAGTTCATTTGTGCGGCCGGTTAAGCACAAATGCAAAGCTGAACCAAGAACATCTTATAACAATAGTTGTAACTAACACACACAAAATGTTTGTCAAGAAAATAAGCAATCAGTGCTGGTAATGAATACAGACACTTGTAACGGTTTGTAAACCCAATCGAGAAATGTGTGTACATCTAATTGCAATACATTATATCCAATTAAAATGCAAAGCTACAGCCACACAGCTGATCTGGGACTGTTAATAGTATAACTTTAATACTAGGAAAACACCTAATAATTAAATTGATATTAGGAAAACACCTAATAACTAGTAAGCCTTGGGTGCAAGTGCAATAATCAGTGAATGTAGGAGAAGCCCAATAGAATCATTCCCCTGGAAGCAAGGCTTCACTTACCCCCTTTCTCCACTTTCTTTTCACTCGCTACCCCTTGCTTTCTCTCTGAAAGCTTATCTGTCCCTTGTTCCTTCAGGCAGATAAGGGAAACAATGAGCTTGATTAATTACCTCTAGCACCACAAAATGCTCCAATCAAAGGAATGGTTACTACTAAAGAGAACAATGGAGTTAAAAAAAAAAATTGGTCACCAACCATTGTCTATTAAAGCAACATGTGTAGTTATGATAAATGATGCTGGTAGGACTTGGTATAAAATCCGCCGTAAGTCGTCTTTATGATGCTGGCGACAATGATGGGGTTTAAATCTCCTGAAGATAAAGATAGAGATGAATATTAAGTGTTTCACGTAAAACGAGGTGGTAATAGCGTGTGATTAATTGAGTTTTAATTATTACAAACTTGAAAATGGATTAATCTTATATTTTAGAATAACTTTCATATAGAAAGTTTTCACACGAAACGCACCGTTTAGCAGTTTGAAAAGTGTGGCACGAAAATCTTGATGAAGCTCTTATTAGAGAAAAGAACAGAGCCGATTCCGAGGTTGTATTGTGCAAGACAAAATTCCATGTGATGGTAGAAGACAATGGTGTCGCTAACAATGGTAAGAAACGCACTGGAGTTGACACACAGATTCCTCTTACCAAGGAAGAGGGAATTGCAACCGATGGTGCTCACCAGGACAACCATTCCCAGCATAAGGTCGGGTAGCCTGTAAACTGAAAAATGCCGATGAACACTACTAAGATTTGAGGTGGTCACCAGAATCTGAATCTCCAAGCCGCATTCCACCAAATTGTAGGATAAATGTGCTTCGGGTGTTCTTGCTGGACATTTGGCAATCAATCTTGGCGGCGGCGGCGAGGTGTCCGTCGGTGAATCGATCTGCAATCTCTGGTTCATCGTAAATTGGCATGATCATATACTCGCTCAGCTCCGTCTCATTTTAAGTGTGGTTGTAAGTTTCGGTGTCCAACATTTGACCATCCATCTTATTTAAAATTTTATAAAAAAATTAAAAAATAAAGTCACACATAAAATATTATTTATAATTTATCATCTAATAATAATAAAAGTATTAATCATAAAAAATTAAATAAGATAGACAGTCAAACATTGGATACGGAAACTCACGATTGCACTTGAAATGGGACAGAGAGAGTAACACATATAGCTTGCCTTGGAATGACAGTGGGGAGAAGAAATTCTTCATTCTCCAGTTTGTTGAAATCCTCCATTCATCCATTGCTTATCGCCGGAGATGGCGACGGACACATACACCGTTCCAAATAGCCACATCGTGAGCGAGACGACTCCACCGGCGGCCACTCTGACAGCGGCGCGCGCCTCGACGTCTCTGAGACAAAACCACTTACCTCACATGGCTCACGTATGGCAGCTAGGTGTCCAGCGGCGGGAACTCGGCGATGCCGCCGGTGAAGGGGGTGGAGGAGGCGGATGATGGCGGTTGTTGGAGTGTATAAAGTGAATTGACTGTTTTTCCCTATCAGCTTAGGTTTTTAGGTGCAACTGGCTGGTGCATGCTACTTAATATGGTATCAGAGTCAGAGGTCTCGAGTTCGAATCCTGGCGGACGCGCAATTAAATAAAATAATTGCAGCCCACTCCAATATTCCACGCTTGAGACTTGAGG
>CM020184.1:7893087-7955902 GCA_009805545.1 Oryza longistaminata
GATCGGCGCCGCCGCGCCGGCGGCGGACGAGCTCGTCGCCCGCGAGGCGGCGGAGGCCGATGACAAAGTCTAGGGCATATCCTCACGGCCCAACTCTTTGTTTTTAGACTAGCCCAAGCCCAATCTACTGGGCCTCACACACCGATGGCCCATGGGCCATTGCTAGCTCGTGGAGAATCATGGAGAGCATGACCGATGCAAATAAATTCAGAGCTTTTGTACTAGTGTATTACTAGGTCGCTATAGTTTATAGTGCATTAGGTCGCTAGGTCGTTCCAAAATGTTATCTTTTATTAAGAGTTTTATTCTTTTTTTGCGTATTAAAAAAACATATTGTTGTAGATGGGTATTGCATCATTTTCGACAATAGTTCAGACATCAGGGTACAGATGAAACGACTTCTCGTATGAATCTTCAGTTCTGAGCCTCTTTCCCAACTTGCTGAATGAACCTTGGCAGATGTGAAATGATCAGAATGCTGATACATTTTCAGATATAGTTACAATGACAAATCACATGCTTTGCTCTTTTCCTTTAACAACAAATATTTTGGGAATTTGTTTTTTTTCCTAGCTAATTTCTGAAGAATTTGTACTGTTTCATTTTATTGCAAGTGACTCTGATGCAATGATGCATTCTATCCATCCAATGGTTATTGTTAGTCATCTCTCACGCAAATTTTGCCGACATGCTGCAGCCTCAAGATTGGTACATCCAAGCTACATTGCCATGATCGAGATGAGCTGGATGCAGACGTTGTACGTTCTGTACAAATCAAACAATCACATGATATAACTTCTACTACTACTACTACTCCCTCCGTCCCAAAAAAAAAGACAAACCTTAGGTTTGCGTGACCAACGTTTGACCATTCGTCTTATATGAAATTTTTTTATGATTAGTATTTTTATTGTTGTTAAATGATAAAACATGATTAATACTTTACGCGTGACTTACCTTTTTAATTTTTTTCATATTTTTTTTCAAAATGACGAACGGTCAAACATTGGACACGCAAACCTAAGGTTTGCCTTTTTTTTTTGGGGCGGAGGGAGTACCTTTTTTTCTAATTTCTTCACCAAACAGCAAAGCTTCGAAATAGGATCGAGATCGTGACTGCCGACTAGACTAGCTTGTACTACGTATTGACAAAACTGAAAAAGAGAAAAAAAATAATGACAATTTTGTTGCTTCAAAATGTGTGCAAATTCTACATGTACACTCCCAAAGATGTAGTTATTGAACTAAGTGCAGTGTAGGCAAACAATTCAGCAAAAAATATATGTACTTGATCGATCCATTAATCACATAGCTTTGCTTAAATGTGTAGCTTTCTACTCCTCTTTAATAGTGTGGTAGGCTGTCAGTTGATGTACCAGTGAGTGATTATGGGATCTCGACAAGAATTATGGCTCTAGCTAGGACAGTAGTACTCAGCAAATGGAGTGGAAGGTATCACTTTTTTTGGTCTGTTGAACTGTTGCAAAAAAAAAAAAAACTGAAATGACTAATGTATTATTTTCCTCCTGAGAAATATCTTTTGACAATACTATAGTTCAAACTTCTGACTTCTGAATATAGATAAACGAACTCGTTGAAATCTAAGGATGAAATGATGAATGATTTGTTGGCAGCATGTACTTATATATTTTCAGATACAATAACAGTAATAAATCAAATGTTTGCCATTTTCCTTTAACAGCAAGTACTAACCCGAGGGCACATGCGAATCCAACAATAAGCCAAATCACTGGGCGGAAGCACAAATACCTTTGGTATATTAAAGATATCAACTGCAGACCTCGTCGGCTACATTTTTTTTCTTTCTTTTAACCATCAGCTGCATTGTCAGCTAACCATCTTCTTATCTTTCAACTTCCACTCGAGGCAACACAACATGATCTTCATGGGACCAAGACAATATATACAACTTGATAAACACATCACAAACAGGTGCAAAAAGAGAAATATATTGGACATTAGAGCATCTCCGACATTAGGTAATTTTGCAGAGTTGTAGATGTCATGTCACTGATAGATAACAGTAATGCTGAAATAGTTATGAATTATCAGGCACAGTAATATACTACTCCCTCCGTCCAAAAAAAAGACAAACCTTAGTTTCCGTGTCCAACGTTTGACCGTCCGTCTTATTTGAAAAAATTATGAAAAAAATTAAAAAGACAAGTCACGCATAAAATATTAATCATGTTTTATCATCTAACAACAGTGAAAATACAAATTATAAAAAAATTTCATATAATACGGACAGTCAAAGTTGGACACGAAAATCCAGAGTTTGCCTTTTTTTGAGACGGAGGGAGTAGTGTTTAGTTCCAAAGCTGCCAAACCATGAATATGCAGTGTCATACGTGTACTCATACCCCTTACTTGTCATTAAGACATTTAAATACAAAATAGCTCCATTAAAAATACCAGGGCAATCAATTAAATTAGTGCTTCAATAACTACAGCTCAGAAAAATTCTAATAACTACATTAAGTGGGGATCACTTGTATAGTATTATAGGATTCCACGGTGTAGAAAAGCATTTGTCCTAGAAATAATAGCATGATGGATGCCAAAGCAAATCTTCCACAACACAGGGAACTACTTTCCCTATGGAAAAATCAACAGAATGTCGATCCCTAAAGGAAAACCAGGCAGGCAGGCACCACTAGGGGGTGAAAGTGGTTCGGATAGTTTCCATCCGTCCGGACCATTTTTCGGATTCGGATAGTTTCGGTCGGAACTATCCGGAAATTCTCGGATTTGGAAACGAATTCGTATTTTTTTTCTCAGAAACGAAAACGAATACAGTAAGAGTACTATCCGTCGGAATCGGAAAACGGTCGGAAACTATCCGGATTTTTTTTCGGATATCCGCAGACATTAAGCAAATTTTAGAAAAAACACGTATATATACATAACTTTTTCATACGGAATCAGATGGAGACAAACTTTATATCAACATTGTAGAGCTCGATGAGATCTACAACTTTCTTATTGACTATTTTATTATTTGAGGTCATTTAAGGAGTTTAAATATTCATTATAATATACCATATTAATTTTTACAAAATCTCAGATCTACAATTCAAACGACATCTGATGGAGATGTGTTCCATAACAAAGTTGTAGAGCTCAACGGGATCTACCACTTTGTAGTTTATAACATTTGTATTTGAAAGCATTTAAAATATAAAACAAACATTACAAGTTTCGAAGATGTGAAGTAAAATAAATAACATCTCCAATTTATACAATGGTAAGTAAGTTAAACATCTAGTAAAAGATCTTGGGAATAGAAAATGATAATCATATTTGTATTTGGATCTCTAAGAGGAATAGCCATGAAAATCGATTTTCACATAGGGTTGTGGGACCGTCTACAAAATTGACGATATAAATGTTGGAGATGTTGAACTAAAATAATAAGCGATATATCTTTCTTATCAAGAAACTAAATTTGAGGGGTTTTTTATATACCGGTAAATATTCGTTACCGTATTCGTTCCGTCTCGTATTCGCTCCGTATCTGTATTCGATAATATTCGATTTCATTTCCGTATCCGAGTTTTCGATTCCGATTTCGATTCCGAAAAAAAATATGAAAACGAATATGATAAAGCTAGTTTCCGTCCGTTTCCGATCCGTTTTCATCCCTAGGCACCACCAACATAGAATGGGAGCTGTTTACGCCTAGAAAAACATGTGCCAAGTCAGTCACTATATATATTAACTGAACCAATCAAGTCAAATAAAACATTAGAAAAATCATGCATAATGAGGCACTGAGATAGAGAATCTATGAGATCCTAAATATGCAAAAGACAAAGTAACATCTATAGCTACTGAACCGTGAACGTACTAAAACTATCCTTGTACAGCTTCTACAAAACCAACATATGAGAGCAATGCGTGTTCAACACTTCAACTCCTAAACAATTCAATTACTTGCAAATACACCTGCTTTCTCTCTGCTAATTAAGTTCAGCGCTAACAGGCAAAAAAGTCTTGCATGGTAACAAGTCATAGAATGATTGTAATAGAGACAACGTTGCAATCATAAATGACAACCATAACCAAATTTCGATTGTGCTGATTGCGGCTGCTGTGCTTGGCGAGTTATCTAGAAGACGAGAGCTTGGAGCATATACACTCTCCAGGTTCATGGCTGATCAAATTGTGCTGTACCTTGTCTTCAAGGTCACTACTATTACTAATTCGTATGTTTTATTGATTGCAATTGTTTGTTGCAAAACCTAAGAAGCCCTTTTGCAGCTTCCAGACAAGCAGCTGTGACTCCACGACGAATCATCCCGAGTGGCCCAAGCCCAATTGCTGGGCCTGACCCACCGATGGCCCATGGGCCATTGCTAACTTGTGGAGAATCATGGAGAGCATGACCTTGCATGCAAATAAATTCAGAGCTTTTGTACTAGTGTATTAGGTCGCTAGGTCGTTCCAAATGTTATCTTTTATTAAGAGTTTTATTCTTTTTTTGCGTATTAAAAAAACATATTGTTGTAGATGGGTATTGCATCATTTTCGACAATTGTTCAGACATCAGGGTACAGATGAAACGACTTCTCGTATGAATCTTCAGTTCTGAGCCTCTTTCTCAACTTGCAGAATGAACCTTGGCAGATATGAAGATATAGTTACAATGACAAATCACATGCATGCTCTTTTCCTTTAACAACAAATATTTTGGGAATTTGTTTTTTTTCCTAGCTAATTTCTGAAGAATTTGTACGGCTTCATTTTATTGCAAGTGACTCTGATGCAATGATGCATTCTATCCATCCAATGGTTTTTGTTAGTCATCTCTCACGCAAATTTTGCCGACATGCTGCAGCCTCAAGATTGGTACATCCAAGCTACATTGCCATGATCGAGATGACCTGGATGCAGACGTTGTACGTTCTGTACAAAACAAACAATCACATGATATAACTTCTACTACTACTACCTTTTTTTCTAATTTCTTCACCAAACAGCAAAGCTTCGAAATAGGATCGAGATGGTGACTGCCGACTAGACTAGCTTGTACTACGTATTGTCAAAACTGAAAAAGAAAAAAAAAAGAAGAATGACAATTTTGTTGCTTCAAAATGTGTGCAAATTCTACATGTACACTCCCAAAGATGTAGTTATTGAACTAACTAAGTGCAGTGTAGGCAAACAATTCAGCAAAAAATATATGTACTGGATCGATCCATTAACCACATCGCTTTGCTTAAATGTGTAGCTTTCTATACTCCTCTTTAATAGTGTGGTAGGCTGTCAGTTGATGTACCAGTGAGTGATTATGGGATCTCGACAAGAATTATGGCTCTAGCTAGGACAGTAGTACTCAGCAAATGGAGTGGAAGGTATCACTTTTTTTGGTCTGTGCAATCATCTTCAAGATCTCTACAGGGTTATATTGATGGTTCATATCACAAAGTGGCAATTTGCCACCCATCTCTCTGGAGTGGCTAAAAGGTATTATCACGCTAATATTTGATAGGGTAGTAATGGCCAATACATGTTTGGTTTGTTGCCTTTACTTAAATTTAGCATCATCAAATTTTAAAATTTGACACGTTTAGTTTAGCAACAAACAAAACCGGCCTTCAATTAAGTCTTATACATAACTCTAAAACAACTTATATTAAAATCAGTAATGCTACTTCTAGGATTGTTCAATAATGATAAGGTGCCACACATATCACATAATTAATCACACACTAATTTGAGCTTTAAGATAACCACCCTATCTGTTTTAGGGGGAGAAAAACAAATAACATCCCCCAATGGACAAAATGTCAAGATCAGTGTTCCTTTCTTAAAATGCAAAAGGTGTCTGAATTTGCAAGGTGCAGCATCCCCATCTTAAAATTTCACACTGCATGCTGAGGTGAGCTTTGCAACATGTAGGTAAGATCAGATGGATTGGACACCATGAGTGGACAATGCTGGCCGGATAAAATCAAGCAAACCATTATCCCCTGCTTGCCTTAAGGAAGCTAATTAATTAAAGTTCATTTCACACTCACACACAAACAGCCTCTGTGTATTCTGTGGCAAGATAATTAACATGGTGAGGTGAGGTGAGGTGAGGTGATGTTGCTGTCCGCCATGCATTATTAATTAGTGTCCCCCATTATCGAGCTAAGCTAGCGTCGCTTTTGGATTAAGGGTTTGGTGCTTTGTGCTAATCGAGCTTGGACTAATTAGATCCAGGCGATCCATCCATCGATCGATCCGTCATTGAAGATGGCCACTTCTCCCCTGTGATGACTTTTATTTTGCTGCTCTATATCTGATACTGCTGAACGGCAGCAGATCGATCGATCGCGATAGTACGTTGCCCACTGTCTGACTGGGGATGACAGATAGCCAGTAGCCAGATACTGCTGAATGCTGATGAATTCACGGGAGAGTAACCGTTTCCAATTCATGCTACTGCCACCGTTAATTGCTGCTATCTGTTAAAGAGTTTTCTTTTTCGTCCCCTCCTCCCATCTTACGCTCATGTACGTAGCACGAGAGAAAAAAAAAGTGTTGAAACTGATGTCTATGGTATATATCTAGCCAACATAAATTTGTTTGTGGAGTGTCACTATTCAACATTTGTTTATGGAGTGCCACTATGCAGAATTTCTTTGGAGAGCTCTACAGTTTACTACTGGTTCATATACTCCTCGTAGTATATCTCATATTTTTTAGAATTGGCTTGTGAGAGTTAATAAAAAATCTACCAAACTTATTCTTGTTGGAGCATCCGCTATGTGTTGGGTTATATGGTTGTGTAGAAATGATATGATTTTTGATAAATCACCATCTATGTCCTATATACAGGTTCTTTTCAGGGTAACATACTGGCTCCGGTCTTGGGCTCAGCTACTAAAGTGTGATGAAGAAATCAAGTCAGTGAAAGCTGCATGTCGTAATCTTGAGTCATTGGTTATACAGCTGTTCGCCAACTTTGGATGGAGATTCACAAATAGAATTCAATAATTTTAATTTGTGATCTTTTTATGCTGTGTGAGTTTTTATTAGTTTGTCTGTGCTTTTGTTTATTCATGTGTGAGTTTTTGTTGAGTTGGTGTAATAATTGGCTGTAGCTCTTTGAGCAAAGGCCGAGATTATATTCCATTATCTAAAAAAAATATATCTAACCAAAATAAATCTTATCAAATTTTGGTAAAGTTGTTAGATACATGCATCCATTTAGTGTTTTTACTAAACTCTGGTAAATACATAATAAATCTTACAAAAACTTAGCAATATTGTCAAATTACCAAAATTTAGTAAGATTTATTTTGGCTATAATATAAATGGACCCGAAATTTATAGAGATGGGGACACGTCGTTTCCATCAATTGTGTTGTAAACGAAACCAACTGGATAAAATTAATATATAATAATATGTTATATATGATGTCTAAGAGATTTATAGTTTTCCGATGATTTTAGAACTCGAATATGGTATAATATATGTACTTGTGATGCCAGATTATTTAAAATCTAATACATTTTGTACGAAAATGGCTAAGGGCGGATACAAGTGAAATATGCTGCGAGTTCCTCAATATAGTTTCTTCGAAATCAATGCATAACAGTATAAGCCCGTCTTACGCGAAAATGCGTGTGCAAGTAGCCACGACGAAACACTGCACCGGCCTAAAGGATTGAACTATTGAAGACTCCAAAACTGCTTTGGATTTGATTAACAACCATCTCAAAATACGTTTAAAAAGTACTTGATGCACACGGGTGACGAGCGAATCCACCTGGCCTGACGAACAACCACTTTCGGTGCCCTCGCCTATACGTTGGCTGACGTCACTTGTAAATACAGTTCAAACTTCCAACTTCCAAGCATCCTGACTTTTGCTTCCCATCTCGGAGAAAGAAATCATTTGTATTTTCGTTTTCGAGGTGATTCTGAAATGTGGGAGCATGTACATATCCACAACAACCCAAAAATTCTCTGTGGCTCACTGGCTACTTGGCTTTGTTTTACAGTAGTACGATTTTTAAAAAACCGACAGTGGCTCAAGTTTTTTTCTCACTCTCTCTTTTGGATTACAAGATATATATAAGACACCATTTAAAACTCATGAATTATTCTATTTTTCACGGACCATGAATTGATTCGTGTGAGGTTTTCACAAGGATCCTATATGAAATTGCTATGTATCACTACAAAACAATTGAGCTATTGCCACCAAATTATTACAACAAAAAATAATTCGTAGCAATATATTGTACTATTGCAATGATAATTTTTCTGTGGTAAATAATTATATTTTATTGCAACGATCTAGAATCGTTGTTTTATTTAGTACTTTTGTTGCAATAGAAAATGAGATATCGCCAAAAAAAACTTATTGTTGCAAAAACATGTTCTATCGCCACAATTTTAATTTTTGTGGTAATTTACATAGTACATCGTACTTTTCACTATTTTTTGTTGCCACGATCAACAAGTTCATTACAATAAAAAAATTGTTGTCTCATAATTTAACTTAATTTATTCATATGGACACGGATTGAGATAAATTTTATATGGAAATTATAGCTCTCGACGAGATCTACAATTTTATAGGTGATAACTTTTTCATTTGAAATATTTTAGATATTCAAATCTATGATTCAAATCTCAGTTAGCTAGGCTAAAATGGAACGATTTGCATTTTCTAACAGAATTGATGCGTAGGTGAGTTGGTAAAGGAGAGCTGCATACGTGAAGGATAGGTCTTGGGTTCGAATCCTAGCCAATACACAATTAAAAAAATAAATAGATAGGATGATGATAGATTAATATTTAAACTTTTAATTTGATACGTAGAACTAATGCCACATATGAAGTGTTGCAATATGATTTTTTGCCACATCCATTCCGTGGCAACATCGAAATTTATTATTACCACTAAATAAAAATCGTTGCAATAGCCTATTACCACGCTATTTATTACCACGGCTAGCAACGATTTTAAAATTGTGGCAACATGTAGCTATTGCCACAATTTTAGTGTTGATGCCACGATTTTTTTCGGGGTAATAAATGATTTTTCTAGTAGCCAAGCATAAGCGCGCACACACTCGATCGCGATAGTACGTTGCCCACTGTCTGACTGGGGATGACAGTTAGCCAGTAGCCAGATACTGCTGAATGCTGATGAATTCACGGGAGAGTAACCGTTTCCAATTCATGCTACTGCCACCGTTAATTGCTGCTATCTGTTAATGAGTTTTCTTTTTCGTCCCCTCCTCCCATCTTCCCGCCCTTAGCCATTTTCGTACAAAATGTATTAGATTTTAAATAATCTAGCATCGAGTACATATATTATACCACATTCGAGTTCTAAAATCATCGGAAAACTAGCTGTTAAGTTTTTTTACCAAACTCTGTTAAATACATAATAAATCTTATCAAAACTTGGCAATATTGACAATTTACCAAAATTTGGTAAGATTTATTTTGGCTATAATATAAATGGATCCGAAATTTATAGAGATGGGGCACGTCGTTTCTATCAATTGTGTTGTAAACGAAACCAACTGGATAAAATTAATATATAATAATACGTTACTCCCTCCGTTTTAAAATATAAGACATAACCACCCCTAACCCAAAAACCAAGAAATAATTATTATCATCTTGTAGTTTGGATCATCCTAATAAATATAATGCATGTATCCAATAGAATTAGAGAACATGAGAGTGAAGGATTTAAAAAAGTAATAATTTAATGGAAAAGGGATTAGGGCATGTACAATGGTGTTTAATAACGGGCTCTCTTCGTTGTCATGCAAGTAAATTTGGTGACGTGGAAGAAAGAGAAGGAAGGAATGAGAAACATCGTTGCTACGCATGACAACGGCTCAGAGTCGACTCTTAGCATTTATTAACAGAAAGTTTGTTGCACGAGGGTATAGAAAAGGAAAGAAGTATAATAAAAAAATATTTAGTGCATTAATGGTTTAGAAATCTTATTGTCTCTACTATTGTAGAAGGATAGTCTCTAGTGATATTAATTAATATAGAGAGCTCATATTAGTCTCTACCTTTGTACATGCTCTTATAGTTAATTGCCTACATGTATACATGTCTTAATTTAATGAAGTATTATGAAACATCTTAAAAAAAATGGTTGTGCCTTATATTATGGAATGGAGGGAGTATATATAATGCCTAAGTGATTTCTAGCTAGTTTTCCGATGATTTTAGAACTCGAATGTGGTATAATATATGTACTCGATGCCAGATTATTTAAAATCTAATACATTTTGTACGAAAATGGCTAAGGGCGGTTACAAGTGAAATATGCTGCGAGTTCCTCAATATAGTTTGTACGAAATCAATGTATAACGGTATAAGCTCGTCTTACGCGAAAATGCGTGTGCAAGTAGCCACGACGAACACTGCACCGGCCTAAAGGATTGAACTATTGAAGACTCCAAAACTGCTTTGGATTTGATTAACAACCATCTCAAAATACGTTTAAAAAGTACTTGATGCACACGGGTGACGAGCGAATCCACCTGGCCTGACGAACAACCACTTTCGGTGCCCTCGCCTATACGTTGGCTGACGTCACTTGTAAATACAGTTCAAACTTCCAACTTCCAAGCATCCTGACTTTTGCTTCCCATCTCGGAGAAAGAAATCATTTGTATTTTCGTTTTCGAGGTGATTCTGAAATGTGGGAGCATGTACATATCCACAACAACCCAAAAATTCTCTGTGGCTCACTAGCTACTTGGCTTTGTTTTACAGTACTACTACTATGGTTTTAAAAAAACCGACAGTGGCTCAAGTATTTTTCTCACTCTCTCTTTTGGATTACAATATATATATAAGACACCATTTAAAACTCATGAATTATTATGTTTTTCACGGACCATAAATTGATTCGTGTGAGGTTTTCACAAGGATCCTGTATGAAATTGCTACTATGTACAAAGCCAAGCATAAGCGCGCACACACTACACAAGTATGATACGCTAAAAAATAAGGATGACTTAAAAAAAGGCTATCTATATTATTTTTTTTAAAAAAATGATGATAGGAGTAAATATGTCATCCGCCACGGTTACCCCCACCTATTTCTATTGTAAATTACCCTTTCAACTTCTTAATACTATAAAAACAATCAAACAAAAGTAAATGTTCAACATAGGAAAAAAGATGGGTAACACATTTCGTATCAAATACTATACCTCAATTTATTTTAGGTAATATTATAATATATTTTATTTGATCCATAGCCAAGCACGAGCATTGGACTAATGTATGTAAAATTTTATAACCAAGAAACCTTAAGAAATTCTAGTGAAACATGCACCTGTGTGTAAACAGTGGATAGTATATAATGTATGTATGAATCCATATACTTAGTTAAGGCTGAGAAACCGACAATTTCAAATTGTTTTCATATGTTAGTTGAGAAAACCAGGCATGCATGGTACCACTATAAGATTCAATGGCTATATATGATAATGAGCTTCCCATGCAATATGTCCTATTATACTCTTTGAAAGAAATGTTTCAGGACAAACAAAATATTTATATGAAAAACTCGAATGGTTTTCATATGCGTTGGTTGAGAAAACCAAGCATGGACCACTACATGATTAAGTGAGACTATGATAGTGAGCCTCCCATGAAATGTCCTACTATACTCCTTGGAAAGAAATGATTTTAGACAAAAAATAATAATTCTTTAGGTGTTAATTTTTTCCACTACAAAATAAAGAAAAATGTTTTGGGCCATACTATATATAATTTGGATGGTAGTGATCTCTTTAAAGAAAAGGACATATCAGGACCATATGTAGTTGTGTACAACCACTTCTTGTGGAAAAAAATAACACAAATTAAATGGCATCAAGTATTCAATCTTAGATATAAAGAATGTTGTCTTTCTCTCCATTACTTTGAAGCAACATGAAGATTCTCCTTGCCTTTTCAGAAAGTTAATAGGAAGAGTGCAAGACAAATAATATATACGGATCATATGAAAACTCCACACAGCCCTAAACAGGAAAACAAACCGACCCTAAATTACTTTGTAAGAGATTTCAATCAAATTTCACTGCCTTATTCTGAAAAGATAGCCGTGCGTAACAGCGTAAGTACAATCTTCTAAAGCAACAATATGTACAAGATCATATGATAACTCCACCGAATTTCCATCAACTGCATTCCTCATCATGCATTCCTTTTTACCATGCAATGCTAAATTTTGCACGTAGCCAACAAACAATCATAATTTCTAACTCATCAACAACCATTGCTGATGTGAAAATCCCTAGCCTAAGGGAGTCAATTCTAAACTCTCGAGGAGGGAACATCCCCTTATTATTTATATATCATTCAAATAATTAATTAAAAAAATTAACAAGATATATTAATATGTGACAAATCACTATACAACTATGATTGATCAAATTAACCTTCTACGAGTTGTAATAAAAAATAATTTAATTGTACATATACATTAATTGGTTATAGGGTTTGTTCACTTTGCTACCATTTTCAACCTTAACAAATTTTGGCATTACCAAATTTTTATAAGGTTACTAAAATTTTGGAAAGATTGCCAAATTTTGGCAAGATTTCATATGTACTTACTAAAATTTGGCAACAAACTAAACGTAGGATGTGTTTAGTTCACGCTAAAATTGGAAATTTGGTTGAAATTGGAACGTGTGACGGAAAAGTTGGAAGTTTATGTGTGTAGGAAACCATTTTTTAATAGATGACGTCGTTGACTTTTTCTCACATGTTTGACCATTCGTCTTATTCAAAATATTTACGTAATAATAATTTATTTTGTTATGAGTTGTTTTATCACTCATAGTACTTTAAGTGTGATTTATATCTTATACATTTGCATAAATTTTTTGAATAAGACGAATGGTCAAACATGTGAGAAAAAATCAACGGCGTCATCTATTAAAAAACGGAGGGAGTATTAAACTATCATGTCGAATTTCTCTAAAACTAATTATAACTATTTAGATGACTCTCGAGAGCGTACTAGTGATCAGCTCTCCTGTACACAATAAAGAGAGTTAGAGAGCGCAAATGAAAGTTTGCTTTGAAGTGAGCCTGTGGATATATTGTTGGTTGGGCTTGTTGCCGCTGACACCGGAGGCAGGATGTGGGCCCCACCTGTCCTTTGACTTTTCAACTCCCTGGACAAGGACGCTAGGCCGCTAGGGGCAAACTAACCCAGCCGGCCCAGCCAGCCACAGAGGATCCCGGCCCACCGCGCCGCGCCAAAACCGGCGGCCTTTCAAACGCGCCGGAACCCACCACCGACGTGTCCCGTCCCCCACCGAATCCCAACCGTCCGTTCCCACACCAACGCCCCAGATCTTTCGAAAGCGCGGGGGGCCAGTGACGTAATTGTTGCCACCCTTTAATTAACACGAGTCCCCCCCGTCGCGATTAGCGCGCTGAGGTGGCACGGATTAAAAACACCGCGGACGAGCGGGGCCTAGCTACGGTCGATGACGTGTGGGGCCCTGGGAGAGGTGGGGCCCACCCAGGTGGGTGTGGGTGTGTGGATTGCGGTGGTTAAGGTGGGGGCTCGTGCGGTGTGTTTCGCGGCGGGTCGCGTCACCGCGGAACGGAACGGAACGGATAGGCGGCGTCTCGTCCGTTTTGGGTGTGCGTGGTAGTGAGAGCACCCACAATGGTAAAGTAAGGTGCTCTCTATAAAACATGTACATCTCAGTAATATACTAGATTAATAGTAAACCACCTCAATAGTATGTCTATATGGGTATCTATAGCTCTCTCATGCATTGCCTCGTTTTTCTCTATAGACTATCTCTAAGTTAGTAGATGGCTTTGCTCTCTTTCTTCATTTAATATCTTCCAAGTAGGAAAATATACTGATATGGATCTCTTGTAAAGAGCCTATAGATAACCATTGTGGGTGCCCTTAGTGAGTGCTTAGCATGGGAGATTACAACCTTAATCATGCCATTTTCGTTATCTCACATCTGGCAAGTCACAAGTGGTGTATAGATCTTGTTTAAAATGTGGGTGGTTAGGTTGAAACCTCAATCGTTGGCTATTTTATCATACTTCAAGATACGTACGATTCATGTGTTGAAATATATAGCAAATAAAAAGAAACCCAGGTAAATAAGATAGTAGACCATGTTGAATGCTTAAAATGATGATGATTATTATTCGGTTTACTGATTATTTGTGAACCTTCATTAACACGGCCTATCATTTGGGAAATTTACCAAGCCTAGTAATGCCTAGACTTTTGTATAGGTTTTGAATCTCGTGTTTTCAAATCAAGTATTCTTTATAGCGATCCAAATCTAAATATCCAAACACATAACACAATAAACTATAAATTTAGAGTTTGCCTGTAGTAACGGAGCGTCCCATATAGCAGGTGATCGAGCTAGCCACCGAAGAGAACCCTTACCCTATACGCCACGAAGCCGCCTCTACTAGGTATACCACATATGCAATCTATTTTGCTATCGAGAGAGACAAATTAAGAGGTGTTGATCGTCTTTGAGTATGTAACTATATTAGTGGGTCGTTACTTTGCTATGATTGGTGCTTTAGTGGGCTGACAAGTGGCACCAGTGGACAAAACCGACGTGTGAACGCCCTGCACCCTTGCCTCCAGTCGCTCAACGCCTCAACCCTAGCACTGTCGTGGCTTTACACCACTGCCTATACTATCCATTGCCCATCATCGCCGCTCGCTCGTCTTATCCACCTGTCGCCTAAACAATCGTTACCCGTCTCATCTGACCTACATATATATTTCTTTTGGCGTGCTCCATCATTGTTTGCATGTACTCCCTGCCCTTTTCAGAGGTTATTGAAACAATACGTCACTGTTTTTTAAATTATATTTAATACAAGATATAAAAAATAAATAAACAAAAATAGTGAAGCGAACATTACTTTTGGGGAGTATATCTCACAAACAGACATGCACATACTAACTAAAGACCCTTTTGAATCAAAGGATTTATGAAGGAATTTTATAGAATTAAAATTATATAGAAAAATTTCCTACGTAGCCCTTTGACTCAAAGGATTGGAATTTTTCAAATTCTATAAAATTTCTATGGAATGACTCATTGTATATAGGTTTTAGAGGAAACTTAGCAAGAGGTCCAACTACTTGGAGAAATTTCTAAGTCTATTCCTCTCATCCGATTCCTGTATTTTTTCTGCGATCCAACCAAACAATCTTTCATGTATTTTTTCCCGTATTTTATAATCCTCCGTACTATACTGCATTCAAGTTAGAATCCATGTTTTTTATATTTCTTAATTTTTTTATTCCTACGATTGAAATGAACCCTAATACTATAATACACACGCGCATGTATCTTCTACACTCATTAGAACACTGTCGGTTTCATCAAACATCACAACTAATTGATCGAAGAATGAAGATTATATGATACGAGACGATCATGCACTGGTTTATTTTCTCACACCAAACATGAAAGCAAACTAACGTGATCACACAGGTGAGAGGTCACCGCTCTTCGCAACGACAAAACACTGCTCCAAAACCCATTTAATCTAATTAAAATAAATTATAATTACTACTTATTTAACGATTCCCAGAATCAGAATAGCCAACGAAATGCTAACTAACCCGAGTTTCCACGTGGCTGGTCAAAACCAAATCCCTCCTTCCCCTCCGCTCCTCCCCGCGGTAACCTCACCGGTGGGCCCCACCTCCCCCCGCCCCCACAAACAACCCGCGCTCCTCCTCCTGGCGCGACCCTCGCCAAACTCACACACGCGCACACGCACGCACGCACGCGCACGCCGCGAGGTCGCGAGCGAGTCGCCGAGCTGAGCAAGCGAAGACTTGGAGAGGGAGAGGAGGTGGTGGTGGTGGTGGAGGCGAGGTCACCGGCGGCGCTGCTGGCTCGCTGACGCGGGGGAAGGCGAGGGGAGGAGGGGAAGGGGGAGGGGGAAGGGGAGGCGTTCAGAGGCTAGGCACGACGGCGGCGGCGGCGGAGGATAACGGAGGGGGAGGGGACGCCGGGGCGGCGGCGAGGCGGCGGTGGGATCTGCCCGGGAAGGCGGCCGACAGCACGTAATGACGATGGCTTTGATCTAGTTTTGGCCTTTGATTTTTTATTTTTTTGGGGGGCGAGGTTTTCGGGGAGGTAATGGTGTGCTGGTGTGTGGTTTCCTGGGGTTGTCGCCAGTCGGTGGATCTGGGTGGCTCGGTGGTCGATTCCGGTGGAGTTGTAGGGGAAATTTTCTCGAGTTTTTGGTGGGATTTTTTTTGGATTGGTAGGGGGGGTGGTGACTAGGGTTTCGCATGCGGGGAGGTGAGGCGTTGGCTTTTGAATGGTTCGGAATGGTTTGCTAGCTCAATGTCTGTGTTCCATTGTTATTGCCGCAAAATGGTCGCTGTTCTAATCGCATTCCCGGTTGCGTCGATGGCATTGAGGGCGGGTTGATAGTTCCGCTGCTGCAAGGAGTTGAGGGCGCGTTTGTGCGGATCTTTAAATAATTCGGGCGAATTGGGCTCTGGCTTGCCATTTCATCAGTTGGTTTTTGCGAAAGGATATCAAATTGGCATATGCTGTAGTCGCGCTGGATTTTTTTTTTTTGAATGCTTCTGTTGGACGTGGCGTTGAACTTGTCGAGGGGGAATTATATTCTCGCGTGACGTGTTGCAGAGCATTTTTAAAAGTGTTGCCATTTCTAAGCTATTTGTTTGGATAAATTTGTGATTTTGTCTTAGTGGCCAAGGTGTTAGGACTGCGCCACTTCAATTTTATATTGCTCCCTTGGGGATGTTGTGGGCTTAATGATTCAAACTTAACTAATTCTTTTGGCTAGTGGTATTTATAATCAGAAACTATTTCTCAGGATTGTGGAATCGATTTTGATTCTTCAAAATATAGTTTTGCAAATTTTTACATGAATTGAAGTAGAATTTATGTGAGTAATTTGGAGTTCTGGCTATGATGGCACTTGCTTAAATTACTACAAGTATTTACTTGTTGATATAACGTGAACAAAAAATAAGTATGGTGCACTGCTTATTCTAGAACAATGTAGTACAATTGGAGTTTGAAATGATTAAGAGACATCACCAAATGTACTGATAATACCTTCAAGTTTACACTACAGCTCTTGGTTAAAACTTACAAATAAATGCATATCATTGCGATATTTGTCGTTTTAGAAAGCTTCGACAGCCCCCCTCCTTTTTTTTTTTGTGATGGCTCTACATGCACACACCTGTTTCGTTAACATTTTAGCATATGTGGAATTCTTCTGCTTGTCTTTAGTCATAGTTGCTTGCATGTCATTGATAATTCATATGATTGGGTAGTTATCCTTTTTTTTTATTTTAAGATAGTGCAATATAAAATACTACATTAGCTCACTGTTTATCTCTTTAATAAGTAATAACTCTGTTGTTTTTGCTGATCTATTGTGAGGGGCTTCAAGGCTCCAGCTATGCAGTCATGCATGTATTTATACCTTTTATTTATTTTTGCAGTCCAAGCGGCAAAGGGGTTGTAGAAATGTCCACGGATGATGAATCAGATTGTGTGGTTATATGTCCCCCAAATGGGAAAGCTGGTCATACAGAAGTTATGAGTGGCAGGCATGATGAAGATTCTTCAAGAGGGCAAGAAACCCCTTCTACTATAGACTCACATATGAATGGGAATGTCCAGGATGGAGTGCCTGCAGATCAAGATGTGCTGAAGCTGGTTGATCAGCAGAAGTCTTCTCTTCCCAGTTCACCAATAAACCATGGAATAGCTGAACAGGAAGAGTCAAACCACACTGTTCCTCAGCCATTCGCTCCTGCAACTGAAAGGGAGGATTCTGGAGAAGGAGATTGTACTCCAGTGCCTCATCCCACCAGCAACGGTGAAAAACACTCTGATAAAAGTAGCACCTCGCTGGCTAGTATGGCGAAAAAGGTCTGACATACTCTATTTCACATTATATCATGTATGTTTTGTCTGCTTTGTTGTTGCACAATCGCCTGAATACTATTTAATTTTGGAATAAATGTCATGATGCATCATTTTGTTGGTATTATCTCAGTAAATTTCTGTATTCTTTTAGCTTTAACCTTCAGGTATGGGTCATCTATCACTTGAATTGGTGCAACATATGCTTTGATTTGGCAATTGGGATGATATTTGGAAGATCCTACACAGTTATCTAAATAAGCCACAATTTGTTGCATCAACCTGAACCCCCTATGTACACAAGAAAATTTTTATTAGTTTCTTTTCTGTTTACTTGAGTATGCCTGTGACTGCAGTTCTGTTTGGCTGGTATAAACTGTACTAAGCTCTCTTGAGATGAAATAAGCCAGTTCTATTGACAATATTTTCCATGGTTATGGATTGCAGAGTCCATCAGTGACACCCAGGAAGCCTCTGCAAGCTGACAGTACTTCCCATAGTCACGAAGATGATTCATATTCGGTTACTTCGTATCCTTTCAGATATTGACTTGATTTCTCTTGTGTGCCTTATTCTTTGCAGCCACACCTACACTATTCATAATAGCTACAATTGGGATATAGCTACATGCTTTGAACATTTTGTTCCTTGAATTACTAAAACACAGAAAATTTGTCTAACTTTTTCTTTATATGTCTTCAACTCTTCATAACTGGTGGAAAACTGGAAATATATCATGTTCTCTTCATTTCTATTGGGCTTTCCTGAGCTTCATTCATCCAGAACTGTAACTTCAGCAAGGACTGGAAAAACTAAGAAGACAACAGTTCCTGTTGCACCTACTTTTATATGTGGTAATCGTCTTGAGAAGAGGGGAGAGGTACGTATTTAATTTCATCGTACTGTAGAGAAATGGTTTTGTAAGTTAAAGGGGACAGCATTGTAATAATTATTCTAGTACCGTTCAGTTTTACACAAAATTGGAAGAAAAACGCAAGGCCTTGGAAGAGGAGAAACTAGAAGCTGAGGCAAGAAAAAAGGTAGGTTTTGTTTCTTTTGTCATTTGATTCTTTTAGAGCCATTGTGATAGTGGCATACAGAGCAACACAATTATTCATGCTCGGTTATTCCTATATAATGAAAATCTGTAAAGTAGCCTTTCTGATGTCATGTCTGAATTGTGTTTTGCTTCAGACAATTTTTACCTCCTCATGAATCATGTCTTATCTTTTGAAATTTTGTTATTTGAAATTCAAAAATCTACAGTTCAAATGTTTAATTCACACCATTCTATCTAGTTTCACTTTTATGTAAATGGAATCTCAAAGCGTTTTTCGGACTTTGCAAAAAAGATGAAATAACTGGAATTGCTTTCAGTAGACCATCCCAATTTGGTAGTCTAGTAAATGATCCCCAAGACCCCAACTATCATGGCTTTCAATCACCGTTAACGTGGAACTTGAGAACCCTGCCAGATGACACAACAAACCATGCTGAAAATTCTAGTCTCCCATTGTGATATGGAGCTGTTTAGTAGTTCAATTGATTCTGCTTTTTTAAATAGAATAAATTACATGGGCGGTCCTTAAACTTGTATGGGTGCGTCATCTAGGTCCCTAAAGTCTCAAAATGCAGATCCAGGTCCTAGAACTTATTAAAGTGTGTCATATAGGTCCCAAATCACCACAGCCCCTCCAGGATCATACGTACCGCTGATGTGGCATGCCACACGGATATGACATGGCATAATCTTAACTGAGAAATGGGACTCACTTAAAAATTTTTCTTTTTTTCTTCTTTTCTTTTCTTTTTCTTTTTCTTTTCCTTTCTTCTTCCTCTCGCTGCAACTGTAGGCCAGCACCGCACGGGGTGCTAGGGTCATAGAGTAAGAAGAAGAAAAGAAAAAAAAGAGAAGGAGAATAAAGAAAAAGGAAATTTTTAAGTGGGTCCCATTTTTCAGTCAAGATGATGCCACATCACACCCGTGTGGCATGCCACATCAGCGCCACGAAGGATCCTAGAGGAGCTGTGACGAATTGGAACCTAGATGACACACTTTGACAAGTTCTGGGACTTAGATATGCATTTTGAGAGTTTAGGGATCTAAATGACACACCTCTATAAGTTTAAGGACCGCCTGTGCACTTTACTCTTTTAAATATATAAGCACCCATACCAGATTTTGCTCTTGTTCAGCAAATTAGTTTGCCTTTAATCATGAAATGTCCATCTTGATTTGTTTTGGAAAAACTGATGGTCAGAAATCAGTTAGTGTAACTTGACTTGTGGAGGAAACAAGTATCATATGTAGGTATCATCCCTTTACAAGACACCGACAGCTGACAGCCCTAGTTTTTTCTCTCTCTCGAATAGACAGCCCTAATGATATTTCTTACCATGATCAAAGCAGCCCTACAGAGTATTTGACACTGATTATGGCCTGTTACCTGTTATTAGACACCACATGTATAATTTGGATTCACTGAATGGTTTGTGCTATGTCTTGTTACTGATGACTGTTAATCATTATGTTGCTTTTTCTACACTGTTAGAAATTTTATGACATGGAAGTTGGCGTAGTAGACAAGTTGGATCAATTTATTAATTTAACTTTGCATTAGCAGGGTCATTTTCCCTTTTGCTAATTATTGTTGCCATACCTTCTCACTGTCCAAGCAACTTTTATAGGAAGAGCAAGAAGAAGCTCTGAAACAACTAAGGAAGAACCTGGTTATTAGAGCAAAACCCATGCCAAGCTTCTATCAAGAGGGTCCCCCACCTAAGGTTGAACTTAAGAAGGTGATGCACCGATCTCCTGCTATATGTGCTTGAGCTAAAATGATTATTTCTGTTTTTCGATGTGTGCTCATTATTGTTCATGTTGTTGAATGCAATTTTAATTCAAGTGATAATATCTCAACCCATTACTGTTTAGATCTTTTCCCTTTAATTGAACTGATTGCGTATCTGTAAAAACATACTCGACTACAGGCTTGTTCCTATTGTTATCTACATAGGCCCTGTTCGACTGCACTTGTTTCAACTGTAGTGCAGCCAATCCAAACAGTACTATGTGTCTGCTGCTGCTGCAGCAAGGGCTGCATTGCAGTGCAGCCGAACAGAGCGATAATTAAATTGGGAATACCCTGAATGAACAATAAGAGTACGAGAGATGTCCCAGGCTTTTACATTACTTAAAAGTAGTTGATGTTTTTTCTCGAACACGCAGGGAAAAAGAATAGCTAATGTAAATGCAGTATTTATGTTTTCCTGCATGATAATAATAGAAGTGCACAATGTTGCATGAAGCATTGGTATGCAAGCTGCTGGTTCAACTGGCGACCATTAACTTGCCAGCTTTTAGTATGTGCTAAACTTGCCAGCTTTTAGTATGTGCAATGTTGGTATTCACTTTGTCTTTTATTTGTAGGTGCCTCCAACTCGTGCCAAATCACCAAAATTGACACGGAGAAAGAGCTGCAGCGATACCCCTCATACACCAGAGGGTAAAAATGGAAGTGCAGCATGTTGCCGGTTACATCGTCACAGTATTGGGAACTCCAAAGAAGTTAACAGCAGGACCCAATGTTCTCCGAAGAGCGCTCCAAAGACTGGAGTAGCCGCAAAACCCAGAGCGACCAAGGGCGTCATGAAGAATGTGGGAAAGCCAGGTGCTGCGAATGTTGCTGTACAAACCTAACTCATGATCCATTCCCATTCCCGTGCAATTTTTCGATTTAATTTATACCTCACATCGCCGATGATGGCATCATGTCCCGACAACAGTGTGTTTGTTGCTGGATTATTTTTTTTGCATTCTCCTTGTAAGAACCTTGGTACAGAGACCATGTGGTATTCCGTGTTGTAAATTTGTCGAGGTTTTGTAAGGGGGTAACCGAGTCAGTGCTGTAAGAACTAATCTGGCAGCCGATAGGCTGTTGGTGTGACATTGTTGTTGATGTATGGCGGCGTTCGCAGATCCTATGGTATTGTATTTAAGCATCAACTTGTTATTGTTGATATTGTTGCAAAATCTGTGAAGAATGCCTGCATATTTGAATTCAGGATCGAGCTGCTTTTTGTAGCCAAAATTCTGGGAAAAAGTATAGAGAAGCACTGAAATGGCAAATACCTCCCTCATGCATTGGATGTCTCTCTCTACATTCTCCTGCTGCCATTTGGTTCAACCCCATTATCACATGGAAGTACAAAACTTTGAGGAGAAAATATCTTTGAAATGTTGGATGCACACTTTTTCTTTGCACCAAAAAGAAGTTGTCAGAAGACTTGAGGTCCACATTTGTACGATTTGGTTGATAAGATCTGACTTTGAGCAAAATTGACTCTCTGCAAAATCTTTCTTGCAGTGAGCCAGCTGAGGAAGCCATGCGAAAGGCAAGCAATGCATGCACGCCACCGACCGGCTATCTCTATATATCAGCATGTGCATATTGGTTAGTGTCATGACTCATGAGCAGTTGTCAACATGTCAGGCGCTTCTAGTACAGCGACCTGACGAAACAAAAAAAGTTGGAAAGCGGCAAAACACACTTTTGAGTCATCAAGATGTGTCTTTAAAGCCATTTTCCAAGGAGACTTTTGAGCCATATCATTTTTGTAAAAAAGAAACACGATATAAAAACATGCGCTCATATACGTGTGTACATACGGGGTACGGCATCTACCAAAAAAGAATAATTAGATTTAAATCACTCATGACGGAGGAAGTTATTAACTAGTTGCATAGCTCAACTTCACACTTTTGAGCCATTTGAAATGCCTCCTGAAAACGTTTGCAAAAGCTTAGAGCCCAACAATTAACTGAACTAAACATGCAGCTCTCATAGAACAAGGGGTGGCGATCGAGCTCAGGGTTCACTGTCTGGGATTGCCGAATCATTTCAGGACACCAAAATATTTAAATTTCGGATGTTGAACAAAAAATAATAATCTGAAGTTTAAAATGGTTTACTAAATCTAAAAAATGTTTTTTCCATGGAAAAACGTCCTACATGAACCCATCGGTACATCCGAAATTGGGAAGGGCTGGGGAGGATTATGTTTGTATGGAAAAACATCCTAAACGAATCCACTAATAAACTTGAAATTTCAAAATTTTAGGTTAGAAATTGTGAAATTTTACGTGTTACTCCCTGTTTCAAATTATAAGTCCTATAATTTTCTACACGATTTTTAATAACATACTTTGATCAACAATTATAAAACTAGTATCACATGATAGTATTTTAAAATACGAATCTAATAATAATAATATAACATACATAATACTTGTGTAAATATCATTAATGTAATTATTAATAAAAAACTATCGAGTTTGATTTTTTCCTAAAAATAAAAATATCCTATAATTTGAGACAGAGGGAGTACTAATCATTTTTTCTTGGTAAATGTGTCAAATTAGGCCTCTAAAATCACAACCCTTTTAATTGAATTCTATGCTCCGATTACTGACAACTCGGACAACATACAGCTGACCTTTGAAAAAGGGTATATATTGTGATCGAGTTAGGCCCGTGCCATGATGTGTGGTTATCCAATCATCCAAGTTTTGATTCAGGTCGTGGCCTGCAGGACAATTCTATAGTTAAGAGAGAATTAGGCCATGGTTTGACATTTCTGATAGCCGGCACACATTTTCTTCCATCGGTTTTTCTTTTGCCACGCGTACGTGCATGCTGCCGGTTAAAGGCCCGTTTGCTTCCAAGTTTAGGGTTCCTTTTATTTAATAATTTTGGTTTTTTAATATATAACATCATTAATTTTTTAAGATATGTCTCATCATTCTTTTTTATTTTATAACTTAATTTATCTTTAAAACTTCTTTAAAATGTTTGCATAAAAGAATTATATAAGACACATAGTCAAATGTAAATCTAAAAATCAACGAAGTCCTATATTAAATAATGCATTGGCTCCATCTTTTTCATTAATCATTTTGCAATTCACTGAGCCTGTTCAATAATATGGATTTTACAGTAATTTCATAGAAAATAGTTTAACCTGTATATGATTGTAGCATTCTAGAGGAAGTAAAATAACTTGGTGGCACTATGAGGATGTGCTACTTCAAAAATCCTCTTTTCAAGTCCTACAATAATCGATGGATTGACGGGCTGATAGTGGTAGAGCTATGAATTTTGTAAAGCCATGACAAACCTTATAACCCAAATTAACTAAGACTATATATGTTACAAATCTTTAGTTAATTTGGGTTAAGACTATATATATGTTACAAAGGGCTTGTTTGGTTCAATACCCTACCAAAATGTTACCCTACCAAAATGTTGGTAGAGCCAAAACTTAGGCAAGTTTTGGCACTATCAATTTTTTGGTAGGGTAGAGTTGTATTTGGTTTAAGGCCAATTTAAAAACCAAGCTTTGAGTAGAATATAGAAAATATCAAATTGGACATTGGCATTGCCAATGATTTGACTTCAAACCAAAACCACCATATACACTATTCAAACTACCAAAATATTGGTAGGGCACGTTTTTGGCACTAATCTAAAACAGCCCAAAGTAACCTTATAACCTCATTACTTTGTGTTTCTAGCTGGGATGTCGCTCGGCAATAGCCATTGCATGTTCCACCTGTGGGCCGGGCCAGCTGATTCCACAAGTTTTTGCACATAGTTATGGTATATATACACCATTGATACTTGAATCAAAATTCATGAAATTTTAAAGGTTATTGAGGAATTGACTCCCTTGCATAGGGCGTGAAACATTGGCAATCATCCATTCAGCCCAAAAGGTGGATCCTCCTAGTAGACGATAGTCGATTCGACTAGTGTTATCCTAGAGATTCTAGGATTGGGAGTTAGAAACAGAGTACCTATTAGTAATGAGTATGTGCATAACTTTCTAGTATGATTTCACAGTTAAACGTTAGGTACTATATATCATTGATATTTGAATTAAAAATCATGAAATTTTAAAGGTTATTAGGGAGTTGACCTTCTTGCATGGCTTTGGTTCTAGCTCTGTTACTGTTGCTCGACCTTAGTGGCTTGAGGGCATAACCTCCTAGCCATCCATTTGGCTTAGGCTGTGTTCGTTACTTGGGGTTGGGAACATATCTCTACGGACACAAAACGAAGCAATCCATTAGTGCGTGATTAATTAAGTATTAGCTATTTTTTCAATAATGGATTAATTTGATTTTTTAAGCAACTTTCATATAGGAACTTTTTTTTTTAAAAAAAACATTATTTAGCAGTTTGAAAAACGTAAGCGCAGAAAACGAGGGAGAGGGGTTGGGAGCTATAAGTTCTAAACACAGCCTTAGAAGGTGGATTCGCCCCTAGCTGATGAAAGTCGAATCTAATCAGTGTTATACTGCTAAAGATTCTAGGATCTGGGGTTAGAAATAGAGTACGTGTATTAAGGAATATCCGCATGCACATAGCTAACTTTTCTAATATCAAGCCACAATCGTGCAACATACATACATGCACCTAAAAGTTGACAAAAACTCCTAACCATCCACTGTTGCTAAATTAGATCGTGCAGACAACATTCTCCTTCTTTTGACACATGAGCAGGGAAAAGGTCACCCTGCGCACCCATGCATTTCCATGTTGCTTCCCCTGGAAAAATGCATGCACGTACGGCAGTCTGAAAACGACACTACCGATCACTGATGAGTCGCACACCGTGGTCGCTCTGTGAATTGATGATATGTATCCATTGACAACCTCGTCAACTCTGCTCGACAGCTTATCTAGCAAAATTTCAATTTGAAAGTTATTTTTTTATTGATCGATGTAGGTGTTTTTACATCATAGTCTATATATTTTTCTAATATTGGCTTATAAAATATTAACAGTAGAACGCCTGTGTTTATATTGTGTTTCTTTAAAAAAACAGTAGGAGTGTAAAATATTGTTTAAAAATTATTTTTGGCTGCTTCGTTTATCCTTTTTTATGATTTATCAGCCGTGACTCAACCAATCAGTCACTTCGTCTCCCCTTTGCGACAAATTATTAACGTTGTTTCTAAGTCAAATTCCAACGCAAAACGTCTCTCTCTCTCCATACTCCAGTAACTCCACTAGTGATGACACTGCACACAGGCGATCGACAATATGTATTCATGCATGCATATGCATCTGTGTGACTATAAATACGTGCAGAGAGTGCAAGGACCTACTGCAAGATTGGGCACCGATCGAATTAAGCATTTGATCCCCAGTCCAAAAAAAAATAATAATTAAGCATTTGATCGATCGATCGATCATGAGGTTTACCGCAGTGGTAGCAGCTGTTGTTTCCGTCATTTTTCTCGTCTTCCTCGTCTCCGGTGGCATGGCGGCACGGCCGATGGTCAATGTGGAGAAGACCACGGCCGTGCCGGTTGCGAGGAAAAGTGGTGTGGTGGTGGAGTCGTGGACGATGGAGAGCTCGTCGCTGCCGTCCGGCTGCACAAACGGGAATGGCGCCGGTGGCTACTGCCACCCTCCTGCTCCTGCCGGCCACTAATTAATTAAGTTGCCGTCAACCATAAGGTTTATCGATCACAAATTTGATCATGCATATAGTTAAGATTTAGCAGATGAAGCTTGATCGTATGTTCTTATAGCAATATATATATATATAGAGAGAGAGGATGAATGGGAAATAAAATGTATGAGCATGATTGTAAATTCTAGGTACACCACGCCTCGAAATATGTGACCCCAAATTAAAGATTATATATTTATATGATATTGATAATATTTGCTATTATCTCTGTACTAAATTATAGTAATTTTTAACTATATATTCGGACATATACTCTTGTCTTTATATATATATAGTAAAAAATGGTTACATTCTGATACGGACAGAGTATCGTGTACCATCACCGGTAATAAGAATTTGGTGTTCATAAGATTTTGAGTACAAGATTTGATCCTAATTTTCTCATTATATGATCGTCCTAGCGGTTCAACAAGCCGATCGAGTTCTTTAATCTCAATGGATAATCAGCTAACCGAGCGTGTGGTAGTTGCAATTAGTTATTGGATTCCTTGCGATCTGAACCATGATTAATGCCGATGTTGAAGCAGTAGTAAAATAATAGGAATGCAATCAATGCATATATAGGACGCATATATCGTTCACTCTTAAAACTTTGATATTTTCATGACGAAATGTTTATATATGGTAAATAGAGGCGGATACAGGTTTGGTCCAGGTCCCGGCCCAGACCAGCCCACGGTATATTGGATCAAGGCATGCCTCTGCATGGTGAAAATAAATGCCTCTAAAGGGGTAGCCCGAGACTTGGCGCTGATGATAAGTAGATTTATTTTCTCTGAACGCGCAAAAAATTTGTTCGTAAATATATATAAGTAGATTTACGTTGTAACTACCAGGTGCCTCGGACAAATAAGGGATTTGACCAATCAAAAGCAGATAATCATAAATATTTGATCTACTAGAAAAAAATGCCCGTGTGTTGCAACAGGTAAATGCTATTTTAATTTTATTATTGTTATACAGTTTAGCTAGGGTAAAATTCACAGTGGGAATTCGATTGGATATTTTTTTAGAAAATCATAAGCTGTAATTAGTAGTCCGTATTTCATCTCAAGTTAGCATGAAAGATTGTTCAAAAGATTTCTTGTACGCTCCTTTTATACTTCCAAAAGGAAATAAACTTAAAATTCAACTCAAAGGATCTGTATTTCAAAAAACGAACGAACTTAGAAACCGACTCAAATACGGATGGCGTACCAAAATACCGGCAAAAACATCTTTAATTTTTATAATAGTAGAGATAGTCATCTTAGATAAACTAATCTAGTTATGTGCTGGCTAAAATTGAGACACCACACTTTTTCACTTAATTTCGGTCATTTTTTCCCTATTTGATTGCTTCCTCTCCTATATGTAAACATGCTTATTTCTCCTATCTCTTCTTCCAAATGGATAATAAATTATTTTTAATCCTAATTTTCTTATACATTTTGTATTAGAAAAATCACAATGAAAATTACAATATAATTACTGTTTAAATTTGAAAAGGCACAATTTAATTATAAATGTAAGAATATATAGTTTATACAATTAAAAAACAATTTGATTGTTCTTTTGTGAGAATATGACACTATAAGTATAACTACTCTCCCTTTTGAGAATAACGTGACTCTACAATAGATGAGAGAATTATTGCCATCTATATTTGGTGAGTCCCAGCCGTATCTATAGATTCAATGAATATGGCCACATGCCCACATATAGCTAGCACTAATATATACCATATCCAGAGATATATACAGCATATACCAGGCCCCGGGTCGCCACTAAGATAGACTTCATGCTCCTTCGGTTATAAAAATCATTTTAACTTTTAGACAAGTTTTGATCATGCTTTTAGACTTTGACCATCATAATAATTTCTCAAATGCTTAATGTAAAAACATTGAAATGCTATGCATAGGTATATCTTGAAAAATATAATAATATCACATATTTATTAGATTTTATAAATTATTCTAATAGTAATTGTTTCAAAAGTTAAGAGAATATTATCTTAAATGTCAAATATTTACAACAAGAGGAATAGCATTAGTTTTCATCATGGTAGCAATAATGTGTCCTAAAGGGACTGCCCAAGCCATGGCCCATTTTGGTTTTTTCCTGACCCACAATACTAATCACTCTAGAATGTATTCACTTTTTTTCTTAAGGGGCCAATACTCATACTTTTCCATAATTCCATTGGTTTGTTTTGTGCTACAAATTCAAAAAGTAATAGCACAAAACGCCATGTTAGAACTACAACTACTACTTCGTCCGTTTCATATTATAGTGCGCTTTGACTTTTTCACTAATCTATTTTTTTAAGTTTAACTAAGAAAAACATAGCAACAATTTCAACAAACATACTATAGAAGTATTTTCAATGCGGGTTTCAATAAAACTAATTTAGTGCTATAGACGTTGCTAAATATTTTTTATAAATTAATCAAACTTAAATATGTTTGCCCAGAAAAAAATATTTTATAATATAAAACGGAGGGAGTACAAAATATAATGATGATCAGAATATCATATCACACTGTGCAGTGTGGCCAACATGTCCATGGGAGAAAAACCAACCACTCCTGGGCCGATAGCCCGGCCCATATCTGGTCAAGCCCACCACCAGGGCCCATGGGCCCATCGTCCCTCCTACTCCTCCCCCTCGCCAAAATATATTTTCTTTTCTTTTTCCACCATTCCCACCGCCGCTTCGTTCGCCGGCGATCGATGAGCGCGGCGGAGCTGTGCGACGCCCTCGCCGCCGCCGGGTTCGACGGCGAAGGCCCGCTCGATCCGGACAGCCTCGAGTGGCCGTTCCTCCAGGGGGACGACGCCCGCCGCCTTCTCGCCTGGGTCTCCTCCAGGCTCCGCCCCGCCAACGTCCTCTCCGCCACCGACCTCGCCCTGTACGGCTCCCCATCGCTCGATCCCCTCTCCCCCCGCGAAATTCTCTCTGATCGTCGCGTTCTAGATGTTTTTGGGGGGCGTTTGTTCGGAATTACGCTTGGTTTGGGGGGGTTGATTGATTCGAACGGGATGGAGAGGGTATGGTATGGGTGTAATTGTTTGGAGGTTTGAGGGGTTGGATGAACTCTGGTGTGTGTGCTGGGATGCGAAATGGTGATGGGCAATCGGAGTTGTTTGTGAAACTTGAGGAGGAGAAGGGCTTTGATGAGAAAAGGCGGAGCACTCCACATGCTTTCTGAAGTTTAATGGACAAATGTGTAGTATAAACCATACAAGTCAGAAGTTGCATGACACTATCTAGTTAAGGTTGTAGGTGTAATTATACTATGAGAGCTGGTTTAGGCCCTGTTTGTTTCAGCTTATGATTATTATAATCTAGATTATTAAACCAGATTACTATAAGCTGGATTATAATAAACTGACATAGAATAAGCTGTGAGTTGTTTGTTTGTCTGGATTATTGGAGGCATGGATTATTGGGTTTGAAAGGCTAAAGTCTATAATACCCTCAGCTATCTGTTCGGTTGATGGCATAGGTGGGTAATTTTTCTCAAGTATGTAGGGGTAGTGGGTCTTTAGCCACTCAATAATCTGAAAAAAGCTCCTCTAGAGCAGCTTATTAGATTATAATAATCTAGCTTATAGATTATAATAATCTGCTACAATAATCTATTTGTTTGTTTCAGCTTACTCCTAATAAGCTAGATTATAATAATCCTAAGCTGAATCAAACAGGGCCTTAGTTGGATCAATTGCACGTTACCAACTTATGATAATATGAATTGTAGTATTACACAACGTTTTTTTTGTTACTGTGTAACGATTTCTGATGATGCTTATAAAACTTAATTATAAATTGGTGATCCTTTTTTTTTTTTTTTGTAAATGCAGGTATGAGCAGCTTGAACTAGAAGGGAAACTTTTGGAGGTATAGAGCTTTTTGGTTTCTTTGTTTGATAAACTTAAATACTTGGACTGTGAGTTACATGTGATAGTTATTAGTTAGGCGAAAACCATGTTGGTTAACAAAATCTACTGGTATGATTAGTCTTGTTTTCACTTATCGCAATGTATTAGCTCTATCTAGTGAGTGGCATGCTGCTAATTGAGCACCGACTTTTAGGGGGAGGGCTTAGACTTTGCGTTTGACAGTATTTCGGCCTTCTCAGAGACTGGAGAAAACCAGGAAGACACATTTCTGACAGAAGAAAGTCTTGAGCACATCCGGTATGTCATATCTCGTCTTACACAGGAAAAGCATTCGATGCTCCTCTTGTTTGGATCTGCATCTGTAGTTTTCCACCTTCTGTTGTGATGTTTACAGATTACAAGTATAAATATTTATTTGGTTTAACACGTGTTATAAAATGGCATCATTCCCTAATTTATTTGGTCTAGATGCTTTGGTAAAACTGAACTCCTACATTGAGAGTGATTGACAGATGGTTCTGTCAGTGGTAGCGCAGCCCCACATGATTTGCTCCATGTCAACACCTAGTCTTATCTCGTTACCCTGCTGTTTTGATCTCTTCATTGACATAGGATTTTCTGATTATTTGTTACAGTGACTCAAAGCTTACACTCAGAGCTGAAGTTTCTGATTTGGAAAGGCAGCTTGCTTCTCTTGAATGGCAGCTTGATATGCTTACAGCACAAGCTACCACCATTACTCAGGGAAAGAAGTCACGTGTATCTGCTAAAACTAATCCTAATATACAAATTTCAAGATTAGATGAGAAACTTGCTAAGAGAAGTTTAGAGGTAAAATGTTCCTTTGTTTTATCATCCAAATCAGAGGCCACATTACTGTATTCTACTGTTCTTGGCTGTATTTTCATGAGATAGATGGAACTGAAATATGCTTTTCATATTACACCATGATACTCATGTCTGGCTTTAGAACCTGTCACCTATCTAGCCTATAATCGGTTGGAACATGATAGTGTTTGATAACTAATCAGACCAGTAGACTTTATGATCTAATGGCCTAGGGCTATCAGTGTTATCTGATCGTCCGATTAATCGTGATTAATTGTCCTGATCGGTCCCCTAACTCCGATCAGGGACATTCATTTGATCAGCTCGATCAGAAATCTGCGTCCGATTAATCGTCGATCAGGCGTGATTAATCGTCCGATCAGAGCACCTATCAATCACTTTTAGAACTAGTCTTAAGGTTTAGCACATGTGAATATGTGCTACTACTGCTAGTTGCTTTATACTGGGCAAGTGAGTGACCATCTTGCCATCAATTATTAGTACTGTGATTGGTTTATACTATGCACTATATAGAATATAGGTTCTGGTATACATAGTACCGATCAGGTCGATTAATCAAGGCTGATCTATGATCAATCGTCCTGATCGGTCCCTTGGCGATCAGGATCTATCAGCGATCAGATATTGAAGGCTATAACCGTAGATGCGAAAAAAGGAAAGCGTTCACTGGGCTGTTTGTTTTCACAGATTTTTATGCATGTTGATGTTCTGTTTTATGGCATAATCAACACTCCATGACTAATGTGAATCAAAGTATATGGTACTCTCTAGCCTGTTTGTTCAGTGTTGTGCATCATAAAGAAGGTTGTCCCTCAGATATTTTATTTTTTCTTTTGTTTTTGTAATCCTAGCAGATGAATTCATTACTTGGAAAACTTGCTGCTACCACCCAGGAGTTGTCTTATTATCATTCAGAAGCTGGTATTCCTGCTGTCTTTCACATGCAGTTATATAAAGATTACATTCATCTTATCAGACTGCATTACCGATATTAAAATGTGCAGAAAGCCTGATAACTCCATTTTGACTTGCATCTATGCACATAGAGATACTGAAATAAAGCTCATCATATGAATCTGATGCTTGTTTTTATTTCTTATTATTCTTCTGAATACATTTTGTTTCCTCACAGATATTGGAATTTACCTATCATACAGTGACTTCCAGTCTTACATAATCCAAAATTTGGCTTGTATCAAGGAACTAAACAGATGGTTCTCCAAGAAGTTTGAGAAGGTATTAACTTATTTTATGCCTAAAGGGACAAACATAGTGTTGGACTGTTGGGACGTATCTTGATACTTGAACATGCAAAGGCGAGCTTATTTGATCCTACACAAGAATTATTAAAGTGAACTCAAGGTCATTGTCCCTTATTTTTCTATTTGATGTGATTCATATCTCATATGTTGATAAATACTATAAAAGACTGTAGTATGTTAATTTGTTTTCTTATACAGTAAATTAAATGTGGAATTATGATAAATTGCCAAAATAAATTAATCTTAAATTCACAATTTAGCTATAACCTTTATTTATCATCTGCTGATTTTTTTTTTTTTTGGGGTGGGGATTTGTCAACCAGGGACCTCTCCAATTTGTTGCCAAAGAAGACATGTCAAGAGGTGAGGGTTTAATTGTTAAGTAGTCATCATGCATGTAGTTTCTCCATACCATACATTTCACATTCAATACTTGTTCTTGTGTCTGCATAATGTTTTTGGAGAAAGATACCTTGATTCTCAGCAATATATTACTTTTTATGTGAAATGTTAGAAGTTCAAATTTTGCATGGCCACATGTTATTAAACAAATGCGAACAGGTCTTGTTATTTTATTCGATAACTCAAGCTTCCTGGTAAAAGGATCATGATTAGGTAACCATATAGATTTCCTATTTTTGTGCCTGAAGAATTTGTGCCGTTCAATTTTACCATAAAAATTCTGTCTTCTTCACTGAGTAAGCTTAACTGGCTTAAATTGACCTTGAACCATGATAGGAGATATTATGCATGTCCTTAAATTGATGTTAGTATACATATTTGTCCAACTGCTTCTCTTAAAAAATTGAAAATATAAGAGTGTCTTTCTCCCTTAGAGGGTGCAGGAGGGTCATTGTAAACGAAGGGTTTGATATTGTTCTTCTCCACTGGTTTCATGGTTCACTTTGCTGCTATGTACTATGCACTGTTGATATGTTTATTAATATGTATACTTGGGTTAGGTATTCAATATGAGGTTTATCAACTTTAGGCAGAGATGAATTAGAAAACAGCCAATTTTCCATTCATCTTTTTTGCGCAGGAGATTATGAAGGGTCACACCATCTTTCTGTTGAACTGAAGCGAATTAATTCCATGTAAGTATTTATTAGTCTTTGGATGCCACCGTTCTACCCTTTTTTGTCTTTCTATTGCATATCACTTCTTCACTTTTACAGGACTATCCCATTTGTCTTTCCATTAGGGAAAAAAAGCTACAAAAAAAACTGTGCCATGGGGGGGAAAAAAACTGTGCCATGGGTCGTCACCTGTCCTGCCTCTAGAGATTCAAGTGGCCCACCTAATGTCTTATACGTGGGTCAGTGGGCCAGCCCACCTGCAGGCCACAACCCTACTCTCTGTGTTAGGACTTCTTTTTTTGAATATTAGTTCTGCAAAAGTGATGCAAATTCATTATGAAATTCAATGAACTCTGCCTTCTGATGAATACACCTTGTGTTGTTGTAGTTCTATAAGGTATTTCTTTAGCTCATTTATTAGTTAGTTCTTCTTCAAATGGATCAACCTTTTGTTTTTGACAAAAACAAATGGATCAACCTTCCAAACATCCACTTCCCAAACTTTGTTAACAATATGCTTAAGGTAGAAAACTTCTGACCTGATTACCCCTATTAAATCTGTTTTATCTCTAATTTAGCCTCCAAGTCTCCAACTTCCTCAGTCATTCAGGTGTTTTGGCATGGCAGGCAGCTTCATACGAGGTGGTCAAGCTCAAGGGCATTCATATCTATTAGCATTTAATAAGGGTAATTAGGAAAAAAAGTACCTAGATAACCTAAAAACAAAATCTATTTTAGGAAAAAATCAACATCGTAAAAAGTCATAAAAACGGAAGGAGTATTTAGGCATAGCAATCCCCCCTATCATTATGAGAGTTGTCTTGTTCATTTATCTTTCCTACTTTGTTGTAAAGTTCATAAAAGAGTTAACATAACAATGCATAGAATTACTTAATATGCTTCATATAGTCACATAACATCAATTTTTTACATTTTATTTGATATTTTAAGATGTATGATTATTATTATGCTGATGCTTGGTTATTTGTTAACAGATTCGCTAGAAGCAAAAGACAGTACATAGAAGCACAAGCAGAATATGCTAAGGAGGAGGCCATACTCTCAACGCTTAGAACCCAATTGGCATCCCAGCAGTCACTTGTTCATCAGGATGTTCATTCTCTAAGGTATGCAAGACATGGATAATCACAGCTACTTTATTATTTTCTAAAAAAAAAAAGCTGTACTGAAATAGCACAGCATCATTATTTTGAGCTGAAACTTTTGAGAACATGGTACTATCCTTATAGGACACCTCTAAATGAAACAGCTTGGTTCCATTGTATTATAATGACATATATTTTTTTAAAAAAAGTAGATTGAACGAAATCTACCAGAAAGCGCTTCATCTTTTTATGAGAACATTGTATGGTAGTACTTGAACAAACCTTTGTACATGTGATGTTTCGGAAAATTTTCACATTTCATTAATTAAGTATCTGCTTTTATTTTTCTTTTTTTTTTTTTTGGATTTGCCATGTCATCCTCAGAAGGAGAAACTCTGAGTTTGCTGAAGAGCTTAGGGATCTTTCACTTCAAGTGAAGAGATGCCTATCTGAGGTAAATTATTATGTACATGAAATTTGGTTTTTAATGTACCATGGATAAGCAAAAGGTTTATCTCAGACGCTTCAGAGTTCTTTAATTAATTGCATTCTGTGATACCTTGGGTCAATGATGTATTCCTATGAAGCACACTTTATCAACATGGTGTCACAGCCCCAGCAAAATAATAAAAAGAATGTACAGTTACGCTAAAGATTGCTCCAAAAATGCAAACTACAGAAAACTGACATGTTCACTTGTTTGTCTTTGCAATTATGTATCTGTCACCCCTTCTTCAATTTACTCTGTTCCTGCTGCTTATAGCCAATTTTAATGTCATTTTCATCCGTTTGGCTATCTTATGCATTAACTGTGACATATTATTTTCTTTGTGAGTGACATAAAAAAATAATGTTTTTTTTACTTTAGATTATTACAAGCCTGTGCGCTGACCTTGCTCAACTTGAGGGTGCAAATATGTTGCAAGGTGTGATCTTCTCATTTATCATCATTTGAAAATGCTTTGCTCTGTTGCGGCAATATAATTGCATGTTCCTTACTGTGACCTTCCAGGGGATCATAATTTGAAGGTTCTGCGTCAGGAATGCTACATAAGCCAGCAGAAAAGGGTATCTTTTGAACAGTCAGTTGTTTTGGTGCAAACCAATTTCCTACATAAATAGGTAGTCACTGAGGCATTTCTTCATTCTTGCAGTTCATCAATTATCTGGTTAATCAACTTGCTGCTCATCAGTTTCTAAAGATAGCTTGCCAGATTGAAGGACGGGCAAAAATCTCAAGTGCCTATTCACTGCTAAAAGCAGCAGCAATGGAGCTGCAGGGTTACTTCTCAGTTGTTGATGGCCGCCTGGTATTGCTTTCTGATGTTATATTTTTATTTGAGAGTACATTTTGTTGGTTAGCCTCTTATCCTTATCCACTTTGTGTACATTCTTACAAAATATAGTCTGTACTGCACAAATGCATAGGACCGATACCATTTAATTGATCAAGCTGCATCTGTAATGCTTGAAGAAGGATCTATTGATGATCGTGATACTTTTCTCCATGCTGTGAGGGATATTCTTAGTACTCACTTAGGTGAGCACACGTAGGTTGTAAATTATATCCACATTCTGTACCAGAAGTTGAACAATTCATTCCCCTTCCAATTTTCTGCAGGTGCTCAAGCAATGACTCCATCATATGTTTCAGCATATGGTTTAGTTGAGCAGATCTCAGATCTGCAAAATGAGCTCGAGTATCTTCATCATGAGCTTGAAAATGTTCTTCCACGTGAACGCAAAAGATGTATCGATGAACTGTGAGTAATAATCGCATATTGTTTCCTGAAACTTTTCCCCTTGATAAATTTAGCCATTTTCTGTGCACTGTGTAGTTGAACTGTTGAATCTCCTTTACTGTGAATTATCAACAGGAGAAATGTGTTAACGTTGAACTTTGCATTCACCAACACCTATTGATAGGACTGTTAGATCTTTGGTTCAATCATTACCCATGCTTTCTCCATTCCTTTGCAGATGCAGGATGATCCAAACACTCGAGCAAATTCTGTCTGTACCATTTACATATGTGCAACCAACATTGACACCATGGGTACATTCCTTCTCATATGTCCCTACTCTTCCATGCCACTTCGTAGTTTGTTCTGATGTACTACTTTACTTGTGCATGATTTATCACAGCCTGTAGCACAATCGCTTGAAGAATTGGAAATAATCAACCAGCAAGTCTCTGCTTGTGTTAACGAAGTAACGATGGCTCGAGATAAAAAGGCCAAGGTACTTTTCATCTGAGCTTTAGGTAGTTTCTGCATGTTGATTGAGAAGTCATGCTCTCAAATTTACAAATGGTTTGCAGATGTTACAACAACCTTCGCGCAATGTGCAGCAGGAAAGACGAGTATTTGTCGATTTCTTCTGCCACCCAGGACGGCTTGAGAATCAAGTCAGAGAGATGAGTTCCCATGTTAGAGCACTCCAAGAGTGATCTTCGATTTTGCTGTGAAGAAGGGCCCAATAAATAATTCTTTTGATTCTTAAAAAATCAGCATCGTGCACCCTGTCTTCTGTTGGCAGAATGCAGGCTTTTTGCAGTTGTATATCCTCAGCATAAAAAAATTTAGAGTTATGGTACAGATTTTCTTCTATATCGTCCATAAAAATATACGCATCATAGGCTGTGTTTAGTTCAGCGCAAAGTTTGGATTTTGGTTGAAATTGGAGATGATGTGACTGAAAAGTTGTGTGTGTATGACAGGTTGATGTGATGGAAAAGGACTGGAGTTTGGATCTAAACTTTGGATCTAAACACAGCCATAGTGCTTCAAGAATAACTGATGCCGTGTTTAGATGTTCGGCCAAAATTTTACAGATTAAAGATGCTAATAACAAAACAAATTACAGACTCTACCTGTAAACTGCGAGACGAGTTTATTAAGCCTAATTAATTCGTCATTAGTAAATGTTTACTGTAACACCACATTGTCAAATCATGGCGTAATTAGGTTTAAAAGATTCGTCTCACAATTTACATGCAAACTGTACAATTGATCTTTTTTCGTTCACATTTAATACTCTATGCATGTGTCCAAACATTTGATGTGACATTTTTGGTCAAAATTTTTTGGAATCCAAACACACCCTGAATAACAAACTAAAAAGTTGTATATTATTACTAGTTTTCTCAAAACTCTGTTCGTTAGAACTTTTGTGGTAACTAACAGTGTAGCCTTTTTTTTTTTTAGGGAATGGCATTCGGTTAGGTTTATTGATCCGAAAACATAGTTAAATCATTATTGCTATTGCCATTCTGAGCTTGGATTTTGTCTTACCCCGTGTGACAAACTGACAATGTAACATCTTTTCTGGCTATTCGAATTTAAACACATGTTGCAGTAATAACTTAACAAAAATAAATCAATGTGGTTGCAACTGAAGTTACTATGTCACGTCACATTGCGTTGCATATTTGCATATCCTTCCTATGCAATGTATATTTGCATATCCTTCCTAGCACCTCTTCATAGCGAACTTTAAGTTTTTGTTCTTAGTTTGTGCTAAATTGCTAATTCGTTGATCTTTATACGCAGAAGTTTTGCAGGAGTTAGATCCAATTCAAAAAATTCCATTTTCCAGATTTGGCCAAATGGTTCTATTTTTCTTGATTTCTGTTCGAATTTGACTGTGCCAAGTGATTCTGGGAAATTTTGCTACGCTCTACGGTTAAAAAAAATACTAGAAGTTTAAAAAGGAAATAACATTTTTATACTCTCTAGTTCTTCTTAGAAAATAATTTGAATAATTTCATGCAATACAGAAAAAAATTAGTAGTAGTATTTTATTTTAATTTTTTTGCGAATTCGGACCGAGTCATGACAGTTTTCTTGAGAAGATAGCAGCTCCACATTCCATTTAGCTGGTTTAGGCTGTGTTCTGCATTACGAAATTGTTTGGTTCACAATCACAATTTACCTCACCATACCACAACTTAAGTTAGGCATGTTTTACTAAGTTAGTCATCTGTTTAGTTTGTGCCATACTTAAGGCAAAATTCATTCACTGTGACATGAGTTTCACATGTCATGGGCACATAAAAGTGTGTCAAACTTGCTCTCTTATAGCTAAAGTGTGGCTTCAATTTTGTTAAGCACATGTTAGGCGTGTTAGCTAACGGAAGTATGGCAAACTTTGGCAACAGTGTATCCCAACCAAACATCCCTACATTTCACAAACTTCTGCTCTTTTATTTTCTGTACACAAGCTTTCTAAACTGCGAAATTTGATGTATTTTTTTAAAAAATATATGTAAAATAGTTGTTTTAATAAATTATATTAATCTATCTTCTAGGTTTTTTATCTAACTAGAAAAAATGCCCATACGTTGCAATGGGTAAATGCTATTTTAATTTTATTATTGTTATATGGTTTAGTTATGGTAAAATTTATTGTGGGAATTTGCTTGAATATTTTTTTTAGAAGATCATGAGCTATATTTCATCTTTAAGTTAGCATGAGTTTTTTTAAAAGAGATTTCTTATACGACTCCTTTTGTATTTTCAAAAGTAAACGAGTTTAAAATCCAACTCAAACACAGATCTGTATTTTTAAAAGTAAACGAACTTAAAAACTAACTCAAACACAGATAACATATCAAAATACCAATAAAAACATCTTCAATTCTTTTTATAATAGTAGAGATAGAGATATTAATCTAACGCTCATCTAGCAAGTGGAGGGGAAAAAAGTTTCCAACCCAGCCAACTGGGGAATTAATGTGGATCTGGTCCACCGAAAGCGGCCACCGACCACCGGTCCACCGTACAACGGCTTCACACAAACGCATCCTCCTTCTCCTCCTCCACGGCTCTGAGATTCGCCAGCATCAGTTGAAGGCGGCAGATCCAGCCGACAGCTCGCCCGCGCCATTTCTCCTCCTGCTCCAACCTCCAAATCCGTCGGGAGTAACATTATATGATTATATATGATTATATAGCATTCAATATTATTAATCTTTATAGCATTCTAGATTATGTTTAACAAAAATAGTTTTCCACTTCTTAGAAAACTAGTTAGGTACCTTATATAATTACAATATTATTAACAAATATAATAATTATTGTTTACTCAGGTAAAAACATAGATAATATATATTACGGGGCACACACATATGAGTTAGATGCTAGTATTCATGTGCAAGTACGAGTGCTGATTGTAGCAATATTATTATAAAAAATAAATAAGAATGAGAAAGCGAGAAGAAGATGGAACAACAGAAGAATGTAAGGTTAAAGTTTTAGTTTTAGACTGTATTAAGACAAATAACAATTTTAATAATATTAGTATATTATCGATTAATGTGAGTATATACCATACCATGGATGTAAGTAATTTTTCCCGATGTGTGTTTGAGCTAATGACTAAACCTCTTTTTTTTATTACCTTCTTTTGAAGTTCTCCTAACGCGTTTGGTAAAAAATGGTTTTTTTAATAAAATAAATAAACTTTTTTGACTAGATTATTTTTTTAAGAGAATCCATTGTGCGCCGCTGACTTTGTCCCTGTTCTATAATATGGCACTAGTTTGTTAAGTTATACAATATGCCATCGTATTTTGCTTAACCTCTATAATATACCGTTGTCGTCCATTTAGATTTCGTTAGCACTGTATAATTTTGTTTTAATGACCGAAATATCCCCGGGACAGAAATTCCAAAATTTGGCCGAATGTTCCGAAATATCATATTATAAACAAGGCAGAGAAGATATCCATCTCAAACTTTGGAAATTTTACAATCTAATATTTGGAATTTTTCGTCCCATGGCTATTTCGGTCATTATGATAAATTATATAATACTATCGGAAGCTAACTAGACGACGATGGTATGTTATAGAAGTTAAGCAAAGTGCTATAGCATATTAGAACTTGACAAACCTAGTGACATATTGTAGAATAAGGACAAAATCAATAACACAATATATTTTATGGTTGTTTAGTTCATTACCTATCTACTATCGTGCGACATTTTTATAAAAAGTTAAATCTTATACTATAAATTCATATCTTACACATTAAATTACATACACTTATAATATAATTTTGAAATAATACAATGCCCTCTTCACATTTTATAGGAGAAATATGAAAAATGATTTATTATCTATCTAATTATGAGAAAAAATAAATATTAGTCCAAATTAATGTATATGCATAAAAAAATAATATGAAAGAATTACGGAAATACCTACAATCGTATATCATGCAGTGAGAAAAGAAGACCATAATCGAATGCTTTATTGCTGAGCAAAATTGATGGCATTAATTTTATCCTTTTTTAGCTGAATCTATCTTACCATAGTTAATCAGCATGTGTTAATAGAAGTCTGCATCTTCACGCGTCAATATATCATGAGACTATTAGTAATAGCCAAGTACACTGACCCAACAGTACTTAATATATCACAAGACTATCGGGTACTGGACAACTCATCTTTAATTGTGCCTAAGACTTAGTATATCACATGAGTATCAGGTAATAGACAACTCATCTTTAATTGTGCTAAAGAAAAAAAAGTAAATTACAGTTCGTACTATGTATTCTTAAAAGTTTTCATATTATGTCATCCTTTAACCATTCTTTTTATTTCCAGAACAACTAACTTTACATTTCAATTTGGACCACCCTATTTCATCCATCTCCAAGTCCAGTGACTCAGCAACCACACACTAACTCTCTCTCTCCATTTTCTTTTTTCCTCCGACAGTTGGGGAACCGCTAGATCCAGCAAGGAGCCTCGATCTAGCGTCTCCGCTTTTCATCGGGTCGACTCCTGCCTCCGTGAGTCCCTACAATAGTGTGCATGACGAGAGGGAGAGGAAAAAAAGGTGGCTCATGAAGTGTAACTAGAGGGTGTGGTTGTGCATGCAAAGACGGTGAGGAGGAACGATAGTGGCTCATGAAGAAAGAGCGGTGGTGGCGTTGCGTGAAGTAACAGTTAGTGGTTGCTGATAGTATGAGGAGTTTGTTGTTAACACAAATCGCTAACCAAGTTTGTTAATTTTTAGAATGCGGGCCACTAGTCATTATAAAGAAATAACTACTCTTAAAGTAGTAAAATATTGAGATAAAGGTGAGAGTACTCGTCTGGGGCTTTTAACTTTTTGCTACTTTTAAAATGGTAATTAATAATTTACTACTCACAGTCTATAATACGTGTGTCCTACGTGTCTCCTTATGTGTACATGACATGTGTGACCAGTGGCAAATTCTTAATTCTGAGTAGTAAGGGCCTGTTTAGTTCGTGAAAAGAAAATTTTTGGGTGTCACATCGAATGTTTGACCGGATGTCGGAAGGGCTTTTCGGACACGAATGAAAAAACTAATTTCATAACTCGCTTGGAAACCGCGAGACGAATCTTTTGAGCCTAATTAATCCGTCATTAGCACATATGGGTTACTGTAGCACTTATGGCTAATCATGGACTAATTAGACTCAAAAGATTCGTCTCGCGATTTCCTTTCTAACTGTGCAATTAATTTTTTTATTTATCTATATTTAATGCTTTATACATATGTCGAAAGATTCGATGTGATGTTTTTTAGAAAATTTTTTAGAGAACTAGACGGGGCCTAAGATTCCATGAAGAGTAGCTAGGTGACAATCGAGTTTACCACACCCGAGGCGTGACACCATCCCGGTGAACACGTCGTGAGTGAGGCGAGCATGAGGTACCAAAGGTCCAGGTGGATGGCGATGAAATTAAAACCAAAAAAAAAAAGGGGAGAGCAGCAACTGGGCTGGACTCCGCTAATAGAAAAATAAAAAAGAAAAAACATCCTCTTTTCTGATTCATCTCTCTCTCCCATCGGGTCTGGAATTTGCTTGCTTGCGTTCGTTCGTTCGTTAACCCTAGCTTCTCTTCTAGATCTGGAAGAAGCTCTTCCCTTAATTTCAGAGCCTTAACCTTAATACAACTATACAAGTAACAGTTTGTTTGTTGGATCCGCCCCTGGTGAGAGAGATGTTTGATTCTGCGGTGAGATTAGTATAGCTAGCATATGCATGGAGATGGAGGTCAGCGAGTCAATGTCAAAGGTCAAATGCGGTATTTATTGTGGTAAAGAGTACTGGTTTAGTTGGTTGAATCTGTAGGGTGCAGTATAGTACAGTAGTGTGCAATTTGTGGGGAAGAATTGATCAATCTTCCTCCAATTTGCCATTTGCCGCGAGCATTTTGTTTCGCGGCTTTGGTAATTTCAGCTTAGTGTCCTGGGTCCTGGAATGGAAAAGCTTCAGTTCTCTCAAGCTGGTAGCATAGAAAGAACACATGCATGACTTCATCTTCTTCTTTCCCTTCTATATAGCATACTAGCATACTAGCATACTAGTATACTACCGTACTGCCATACACATAAATAAAAAACCGTACTACAATGAGTAAACCAAATTCAAACTCATCTCCATACGGTGCAGCTATGTGTGCTACAATTTGTTTTTCCAAACTGATGATCATGGCCTTGTGATGGTCTTTGTAGGATAGAGAAGCCAAGAAAGAGGCGTTCAGAAAGTACCTCGAGTCCAGTGGTGTGCTCGATACTCTCACGAAAGGTTTGCATTATGTTCCTTATGTGTATATATCAACAAATTCTAGTTATGCCACTGGCTAGATACATTATGATTAAGTCCACCTTCTTATCATCTTGCAGTTCTTGTTGCATTATATGAGGAGAATGACAAGCCTTCATCTGCGGTCGAGTGAGTTGATTTGACTATAAGATGGCATGAATAATTGATTGTCCTGGAAGAAGCCAACAACTAAACATGCTGGTATATACCAGGTTTGTTCAGCAGAAGCTGGGTGGTCCATCAATATCCGACTATGAAAAGCTCAAAGCTGAGAAGTTGGATTTGCAATTGAAGTATAATGAGCTTTTAGAGACACACAAGGAAACATGCAGACAGGTATATACCATTTTAATGTGTTTGCATAAATGCATTGCTACTCGATCTATTCATATGGACAGTAGCATTTTGTGTTACAACCTTCATGCCATGTTAGAGATGGAGATCTTTATGGAAATCTAACATTTACGTGTCTATCAAGATTGGTGCTTATGTGTGGTCACTGTTACTGCAGTTAGTTGGCTCTTGCACTTTGGTATTGCGCGTGTTTAGGATCTCCACCACTCAGTTAAAACTTCAGTAGTGTACTTTTCCGTCTGATTAAACTGTATGAATTCAGGTGCAAATACACAAATGAATTCCTTAACTGTATTTTGTTAGTTCTGCATATAGCATTCTGTCCTCAGCAATGTTTCCTTCTTCATGGTTGTGCCTTTCTTATTGTCTTGGAGTTTTCCATCAGCCCATAGGATAGGTATAGCATCTGCTGAGTAATCGGCTGGCACACAGCAAGCTAGATGGTATTACTGATGAACCCAATTTAGATTTCTCAATATGACAGTTAGCATCTTAAGCACAGTTCTATACATTCACCAAAAAAAAAGAACTTATGAAAATCTGATCACATCATATCTGTCTGGGTTCAGAACTGTCTCTTTTTGTTCCTTTTTCAGTTTCACTTGGATCACTTATTCTGCATTTCTCATCACAGCTGGATGAGCTTAAGAATTCGAAGAATGGGAGCGGAAATAACACGTGTTGATATTGTGAATGTGTTGTCAAGCATACTTACGCATCTGCATCCATCATCAAGTCGTATGAAATCGAAACAATTGCTGGTTTGAACCTTACCATTTGCCAGGTTCACATCCACCTTACAATGTATCATATTTTTGCTCGTCGCCCCTGGCATACCAGAGCACCCATGAGTCTTTCCCATAGTCGTCCAGAAGATCAAACTCAGCAATACCTTTCGTGAGCAAAAGATGATCCCACGCAACATGATTTTAAGAGATGATCAACTTGTGGAAAACCTGTTGTGTGGTAAATCAATAGTATCATGTAAAATTTATCTTATGTCTTCTTTTCTTGTAACAACAAGGTTGTAATTTCTTCTCTTATTTAATATAGTAGTATTATCTACCCTGTCTCAGGGAAAAAAAGCTGTCAAATGTGTGTCCTAATAAAACTATTGGTTTACTGTGGAAACACTTTCGAGCCCTTGTCTGCCTATCAGTTTATAAGCCGCTACTAAAATTTGAATTGCAGAACTTAATTTTAAGGTTTTTCCATCGTAATTATTTTTTCTAGCATTAGCTTTTAAATCACGGATAACACATATATAAATAAATGTTTAAAAGTTTTATCTATAAATTATTATTTAAGTTGATTCTACATTGTTTTTACGATTGGTCAGCTGTAGGCCAAATCTGTTCTTGATTGTCCTTTCGCCACTCAATTTGACTCGCGGACTTCTGCTTGGATAGCTTTGAGCCATTGGCTCTTGGTGCTGAACTGCTGAACACAGCTCCGCTCGTACAAAAAGGGCTCGCAAGTCGCTCCTATTTTCCGTTTCTTCGTTTTGCTTTTGCCCTTTTTTTTTTTGCTTGCTGCCTCAAGTCTGCTGTACTGTACGGGAGTATGTACTACATCTGTACCATATTAGTTATAGTTTTGGGTTATTTAGGGTCTATTTGGATGAATACTCCAACTCAGAGCAGGTACAATAGCAGACTATAAGCTAGCTATAAATACATTTCAAGAAGATAAAAGAGAAAAGAGAAAAACAGCGGGCTATAGATTTGTAGCCTGCAACACAGATTCTAAGATGCATGTATGTATGACAAGTGGGACCAGATATTAATTGTGTAGTATATGTTTATAGATAATTATTGTATGAATTGACTATTAAGTTGCCTATAAATGATTTGAAGCCAGCGGTTGGCTATACTATTAAACTTGCTCTTACCACGCCACAAGCTAGCCCATGCCACAAGTCCGATAAATGATTTAAGCACCACAACCTTAGCGAAGAAACAAGTGGCGAACTGGTTCATGAGCACCTAACTTCTTACGGTAGGCTAATGTGCGGTAAGCAAACAAACTATACGCTAACTACCTTTGGCACGCTGAACTTAAGGCACGGTAAACTACAGCACCTATCCAAACAGACCTGTAGTATTTATTAAGTTTTGAGAAAAATAGAAGATTATAATGCCTCTTATTAAATGATTTATGGTTGGATATGACTGGGCGAATCTACAGTGTTAGCGTCGGTGTCAGGCGACACCGACGACTTTCGGCAAAACCTATAGTTAAACTGCTTATCCATATATTATAATACTATAGTCTAAGTATAATTAGCATGTTATGACACCGATATACACATTATGACACCAACGAATCAATTTTCTTGATCTGCCACTGTTCATATGAGAGGATGATTGAGAGTAGAAAAGAGAAAAAAACTAAAAGTGATTGATGAAACAAGTAATACTCCGTTGTGACATCTACCGTCGCTCTGTGCCTTGGTTCTACAGTAATCCATTTTCTTTTCCGTTGAGTAGTGCAGTAAACAAGGGAGATGAGGCCAAACTGGCCCAGCCATGAGCTGTGAATTGTGATGACCACCACCGAGAGATATAGAGAGAGGCCTAGGCGCCTACTCCCTCCGTTTTAAAATATAGCAACTTTTGTTTGGATGGGCTGTATTCTAATATTATAAATCTAGACAGATCTTCTATCCAGATTCGTAGTATTAGAATATGTCCGATCTAATAAAAAATTACCATATTTTACGACGGAGGGAGTAGCTGACTGCTACCGAAGCGAAAGGCATAGTGACCTTGTGGCAGTTTCGGGCAGTAATAAAAACAGAGTGGTGTGGTGCCGTACCAACAGGCAACAGTAATGAGGACCACGGCCATCCATCCATCCAACGGTCAGTTTTGCTTGCAGCAACGCCGGAGCCGGATGTCAAGCGCAAAACCCAAAAATGAACAACGGAAAGCGCACGAGACGACTCTCCGCGGCCCATCCACTACCCCCACTACCCAGTACCCCCACCACCCATCGCCACAAGTCCAAAAGGACCACAACCCTCTCTCTCTCTCTCTCTCTCTCAGTCTCTGTGGTGGGTGTGTCACTGTGTGTAGGTGCTCTGTATCTTTGGGTGGATCACCGGCCAAGTAACACTCGCTAGTAGCTGCCTGGACCAAATGCAATGAATTTATTTTCTTCTTTATCCCAATTTGATTATGATTAAATTGGATAGAGAGAGAGAGTAATACAATATTTAGAATGCAAGTTTATTTATGTTAATACCTTATAAATTATTTTAAAAATTATTGATAAGCAATGCAGATAAGCATATGATTATATGAACAAGCAAAACAATGAAACTGTAAAAAGCAGAACATGTAGTTTGGATATATTTCGAGTTACAACCAGGAGTATATCTGTATATGGTTGAAAAAACTACATGGTCACATGGAGTACAAACGTTTACCTGCTGGCTTCACGCCTTTCGTTAGTCATCCCAAATTAACCACTACATAAAAAACATATTTTTCATGAACACGGTGGATTGAAAGATAACTTAATAAAAACTTAACGTGATAACCACGTACGTAACCCAAACGTAGTAAGCTACCACTAGTAGCGCTACGGATGTGTTATTTTACTACGGAAACCAAGCAACTTGATGTTGACTTTGTTCACGAAGAATAGATTAACAGGCTCTCTTCCTGAACTTCTAAACGTCGTAATATTCTTTAGCCAAAACTTTCTGTGCTTTAGTTGTTTGTAATTTCAAGTAATTTCCACAAATTATCTACTTATTCAGCACCGATATCCGATGGTGTAACAATAGAGTCGTGAGTAAAGGAGGGTTTAAATCCTAGAGTCTACTATTTTTACGTACACGTAAGTACTTATTTAATATAAAAATTTAATGAGATCATATATGTGTAGTTGGTTTCCATCTCATTAGACGGTGTTTTTGCCGATGCGTGAGTACGATGTTACGTGCAGTGACGTGTGTATGTCGGCTGTACTATACTTAAAAAAAATAACATAAATAAGAATTGAAAAAGTAAAGGCACAGACTTTTCCCGGCCGGGTAAAAACGCTAGTACTACTATTGCTACCATGTACCAACGGTCAGCTTCGCAGGCAGAAAAATAATTAAAAGCCAGCGGGGACGCTTTCTTGTTCCTCCTCTATTGAACGTTGAAGAAACAAAAGGTGCATGCGAATGCGAAGTATTCGGTCAGTCAAGAAGGCACGCACAGCGGCACACGCGAGGACCCTCCGCCGACCGCCGCCCAACCTCTCGCATCCCATCCTTTTCCACAACGTGAGGTGAGAGAGAAAAAATCGCAACCACGCACACCGACGCCCGCTTTGACATCACCCTCCTCAACCACTCTCATCAGAGGTCAGGTCATACTCTTATCTCGCGGCTCCAAAATTACTACTGCTTTTATTCCAAAATATTTAGGCTGTGTTTAGATTCAAAGTTAGATCCAAACTTCAGTCCTTTTCCATCATATCAATCTGTCATATACACATAACTTTTCAGTCACATCATCTCTAATTTCAACCAAAATCCAAACTTTGCGCTGAACTAAACACAGCCTTAACTAGTTACTCCGTATATTTTAGAACGAAAGAAATATCGATTCTTAACAACTCCCTTCATCCAAAAAAGCTAACCTAAGCAGGAATTTGACACTATAACAAATCTGGACAACCTCATGTTCATATTTATTGTCTTAAGTTACGTTGAATCAACATCTGAACTATGTTTTTCTTGAAATGGATTATGTTTTTCTTGAAATGGAGGGAGTACTCTACGCTTGCCAAATTAATAGTTAGATTTCTTGTGGTGGAATAAGTCCTATTAGGTTTAAATTCTAGATTTAACACGGGTGATCACATTTGCAACTATTTTTTCTTTCGAGGTAGGTGACGTACCTATCGACAGCAAGATGCTTATAATAACTCTGTCAATCCCAAGATATGCCGGTTTAGTTTTTCCGATATACTCTTGGAGATAGAATATGCGTATTGTGAACGCTGCATTTGCACTGTGTTTTAAGAAAATTAATCCAGCCCTCAATGGTACTACTAGTTGTAATAAACAAATTAACAGGAGTAGCACCCAGCTGCAAGCAAGAATGCAAATGGATTACATATGCTACACTAGCTGCTGCGTGAGGGTATCACGTCATGTGCCGTCTATGCCTTGCTTGCTGAATGCGGCCATACTCCAATGTCTCACACACAGTCATCATGCATGTGTGTTTCTGTCTAGGTGCTCTGTCTTTTTTTGCCTCACCTACAGCTACTACCGGCCAAGCAACCGTAGCAGCAGCAGCTGTGACGGATGGGAGAAAAAAGGTAGAGCAAAAGCATATTCCTCTTCCCTTCCTTTCCTCCTGTGCTCGGCACAAGTCAGGTTCACGGGCGAGCAAACGCAGCATACAAGTATGCAGCTGGGAAACAGATCCCCTAATTTTGTGCAGTATGCAGTTGTGCCACTGATATGTGGACCCTACTTTGGTATGACCTATATGTCAGTGGCACAACTGTAAACTGCACAACGTTAGAGGAGTCTCGGTAATAGTTAACGTTATTATGGACCAAACATGCTGATCTGTTCTGCTCTGTTATGTTCATCCAGAAGATAAGGGCTTGTTTAGACACATCCTAAAATTTCACACCACATCGCATCGAACGTTTGAACATATGTATAAAATATTAAATATCGGCTAAAAAAATAACTAATTGCACAGATTGCGACTACTTTGCGAGACGAATCTTTTAAGCCTAATTGCTCCATGATTTGACAACGTGCTAATAACGGATTAATTAGGCTTAATAAATTTATCTCTTGATTTATTGACGAATGTAATTAGTTTTTTTATTAGTGCCCAAACACCCTATGCGACACCCTACATAATATCCGATATGACATGCCAAAACTTTACACGCCTGGATCAAAACAACAATACATAGGTCTTGTTTGGAGTAACAGAGTTTTTTATTTGTAGTGAACCAAAGCGAGGAGGGATGAGAATAGTCAAAAATGATATTGTTTCTAAGGGCCAATTTGGATTGCTACCCTACTAAAATTTGCCCACCTAAAATTTTGGTAGGGTAGCAAACCAAACACTTCTACTAAAACTTTACCTATGCCATAAATTTGGCTTTGCTTATGAACTTGTTTCTTATGGGCAAATTTTGGCTTTAATCCAAATAAACATTTTCAACTCTACCCAGTACCAAAACTTGTCCAAGATTTGGCACTACCAAAATTTTGGTAGAGTATCAATCCAAACAAGCCCTAAGGGAATAAATGTTCTCTGTTGGTTAGGAAATTCCATCTTTTACCAATTTCCTTTAATTATTTAGTGATTAGTGATGATTGCAATACGGCATTGGTAAAATATAGAAGAAAAAAGAAGATCTTATATATGGCTAGAGGCAAAAATAATACAAGTCACCGTTTTCGATCAAGTAATCTATGGAACTTCCAAGCAAAGCCTTTTGTTCGGTGGCATATGCCTGGTTGTACTCCACAAAAATTGTGAACAAAATTTACTGGATTTTGGGTGGTGAACGCTGGAGCTATAAACTTGATACTAAATCCTATCATGCGGAGATGTGGTGTAAACCGTCCATATGTCCAAAATATCAAGTTAAAAAAAAACGGTGGTAGCACCGTCGCCGTTTCACTTTCACCCCAATCGTATACCGTAGAGAGATACGATATTATCAGCTCACTACTTCTTTTATTCTAAAACAAACAAATAGTTTTTCATCTTAAAATAAATAAATTAAACTACGATTTATTTTGAGATGGAGTGGGTAGCAAGTACTCCATCCGTCTCAAAATATAAGTATTTTTAGACTTTGACACAGTAGATGCTATTTTGACCAACAACATATATAAAAGTAAAATGTTTTAAATAAAAAAGATTGCATATTACGATAGTTTGTTTAATAATAAATCTAGTAATATCGATTTTATATGATTGAATTTCTTTTTGCTATTAATAGTCTAAATTAAAAATATTTAACTTTACACTATATTAAAAATATTTATATTTAGAACTGAGGGAGTACTATTTAGGGACGGAGGGAGTGTACTCTGTATGACGAAGTAAAATGGTGTGGCACCGCATAATCGCCGCCCAGCCGGCCTACCCCTAGACGCACAACATATGTGCGACGTGAGATCACGAAAATTCCAAAATCTTTCCTTCCCCAGATACCACCCGTATTCGTATCGGCAGATCGGTTGCCAAATTCATTTCATCACCGCGACCACACAGCTACAGCTAACCCCCCAAAACGCGCGTGTTTTGCAATAAAGGCCAGCAACTTCGCTGCTCCGCGATGCTTGGGCTCTGCCCACCCAAACGCGTGCTCCCCACGCACACACGAATTCGGCGTGAATTTAGGCACAAGCACCAAGAAATCGGGGGTAAAAAGATAAAGATCTGCGCATCTGGTGGTGTCCTGCGCCTCTCGTTTTTTTTCTTGTTTTATTTCTTGGGCTGTGTTTAAATCTAAAGTTTTGATCTAAACTTTAGTCATTTTCTATCACATCAACCTATCATACACACATAACTTTTCAGCCACATCATCCCTAATTTCAACCAAAATCTTAAACTTTAGGCTGAACTAATCACAGCACACAGCCTTGGTGGAGCTTTCCTAGGATTCGGTTTGGTTGAGATTTTGATTGCTTAGCTTGTGACGCGTCCATCCTCAGCCGTCCATACCTTTTTTTATTTTGTATTTTGAAAATATTTGTTCGCATTAAAAAAAAGATAGTACTCCAGTACAAACTTAAATGAAAAAAAAAGAAAACCACGTAAATATCAAATCATTCCATTCATTTCATTTCACTCCATAAATAAACCAACCAATCTCCAAGTCCACTTTGTTTTTTTTTCCTCTTTAAAGAAAAACAAAAGAAAAATACATTCCTCCTCCATTTCCGCATGAAGCGTCTGGATCGAGTCTAGACGACGGCGTAGAGGATGATCTCCGCGGTGTCGGCGGCGGCCCGGGGCATCCTCTTCGCGGCGAAGCCCGCGCAGCCGCCGCCGTCGGCCGAACCGGCGGCGGCGGAGGAAGACGGCGACGAGGAGGAGGACGGCGGCGGGGGGTAGTACATCCGCGCCGTCTGCGGGCAGTGGGAGTGGAACCGCGCGGCGATGCGGACCCCCATGTCGAGCAGCTCCACGTACTTCCCCATCGATCTATTCCCCCCTCTTGCTCTTGGATCTCCCTGCGAAATAAAATCAACAAACATGGCCTGCTCCTACGAATCAGCTTGCGGTGGATGCGAGCGGCGGAGGGGATGAGTTGGATGGCGCTATTGCCTTGCGGTGGATGCTTCGTGAAGGAGGTGTCCACGAGCTGGGAGCTGCCATGGGAGGCGGAGGCGGAGGCGGAGAAGGGGAAGCGCTTTGATGGGAGGAGGAAAGGTGGAGGAGAGGAGAGGGGGCTTTTATAGGTGGAGAGGTCGCTTGAGGCTTGACTTGGATGGAAGATTTTTAATGCGGTGTTGATTATTTGCCGTGTTTACTTCTTCCTCTCGCTTGGGCTGGGTTGGCTTGGGTTGGCGTTCGTTTGGTCTCTCTCTCTCGGTTTTGTTGATTAGCAACGCGTGGAAGTGCTGCGTGACAGATGCGTTTCTTCGCCTGCCTTTCAAAAAGAAAACGTTTTTATATTTGTTTCGTTTCTTTGGACAACTAGGGACTGGAGAGGCATGCAATTCCCATGTTTTTATTTCAAAAAATCCAATAAGAGAGCATGATTTTTCATTAACTCTAAAATATACATTTGAAAAAATAATAATAAAATGTATTGTATTGTTCACATTGAAAACACACCGTGTGTGTATACTATATATATATATAAAAGATGACATCGCATATTTACCACAACACTGACGTGAGGTTTTTTTTTCTTTACACATATGGGCCATGTGGGAACCTAGAAATATAGGAACAATAGAGAAATATTAGATTAAGATATTTTTTTAAAAAAGAAAGATTAGGAGCTTTCACTGTGGACTTTTTCAAATACAAGTTTTATATTTAAGCGTATAGGAATGTTCAATGCATATGGTTCTATAGAGCTTAACTAAGAATGAATGATGTCGCCTAGCACATATGGTTTGTTCTGAATCTGGACTACTTTCGTGTGTTTCTAATTGCATAGAGAATAAACTAGAGCTCTTACTTGGTGAATTTTTCTTTTCCAAAGTCGATTGTCCCATTAATATATATTATCTCTTCAAAAGTACTTCATCCGTTTCATAATGTAAGTCATTCTAGCATTTTTCATATTCATATTAATGTTAATGAATCTAAATAGATATATATGTCTATATTCATTAACATTAATATGAATATGAAAATGCTAGAATAACTTACATTGAGAAACAGAGAGAGTATTTTCTAGGAATGCAAGCAGGCAGCATGCTATCATGCGTAAGACATACACATCAGTTTATTTTTCACCCACTAGTATATAAACAGATAAAAAAGATAATGACAATTACGGCTTAGTGGGCCTCAAAGCCTACAAACCCGCCTCACTTGCATCTCTAATATTTCTTTTCTATCAAAGCTTCTGGTGTTACTTTTTTTTTAAAAAAAAAACAAATGTTGTTTTTCTAAACAAACCACCTCAGTGTACACATGTACATGTGATTGAATTTTACATGTGTTTTCAATAGTGTGTGATAGTATTTTGTTTTTTTTCCTGTTTCTTAATTTGCACTTTTCAACAACAAAAGAAATATATATATTTTGGTTGAAACACAAGTTGCTACCAATAAGGAAAAAAAACAAAGATCACTAGTGGATCCAGTTCCAAGCTAGCAAAGTAGCAAGGCTAGAGGCCGATATGTAAACATGACGAACCAAAATATCATGAAATAGATTATGAGACTTGATTTATGTTGTATTGTCGTCTCATGTCAGCTCTCCTCGCCACCAATGAAGCTCCCCATACATAAGAGGGGAAAAAACTGATATAAAGCATTCTACCAGTTTCTTTTCTCAAATTAAGTTTTCGTTGAAAACGACTCAACTGTAACAAAATAAAATTCCCGACAATTCCTACGAACCATTCCTTCATCAATAAAATATAAGGGCCTCATCGGATAGCATTTGCTTTGGCTGATCAGCCATTTAAGCAAAATAAGCTAACCAATATGCATTGAAGTTTGGCTGAATTGGAGACAGCTTTAGCTGATCTGCCAGAGTATTTGGCCATCCGATGAGGCGCCAAGTCTTCTAGCCCCTTTGCACATTCACATCCCTATAAAACACACGCTGTGCTTGCTCATCGTGACAGCAGCATCTAACTCCCGGTACATTAAAAAAAAAGTAAATATTACTCAGTTTTCTTTTAAGAAAAAACGTATTCGTAGGTAGGTATGCGGCTGGTACGTGTTTGCTGGGAAGATTCCAACTTGCGCCAGTTGCGATAAATTTCCATGTTTAAATTTCTCGCGTCGTGTAGCACGTAGCCTTTTTAATTTTCATTCGTTTTTTGTCAGCTACGGCCTCGCCCAGATGAAACCTAGCTTGTTTTTTAGGCGATTTTTGAAAATGGAATTTTATTTGGCAATATGGACTTTTTTTTCGTGGCGCATATGCGCGTTTGGTCCACGAAATATCCGGCTCGTGGGGTTCCGTTCACACGCGGGCGTCCTACGTGGCGCGTGCTCAGGGTTCGGTGTACTGGACTACTGGGGTGGTGGTTGGTGCGGTTGGCAGTTGTGCTCTCATCTGGGCCGTCCAAACTGGGAAGCCATCTCATCCACTCCATCCCTTTTGTCTTCTTCGTGTCATTCCATTCTCCAACACAACAGTTTGTTATTAAAATTGGAGTGGTAAAAGAAAATTAAAATCAACGGCTTGTTCCCTTTGTTATTAAAATTTGGTACTTCCTCCTATTCATATTATGGGACTTTCTAACATTGCCCACATTTATATATATGTTAATGAATCTAGACATATATGTGTGTCTAGATTTATTAAAATCTATATGAATGTAGACAATGCTAGAAAGTCTTATAACCTGAAACGGAGGTAATACTAATTTTCATACCTCCATCGGATCCTAAAATATGATAATTTCTAGCTATATATCTGGATAGGGGTATATGCATATACATAAGTAGAAATTGCTATATTTCGAAATGGAGGTAGTGCAATTTTGTGTTATCTTGAATCTATTTTAATTTAGAGCCTTATCGTATTTTATTAATGTTTTTATGAGAGAGTTTCTGAAACTACTCGATTTTACTATTAAAATTTAATAGGTTTGGAACTAAATCTTACTATTAAACTTTGATATGTTTGGAAGTAGCAATGATGTGAACACAACCCAACAGACAGCTGCTGGTGATTGATTTGTCTCGAGCTGAACTGGTGCTAATCATGCACGGCACTACTCCAGTAGTGATTTTTGTACAGCCAGCTGGTACTATTTTCCTCCTAAACATAGGGTTGTTGCTAGCATTTTGTTCTCTCATCAGCTTCTACCTGCTCTTGAAATAAAAGTAGGACTGCAATCTGTTGTACCTTACTATATGAAAGCTCTGCGTTGTGTTTTTCCATTTAGAGAAATCAATGGTGTATATATGAGAGTACAGTTCAATTGGACTGTGTATGTATGTTCTTCGTGGAATAGGAGCCTGCTTAGGGCCCCTTTGAATCGCAGGATTGAAAAAACGTACGAATAGAAAAAACGTAGGATTTTGATATGAATGTAAGTGGAAAACAAATGATTGCAAAACACAGAAAAAACACAGGAATAACCGTTTGATTGAACCACAGGAAAAACGCAGGAATTGGATGAGAGAGATAGACTCAAAGGAAAGTTACCAAGAGGTTGAAGCTCTTGCTAAATTTCCTCCAAAATCTCTATAGGATTGTCCACTCCATAAGAATTTCAAAGGATTCGATAGAATTCAATTATTTGTTTCAAAGGGCATCATAGGAAATTTTCCTATAGAATTGGAATCCTCCAAAATTCCTATGTTTTCCCTCCAATTTAGTTTCCAAACAAAATTTTTTCACGTTGTCACATCGAATGTTTGGACAATATTAAATGCAGAAAAAAAAACCAATTACATAGTTCGTCAGGAAATTGCAATACGAATCTTTTAAGCCTAATTGCGCCATGATTTGACAATGTGTTGCTACAGTAAACATTTGCTAATGACGGATTAATTAGGCTTAATAAATTTGTCTCGCAATTTCCTGACGGAATCTGTAATTTGTTTTGTTATTATATTACGTTTAATACTTCAAATGTATGTTCGTATATCCGATGTGATATGCAGGGGCAACATTTTTTTTTGCCAACTAAACAGGCCCTAACCTGCTCGCTGGGTTCAAAATATTAAACTTAGGGCCTGCTTGGAAGGCCCATAATTGATCCAAAACTGGTGTAAAATACAGGCCCGAAAGATTTCCGGTGCACGTGGGGCTTACCACATATTTTTGTCATATCTCAATGACATATCATATGTCACGTATGGACCTCACCTGTAGTAACCGTTTCCCGTACTATTGAAGGAGTCGATTTGCACCGGTTTTCAAAGAGAAGGAATGTGTTATATCCCATTTTATAGTTGAGGGAGACAATTTAAGCAAGAGTACATAAGATGAACGACAAAAAATATACTTATTCCTTGCTTCAATTACTTCTACAGTCGAATTGAGTTTCTTTAGTCCATAGCTGGCCCAATCTCTCCCAGACTACCCCAATTTGTCACCCACCAGTTCTGGCTAGCCCGAGTGCTCGCGAGCGTGGATTGGAGAAATTGCCGACTTGGAAATCTTTGGGCAAATCCAAGGCCTATTTTTCTTTTTCTTTTTCTTTTTCATCTTATTATGCATGTGGATCAGTGGATCTAGTGTTTAATTGTTCCAAATTGCAAGCCACATCTTCAAATCAAGTGAGAAAATTACAATTCCGGTCGTTAAAACCACTAAAAAACCGAAGGATAGAGGAAAGCAGAGCCCCGGTCGCCTTCTCTTTCCCTCAGTATGTAGTACCCCTAAATTTTGGGCTAACCCCGAAGACGACGATAAGGCCCACTCAGAGACGGGCCGAACCATTTAGCCCAACAACAACTCAACATGCTATGACTGGTTCCGAAATATGGATTGATAGATTGGCAGGCAGAGCCCTACCCTTATATAAACAAAACTGAAAAAAAGAGAGTGGTTTTATAAGCAAAGATTCCGAAATATGGATTTTAAAAGTTGATTTTGATTTTTTTTATGAAATTATATTTTTGAAGTATTTTTGTTTAAATCGTTAAGGACAAATAAAGAAAAGTTTTACCATTAATTATTATTATTATTATTTCTAATCAGCCATATATATGGCTTGCCACCCGATGGCACTGGAAGCACAAATCTTTCGCGTCCGTTTGGACCCAGTCTTCAAACTTGAAGTTGGATTTGGACGTAATAGAAGGTGCAGTTGTTCACTTGTTCCTGGCATCAACGTGTACGGTTGAACAAATCGGTGGATCTCTTATGGTTAACGTGCCCTGTTGATGTCTGAAAACCCATCTGTTCTTTGTTAACTCCTATCTTATCCTCTCATTTTTGTTCGCTTGGTCTCAACTTCGTGTTCTACTAGTTTTGAACGAGTCACTCACTCGGACTCGAGAGCTCTGAACTTCTGAACAAGCCAAAATGTTGACTGAACCGAGATCTTCTTGGCGCTGGCAGCCTGTCACAAATTCGCAATCCAATTGCACTTCCAGCGGTTGAGCAGGTTCAATTCAACATGACTTTCAGGGTGTGTTTAGTTCACGCCAAAATTGGAAGTTTGGTTGAAATTGGAACGATGTGACGGAAAAGTTAAGTTTGGGGTGTGTTTAGTTCACGCCAAAATTGGAAGTTTGGTTGAAATTGGAACGATGTGACAGAAAAGTTAAGTTTGTGTGTGTAGGAAAGTTTTGATGTGATGGAAAAGTTGGAAGTTTGAAGAAATAGTTTGGAACTAAACTCGACCTCAGCGAGCAGGTTCAATTCAATATGACTTTCAGCTTCAGGAGATGGTAATCTATTCAACACGAATAGATTACTGTCACAACTCACAACAGTTGTTACTACTGTCACAACAAATGTTAGCTGTCCCTATCCTCATCAACTGGATACTTCAGAAACAAGCATAACAGTAGCATTGGAGCAAAAGAAACAGCATGGCTAAGACGGTCAGAAGTAGATGCTGCTGCCTAGAGATATCATCTCGAATTCATGGCATGAACAAACATCATTCATGCAGGAATAATAAGCTCAGAACAGGATTCAGGACAAATTCAAGCTATCTACAAGCTTGCCAGCATCATCATATTATAATTGCTTTAATAGTCAGCAAACTCGTACAGAATAGCCAGATCCAAACTTCCACAAACAGCTATATATCATCATCAGGAATTTTATAAAGAGAACTCGGAATTGAATTCACATGATATTCAGTCACACCCAAGCCAAACTGACGATAACGATGGCTAATGCTAATACCTACTACAACACCAGGTGCTGGCCCTTATTTGATAACATGAGTTTTGCTCTCATTCTTAGGCAGAAGCAGAAGCAGCAGTGGCACCGACGTGCTTCACGATGGTGTTCTGGAGGTCATCCTTCCTGGCGCCGACGACCTTGTCAGCCTCAGCACCATCCTTGATGAATAGGAAGGTCGGCATTGCCTCGACATTGTACTTTTCAGCAACTTCCTGTTGGATAAAGAAAACAGCATTACTCACTATCTATCACAGGGATGACAAAAATGTTTTTGGAAGATTGTGGGCAACTCTGCGCACCTTCAGCTCATCAACATCAACCTTCAGGAAGACAGCACCAGGGAACTTCTTGGCGTATTCAGCAAACACCGGGGCGATGAAGCGGCAAGGGCCACACCAGGAAGCAGTGAAGTCAATTATGACCTGTAGATCAAACAGTCCAGAAAAGGCCATCATTAGGGATGGAAACATGACTTGAACAAATGGTCAATTGCGCAGTAAGAAAGAATAACGATAGCCTCACAGTTATTGGCATGACTAAGCATAAGTACCACTAGTTCAGAATTTCATAGATAAATATTCTTTGGCAACAACCTTGTTGATGATGCACAGCAAGAAAATAAATCCAGGAACCATTGATAATTCCATAGATAACAATATTGATGCCTGGTAAGTGATAACTACTCTTGGTCAAAATCCTCGTTGATGCCGCACAGCAAGAAACCAAATTTAATACAGTTCAAATATAATACTCTTGGTCAAAATCCTCGTTTATACCGCCGCAGCAAGAAACCAAATCCAATACTACAGGGCGGACGCTTATCTGTACAAAGCATCACATCATAACAACGCCACGACATGTGAAGTGGCAATATATTGTCCATAACAACAATTGAACTAGATTAGTACCGGATTTCCTTCAACTCTGGCGAATCATGTCAAATTATACTGTTTAAGAATATATCTATAAATTTAGACAAAGCTTATACTCAAATTAGAGAATCATCAGCATGAAACAACTGGAGCAAACCTAAACTAGCTGTTGACCATTCGGTTATCTGCTTATAAATATCACATCACACCATCCCATCTTACGGTAAATTTAAACACCAACAATTTCGCCTATGGAGTCAAATACTATACAGTGCTGCGCTACAGATCGCAGATGCAAATTCGCTTGCAGATGTAAGCAACAAATCGCCCCATCTCATGGTAAAATCAAAACATCAATGATTAATCATGTCAAATACAGAGTGCCCTGTTATAGTGTAATTTATGCACGCTGCAACAGATTTCTTTTAAGAGAATTGTTCATTACACAATCCTAAAATATATTCATGAAAATCTACTACTAAAATCTCCCGCACCAGAATCGGCCAAATCCCCAAATCCGCGACACAGACAAACAGAATAGTCGCATGCCCTACGCCCTAATCGCCAAAAAAAATTATAGAAACAATCGATCTCCTCCCGATTTCATCACATGCCACAAATCTCAGCAAGAAATTAAATCCTAAATTTCTTCAAAATCCCATCGATCTAAGACCCCCTGCTGAACAAAACCCAAAAAACAGAAAATCCCCAAAATTCGCTCGCGCGCCAGGAAACGTACCACTTTGCCGGCCTCCTTGGCCTTGGTCATCTGGGCGTCGAACTCGTCCTTGTTGTGGCAGGCGATCACGACTCCCTCCTCGGCGGCCATTGCTCTCTCTCCTCCTAATTCCTCGGCGACGAGATCAAAGAGAGGGGTTTCGATTTGAATAGGATTTCCTTTTTCTTTTTCTTGCGATGAGATTTGCTCTTCCGCCGCGGCGCAGGTGGCAATTTATAGGCCAAGAGAAGGGGCGGAGTGAAATTACCGGAGTGCCCTTGCGTTCCGAGGACGCTGACGTCGTCGCGCTCGTCCCTCGTCCGCGTGTTGCAGTGGAACGCGTTTCTTCTGGAACTTTCGCGGCCTCGAGTGTTCAAATTTGCAAGAACTTATGTCACGCGTGTAAAGATTATTCCTTTCTGACAAGCAAGATGAACGGACATGGCAATTTACGGCTTCGCTTATTCTTATTAGCCGAAATTTAAATTTTCAATATTAAATTTAAAGTTGATTTTTTGATTTTTTTTATTGAAGTTTATTTTTCAGTTTTTACTTTTAGATATAAGAATATGTATATAAAAAATTTATTCATAAATTATTTTTTGTTCACAAATATATGTTTCGCTTAGTATAGTAGTAAGACTTGTTTGGTAGGGTGTCACTCTTAGCCTTAGGGCCTCAATCAAATGATTCTATGTTGTAATTTCAGTACCATTTAAATTCCTATAGGAAATTTTTCTGTGTGGTCATTTAATTCAAAGGATTGAAACTTTTCAAATCCTATAAAATTCCTATGGGATGGCTCATTGCATATAGATTTTGAAGGAAACTTAGCAAGAACTCTAATATTTTAGAAATTTTCTTTTGAGACTATCTCTCTCATCCAATTCCTGTATTTTTCCTGTGATCCAATCAAATGGTCATTCATGTGTTTTTTCTATGTTTTGCAACCCTTTGTTTTAGACTTGCATTCCTGACTGAATCCTATATTTTCCCTATACCTCCATTTTTTAAATCGTGTGATTCAAAGGGACCCTTAAATTTAGCTCTAGGAGTTAGATTTTGAGTGGAGTTGTGTAGCCGTTTAAACTCAACTCCACCTCTTTTATTTTGTGATAATGTTTCATCTAGCTCTATTCCCATTTTAGATGAAGCTAAAACTATTTGACTGGACTCCAGCTCAGAAGAGGGGAGCTGGAGCTGTGCCATACAAGCTGGTAGTGTTTTCTTGAAGCAAGATGAACAGACATGGCAATTTACGGCTTTAACTTTTGCATATGTTTATTAGCCCAAATTTAAATTTTCAGTGTTAAATTTGGAGTTGATTTTGAGATTTTTTATTGAAATTTATTTTTCAGTCTTTATTTTTAGATCGCTAAGTACACTTATATAAAAGTTTCATTTATAAATTATTTTATGTTTGTAAATATGTCGTTTCGCTTAGTACAGGAGCAGGACTTGTTTGGTAGAGTGTCACTCTTAGGGCCCAATCAAAGGATTCTATGTTGTAATTTCATATAATTTAAAATCATATAGAATTTTTTTCTACGTGGTCATTCGATTTAAAGGATTGAAACTTTTTAAATCCTATGAAATTCCTATAGAATGGCTCATTGCATTTAGATTTTGGAGGAAACTTAGCAAGAACTCTAACCTTTTAGAAAATTTCTTTTAAGACTATCTCTCTTATCTAATTCCTGTATTTTTATTACGATCCAATCAAACGGTCATTCCTGTGTTTTTCTTATGTTTTGTAATTTTTTATTTTAGACTTACATTCCTGTCTGAATCCTATGTTTTCATATACCTCTGTTTTTAAAATCGTGTGATTCAAAGGGACACTTAATTTTAGCTCTAGGAGTTAGGTTTGGAGTGGAGCTGTGTAGCCGTTTAAACTCAACTCCACCTCTTTTATATTGTGATAATGTTTCATCTAGCTCTATTCCCATTTTAGATGGATCTGAAACTATTTGATTGGACTCCAACTCAGAAGAAGGGAGTTGGAGCTGTACCAAACAAGCTCGTAGTGTTTTCTTACCGTTTACCTTTTGTGGCTGAAAAGGTGGTAAACCGAGACAATGAGAGTACTTTAGGAATAAAACTTTATACTTTTAAAAAGTAAAAAACCGATTTGAGCGGCCAATTTTGAACCAAATTAAGTGGTTGAAATTATGTGAAAAACCTAAATTTTTTTTAAAATATTTTCTGAAGTCAAAATTGCTCTTCAACTTATCAGCATCAATCACAATTGGAATTTAATCTTAATTTTAAAGTTGATTTTGACGTTTTCATTGTAGTTCACTACATATGTATACTAGGGGTTGTTCAGAGTGATGTCATTTTTAACCATAACTTCTTTTCGACAAGATTGTAAAAAAAAAGTGTCTACATTTAGTTCGTTACCAAACTTTGGTAAAGATATAAGAAATCCTATCAAAATTTTAATAATATTACCAACTTGCCAAAATTGTAAGGTTTATTTTGGCTATAATATGAACAACCCCTAATTTTATCTATATATTGCTTTTGTTTGCTAATAAATGTTATGGCTTATAACTAGTTATAGGCGAAATGATGGATTAATAGTTTAAGGGAGTTTGAGTATGAATAGTTTTGGATGGTTAACTGAGTTTTAGGTCCGCGTCACTTATTTGTATAAACAAATTTGTTTTCAAGACAAGGGAAATATAAAATATTCTTGTTGGACCGGGTATATGTTGCAAATTGACTCAAATGATTGATTTCCATTGTTTTTTTTCCCCCATTCGATATTAATGCATCGGCACTTGTTGCTTTAGAAATTGTGCTGCCAAGCGTCCATGCGCAATAGTCAATGGAATAAGTGTCCACATGTTGCAACACCATTATCCAAATTCGATGAAAGGTACCTCAATGTTGAAATAGTGGGGGATTTGGAGGTGGCCATCAATGTGTTCACTTTTGTTCTCAATGTGATATGTAAGAATATATCTTTGGAGGTATCCAATTGAGGTCATTCTCCTCTTTTGCATTGAGATGCCCAAGAAAATGCATGGCATGAATTAAGATGTCTTCTTTTCTTCAACAAATGTCACTAGAGTAA
>CM020184.1:7958213-8051850 GCA_009805545.1 Oryza longistaminata
TTCTTTTCTTTTCTTAATGAACAAGGTTGGGTCATTATCTTTGTTATTATGGATCAAAATAGTTTTGTCGCAACGCATTTGGAAATATTGGGGTTCAATTCAAGCGGTAGGAGTAACCACTCTCTTAAAAAATACTACCCCTAATTGCACGGGTTCTGTTTTTTAATCAAGAGTGGTTTTCGATTAAAAAAAAGAGTTTCAGTGGAATTTACAATTTTTTAGGGCAATTATTTTTTTGTAACCACCAGATTAGGATCGATTATAAGTTCAAATGATAGTTCGGACAAATCAGCCTATGAACATAATTGTTGTAGCAAAGTCAGTCAAGGAGACACACCAAAATACTTCATAACTAAGATAGTGTATCAATGTGGAGCAGTTGCCCGGAATTTGATTCTGTGGCCAACAAGCTAGTTGCAGGAAACACGAATATTTATGCCTAGCTAGAACACATGGTATTAAGGCCTGTTTGTTTCCAACTTTTCTAAACTTCAACTTTTCCATCACATCAAAACTTACTATATACAAACTTTCAACTTTTTCGTCAATCAGTCTCCAATTCAATCAAATTTCTAATTTTGTGTGAACTAAACACACCTAACGCTGATTGGGAATTAATAATGAGCAGTGGGTAATTTGGGGCCAGAAGCGGACAAAATAATTAATTTTTTGCCAAGAGGAGCATATGGGTGTTGTTCGGTAGTTTGTTTTTCAGCTGTTATGCTGCACAAGATAATCTAGTTGTTCGGCTGTCAATCAAGAAACATCTACTGTAGCCGCTGCTAGCTAGCTGCGATAGACGTTGTAGCTGCTGGGCAGCCGCAGCGCTGCAGCAGTCAGCCTCTTCCGAACAGGCTCAATGATACTCAGGGTGTGTTTAGTTTATGCTAAAATTGAAAGTTTGATTGAAATTGAAACGATGTGATGGAAAAGTTAAAAATTTGTGTGTGTAGAAAAATTTTAATGTGATGGAAAAGTTGAAAGTTTAAAGAAAAAGTTGGGAACTAAACTAGGCCTCAGGACATGAGAACGCTAGCAGTGCACAAATGCCATAAAAAGCAAATCTTCTTCTTAGCCAATAAGCTTTTCTTGGATGTACTATACTACTAATAAATACACCCTCCGTCCCTAATATAAGGGATTTTTGTTGGATGTGACACATCCTAATACATAAATCTGGACAGGCTTCATATCTAGATTCATTGTATTAGAATCTATCACATCCAACCAAAATCATTTATTTAGAGACGAGGGAGTAGAGCTTAACAGGTTGGTCGTGGAGTGATATATATATATATATATATAATATATATATATAATAATATATATATTCAAATTGCATGTTTCTACTTTTTATTAATATATAATAAAAAATAGACGCGTATACTACATCACCATTTACATGGTGGCGGCGCGATCTGAACGGGAGAGGAGGAGAGGAGTTAGGGTTAAATGAGTCTGCATGAATCTTGAAGCATATCCAGTGGTCCAAATTTCGAATGATAGGAGGTTGGATTTTCTATCACAAGATATATAGACAGAAAAAAAAACTCAAAAGTTAGAGAAGAGTTTCCACGCCATTCCTTGTGGCTTCAGATAGTTAGTTAACTAGAAGGAAATTAACAGAGCAGAGCAGTGATAATCTGTAGTACTCGCTCCGTCCCATAATATAAAAGGGATTTTAGGTGAATGTGACACATCCTAATACATGTTCAGATTCATTGTATTAGGATGCGTCATATCAATCCAAAATCTCTTATATTATGAGACGGAGGGAGTAACGGTTTTGACAAAGACTACTAATCTGCCTTTCTAAAAGAACAATTCTACTGAGCCATTAATGTAGGATTAACTATTTTAAATTTTAAAAATAGATTAATATGATTTGTAAACTTTCATATAAATTTTATTTTATAAAAATCACACCGTTTAACAGTTTAAAAAGCGTGCGAGCGGAGAAATCTTCTTTCAGTCCTCAGCTACCGAACTAGGGATGGAAACGAGCCGGCTCGGCTCGGCTTGCAGTGGCTCGCAACAAATTAGGTTAGCTTGGCTCAGCTCAGTTAGGGAAACAAGCTAAAACAGCTTGGCTCGGCTCGTTTCCTGGCTCGAGCTGGCTTGCAAGCATTCCTGTTGAAACACAAATTCATATATATTTTGTATTCCCTCCGTTTCATATTATAAGACTTTCTAGCATTGTCCACATTTATATAGATGTTAAGGAATCTATACACATATATGTATGTGGTGTTCGCTAGATGTTAACGTCGCATGCTCACATCCCTTGACAGGGAATGAGTCGTTGGCATGTGGGTCCCACATTTCGTTTCAGCAGAAAACCACTTACGAAATCTTCACCGATTTTCGAAGATGAAGGAAGGCCCGGTTTAGTTCCAAAGTTTGAACCCCAAAAACGTCACATCGAAATTTTCTACACACATAAACTTCTAACTTTTCCATCACATCATTCCAATTTCAATCAAACTTACAATTTTGGTGTGGAACTAAGGCCGAGTTTAGTTCCAAATTTTTTCATCAAACTTCCAACTTTTCCATCACATCAAAACTTTCCTACATACACAAACTTCCAACTTTTCTGTCACATCATTCTAATTTCAACCAAACTTTCAATTTTAGCGTGAACTAAACACACCCTAAGCCCTTATTTAGTTCCTAACTTTTTCTTCAAACTTCCAACTTTTCCATCACATCAAAACTTTCCTACACATATAAACTTACAACTTTTTTCTTCAAACTTCTAATTTTAGTCAAACTTCCAATTTTGACGTGGAACTAAACACACCCGAAGTTTTCTATCCGGTTTTGCGGTTGAGGGAGACGTTTCAATCAGCAGCAACAAAATAAGGGAGGCAAAATAGACTTGTTCCCCTTGATTGCTGCGAGTTGCGGGTCCACCCGACAGCCTCAGACATCGCCGCCGTGGGGAAATTTAACTATTTGCCACTCTTGTGACATGACAATTAACGATTTGCCACCCTGTCAATGACATGTGGGCCCTCATGTGTATATGACATGTGGGCCTAGTGGCCTACAACGTCTAACGCAGCTAGCTAGCAGCGGCTACAGTAAGATGCATTCTTGATTGACAGCCGAACAACTAGATTATCTTGTGCAGCCATAACAGCTGAAAAACAAACTACCGAACACACCCATATGCTCCTCTTGGCAAAGAAATTAATTGTTTTGTCCGCTTCTGGCCCCAAATTAACCCCACTGCTCATTATTAATTCCCAAATCAGCGTTAGGGTGTGTTTAGTTCACACTAAAAATTTGATTGAAATTGGAACGATGCGACGAAAAAGTTGAAAGTTTGTATGTAGTAAAGTTTCGATGCGATGGAAAAGTTGAAAGTTTGAAGAAAAGTCGGAAACTAAACCAGGCCTTAATAGCCATGTGTTCTAGCTAGGCATAAATATTCGTGTTTCCTGCAACTAGCATGTTGGCCACAGAATCAAATTCCGGGCAACTGCTCCACATTGATACACTATCTTAGTTATGAAGTATTTTGGTGATGTCTCCTTGACTGACTTTGCTACAACAATTATGTTCATAGGCTGATTTGTCCGAACTACTCAATTGAACTTATAATCGATCCTAATCTGGTTGTTAACAAAAAATAATTGCCCTAAAAAATTGTAAATTCCACTGAAACTCTTTTTTAATCAAAACCACTCTTGATTAAAAAAACAGAACCCGGTGCAATTAGGGGTAGTATTTTTTTTTAAGAGAGTGGTTACTCCTACCGCTTGAATTAGACGCCCAAGATTTCCAAATACGTTGCGACAAAACTATTTTGCATCCATAACAAAGATAATGACCCAACCTTGTTCATTAGAAAAAGAAAAGAAAAGCAGGTCTTTTTTTTTCCTTCCGATTTACTGCATGTCGTGCACGATGAGGAGCATTTCCCTGCTGACTTGACCCAGCGACCCCATCGTGAGTCATGGCGTGGCATCGCCGGATATTCTGCGAATGTGCCATATGTACAATGCGATGTAGCTATCCCATTTTGTTAAAAAAAAAAAAGATTGCCATATGTCACAGAAGAGTTTCCAGGCGCCATTCCTTGTGGCTTCAGATAGTTCAGTTTACTAGAAGGAAATTAACTGAGCAGAACAGTGATAATCTTTAGTAACAGTTTTGACAAAGAATGCTAATCTGCCTCTCTAAAGGAATAATTCTACTAGATGAGCCATTAATGTATAATTAATTAAGTATTAACTATTTTAAATTTTAAAAACAGACTAATATGATTTTAATTTTTTTTTATAAATTTATTTTATAAAAAACACACCGTTTATCCGAAAATATATGAGTGGAGAAATCTTCATTCAATCCTCAGCTGCCGAAGACAACCACCGTCCACCGCGACCTGCCCCTGAGGCCCTGCGTTTGCGCAGTGGTGCGGCGTGCGACGGCAATTCATGGCTGTTGGGCCTTTGGTCCACTCATCGCTCTGGGCTAAACCTAAGGGGATGGATACCGAGAAATAAGTTTACATTAACTCCCTTAATTAGTGGCATAATCTGATTCGCCAAACTACAATATTGGATATCTCGAGTTCTCAACCCACCAACTATTAAAACCGATGTAAATTGACTCGCTTGCTTGGTGGTTTTAGAGAACGGTTTCGTTGACGTGGCATCCACGTGACATCCCAGTCAACAAATAAATTAAAAAATAAAGTAGGATCCACACGTCATCCTCTTTCTCTACTAACATCTCTCCCCCTTTCTTCTCCTCGACGCGCCAGCGTAGGACGGTGGCTGACAGCACAAGCGCCACCGCCGCCGCCTAGCTCCGGCGGCCACCGCGCAGCAGCACTCCAACATTCGACGCCGCCGCTACTGCTCCTCTTCTGTCCCCGTCGTCGCTGCCTCCGCTTCCTCCTTGTCCTCCTCTACGAACGGCGTGGTGGTGGCCAACGCCGAGGCGGAGCTCGCGCAGCACCGTGCAGATCCCGCCGTGGAGGGCTCCATTGCCATACGAAACAGGTCGAAAGTGCCAAAAATTAAAATGACTTCTCATTGTGAAAGGGGACGGAACAAACCTGCTGATGCACCGATCGAGCTGCACAATGTCAGGTAAGAATGGGCAATGCAACTATAAGCATGAGATAGGTTAACTATAAAATGAGATCAATTAATTAACCTGTTCATTAAGTTAAGGCAGGTCTAATTTACAAAATGTAAGAACGTGCAAAAGGAATTTCCAAATATTTGGTCCGTTTGGAACGATAATGCAGCCTCCATTGGCGTTTGGCATCGATGGCAACTAATGTTCAGCAAACAGTCAATGGATGCACAATGAGAAGTCATTTTAAGTGCATAGTTTGTAAAGGTAATATTCAATATATTGCCTAAAGTCAAGTTTGTAAATCTAGAATTTCTCGGTAGCATGTAAACTTGCATGAAGTGTCCAGCCGGGCATGGTAACGTGACGGTGTGTTGTGTCTTATGGGTATAGTTGTACACCTCTGGCTAGAGAAACTATTCGAATATTCGTGTCCACGGTTATGGGCGATCGACCAGTTTCAAATGTGATTAGTCCCACTCTATTAATTAACTAAGAAGGTAGCCCGCGCATGTATCGTAGGTTACATTTGAGAAACTTACTAGAAAATCAGCGTGCTTGTTAGCACGCTGGCTAGTTCATAGCCCGTACATGCAGTTTCATCTTGAATATAAAAAATATATAATTATTAAATGAGTTGGAGTATTTCAATTGCTATAAACTCCAAATACCCCTTCGAACTTTGGAAGGAAGTCCGTCTCGCGCCCTAAACTTTAAAACTGAACATCAAACCCCCCTTAAAGTTTGTCATACATCCATATTACCCCTAAGATGGTTTTGCATATTTTGGAAGGAGAATTATTTTATTTCTTTTTGTCATAGATTGAGAGAAATCTATATAATTATATATGCTGGTCAATAATTTTGTTAGTTTGACGTTGGATTGATATGCTACTTTTCTTTACCGTGAAAAAATAGGGGAGAAAAGGAAAAAAAAGTATATTTACAACCTGCAATTTTTGCATATAATTATCTAGAATGCGTGGTATTTGTCAAAAATACATATTTTAGAATATGGTTATTCTCTCATTCAATTTTTGGTCTTTATTTTCTAGAAATATATCAATTCGTTTAGGGTAGTTACCTCAATTTCCTATTTGGCCCTTATATAATTTATAAAAAATATTTCATTAAAATGTTTTTACTTCTTTATTATTTTTAATATTTTCCTTATATTTTTTTTCCTTGTTCATGCGGCGATTGTCGATGAGGTGGGTTAGCGACATGCTTGCACCGTCACGCGCAAGAGCGGCTTGCATACGTGAACATTGTGAGGGGCATCGAGTGGGCTGGCTATGGTGCGTGACTGGGCTAGGCCCAACTAAGTGCTCGGAGCTCCTTATCCTTTTCTCTTTTTTTTTTCATTTCCGCTCGTGTAACGTTCGATAGATTGGTCTAGAGGCTTCCGTTTTTTCCCCTCAAGAACCACCCCCGCATTCACCAATTGACATGCTATTCATTAAGCCACGTGGACCAATCAAATTCTGGCACAACGGCCAGCTTTAGCTTAGTAGATACTAACGCAGGGGAGTATCCCTGAATCATGACGCGCCACGTGGCGTTTGTCTCCGGCCGGGAACGTGCATGGAATTCGTATATAGAGATAAGACACAATGTACTAACGGAATAATACATGCCATATTTCAAAACTATGATTTGTCTATGTTTTCTCCGTTAGCATTGCATGACGAATTTAATTACGTTATTTATAAAATTGTCTACTGGAGATTGGGTTTTATGGTACCTAGGACTTCTGTCTGTTGAAGTTCTATTGGAAAAGAGAGAAAACTTAAGTTGCTATAAAAGACATTGGATATGTAACAATATATAACTAATTGCTCTACCAATTTATGTAGAAAACCAATAATTAATTTATTATTTGATAGTAGACGTAATCGAATTATCATAGCTAGTCAGCTAGGGATAGTTCCTCATAGAAAATTATGACTATTGTATATATGGAAATATGATGAGACATACCGTTGTTTTAGTGTTCAACCTTTAATAATTAAAAAATATGATTTAAATGGATAAAAACAATAAAATTTATGATTCAAAGGTAATAGCCATTCAAAACCTTGATATCTCAATCGACTAATGGATTCTATATATATATATATATATATTTGCAAACACTCTTGCACACCCTTATATTAGAAGAGAAATGTGAGATATCTATGTGAGATATCTACGATGAGATCAAACAGTGGAGGGATGGACATGTAGGTTTGATTAATTTAAGCAGAAATAAGGATCATACGTTTAATTTGTTTTTTTCTTTACCATAACTTTTATAATTTCCATTAACTTATTAGAGGCGTTAAGAGAATTTTTTAGGGGCAAGGTGTTTAATACAATCACAAATATTTGCTTTGATTTAAAATACATTTTTATGTTACTATGGGGTATTTATAAATCATATAATCATTTATCGATTCCAGGTTTAATTTGCCTTTTTCTTTATCAAAATTTTTGAAATTTTCTTCAACTTATTAGAGGTGTTAAAAGAATTTTTAGGAACAAAATATTTGATCTAATCACACATTTGATTTTATTTAAATTTCACAAAACTACATGTATTTTGATCAAACTATCACAAAATCACAAAATTACAGATTTAAGGCGTTGTATTATAAAACTACAGATTTAGCACCATATTTATCGCAAAAATAATATTTAAGGTTAAGTATCACAAAACTGCATATTTAATATTGAAGTTAACACAAAACTATAGTTTTTAGAGTTTAATCCCTAGCACCGTTATTATGCCGGAGCTGTAAACATTATTTTTTTTTAACTAAATTGGTTCTAAATCTGTAGTTTTGTGATAATTTAGTTACTAAATATGTAGTTTTGTGACACTTCATTTTAAATGTGTAGTTTTGTGATAAATTTGATGTTAAATGTGTAGTTTTGTGATACACCAATTTAAATCTATAGTTTTGCAATAATTTGATCATAGTGTCTGAAGTTTCTTGTGTTATTTACTCTGAAATCATTCATGGAGTCCAGTATCATTGTCCATGGAGTGTACATTAATTGAAATTTCAAAGGTTAGCTGATGCTTTCATGTATACAAGCATGCCAGACATATATAGTTTCTGATTGGGATGAAAGTATATATATATAAGTTAAAGGTATCAATCTATTAAAAACCAAAGTAACTAACAAATTGTAAATCGTGAAGGTATATGTCTCACACTATTTTTTATTTGACAATAAAATCATAGTCAATGTGCACCTTAAATAATTGATTGATATATCAGGATATAAAAAGATAGACTAATAAAAGAACAATTCAACATATATATAGTTAAAAGGTTATTCATCGACGATCACATACACCAGTACATGTCCATGCCGGTAGGCTCGCATGAAGATAAATTTGAGGCCGGGAGATTCGGCTATATACCATGGAAATTTTATTTAAAATTAGTTAACAATATAATGCTCTATCTTAACTACCGTGGAGAAAAAAGAGGATGGAGAAGGGCGTACATACGTACGCGCGTGAGCCGTGATGGGAGAGGATCGGATCTGTGGGGGCAGCGGCGCCGTACATACACTATTTTATATATAAATTTAATGGTTTATAATATTAGACCCACGTATTTAAGTGAAAAATAAAAGGGTAGATGTTTTTGCCATGTGGTAATCTGAGAGCGTTTTTAGAACGCCACATGGCAGCTTGAGAACGTTTTAAGGAAGTTTAATAGACTTTTAGTATATAATAGATAGATAGATATATTTGACTTAATAAACTGGTGTAGTTCAGGTGGTTTGGTTATGTCTGTTCAACGTGGTTTAGGGTTGTTCAGTGGAGATTTACTTGTCTTAATTAATCAACAGTTTTATTGTTTGCAACCACAAATTTTTACAACCGCATGCATAAAGAGCCATGAACCTTCCATTGTTCCCCTTGCACGTTCGTATCATTAGTGTGGCTTGCTGAGTACGGTGGTTGTACTCAGCTTTACTATATTCTGCTTTCCAGAAGTCTAGTGCTTGATGAAATCTAGTTGTACCCCAGTTGAGTTTTTGCTTGTGGAATGAAACTGAAACCTTGTTAGGATCGCTCCTTTTCCGTTGCTATTTTTTTTAATGTGAGGACTAAGTATCTCTTCTATAAGTATTTATGTTTTATTTATGTTTCGATTTGTATATTGATTTATCATTTCATTACCTGACTTGATTCCTGAATAAGAAATTATACACATAATAGTCTGTAAATTTGGCTAAATTTTTAGGCATGACACCCACGAGATCTAGCGAACGTCTTATGGTCACATCCCTTGATGGGAATAAGTCGTTGACATGTTGGTCTCACGTTTCGCTTGAGCAGAAAACCGCTTACGAAAGCGCTGGAAGGGTTTATTTTCACTGATTTTCAAAGAGGGAGTATCTATGTATATGCAGCCAGATTTTTCATGAAAGATGGAGGGAGTCTTCTATCTGGTTTTGTGGTCGACGAGCAACAAATAAGGGAGGGAAAATAGACTTGTTCCCCTTGAATGCGGCGAGTCGCGGGTCCATCCGATTCCGACAGGCGACAGCTTCATACCTCACCGCCGTGAGCCCTAGCTTCGCCGCCGCGGCGCGTCGATGGACGTCGGCGAGGGCAAGGGGTTCGGAGCCGTGGTGGATGGCGTCTTGCTACCGGAGATGCTGCTGGAGGTGCTTCTTCGCCTCCCCGCCAAGCCCATCCGCCGCCTCCGCGCCGTCTGCCGCTCCTGGCGCTCCTTCACCTCCGACCCGCTCTTCGCCGCCGCGCACGCCGCCCGCCACCCCCCTGGCACCGCCCCCCTCCTCGCCATCGGCGTGCAGAGCTTCCCCAGATTCTGCGTCGATCTTGTCGACCTGTCCGGCGACATTGTCAAGCAGCTGATCCCCAAAGTGGGGAAAGGCATGGTTGTGAGTGCGACCTCCGACGACCTCGTCTTCCTCGACGGTAAGGAGCACAGCATTCACCTGCTCGACCCTACCACCGGATCCATCTCCGCCTTACCCACCACGGGATCCATGTCCGCTTTACCCCACTATGGCGACGTTGGTACAGACTGCTCAATGCTTCTTGCCTGGTTTGCATTTGGCCAGGCAGCAGCATCATCTCCCACAGGAGAGCGTAAGCTAGTTCGGATTGTGCAGACATTGAAAGATCGTTACGTGTCCGAGGTCATCACCGTCAGCCGCCGCGGCGGCATCGGTGGACAGCAGTGGAGGAAGGTGGAGAATCCACCTGTACACCTTGATTGTTTCTGCACCAATGGAGTTGTGTTCAAAGGGGCTGCTTAGGGCCTGTTTGGTACAGATTCAACTCCTCAATTTAACTCCAGGAGTTGTGTCTGGAGTGGAGTTGTGGAGCTGCCTAAACCCAGCTCCACAACTCTAGTTCATTTTGTGAGAGAGCTCCACCCAACTCCACTCCTAGTTTTGATGGAGCTGAAACTGTTTGGTTGAGCTCCAGCTCCAGGAGGGGTGGAGGTGAAGCTGGAGCTGTGCCAGGCCCTTACTTCAACTTCGATATCCTCCCATGTTCGCCCTCCGTTCTAGAGGCAGGCTGCCTGCCTTCCTTCGACCTTGCGACGGAGCAGTGGAGTATGACCCTCCAGGGGCCGGCGAAGAGCATTGTTGAGGAAGCCAATGGCACACTTAGCTACCATGACCTTGACAGTCTTCTCATGTTGGCCGGAATTAAAGACACTCTGTGTACAGCGCATTGGAATGATCATTTTTATGTGGTGGATCTATGGTTTCTAACTGATTCTGAAAAGGGTACATGGTCCAAAGAGTACAAGATTAATGTTGATCCATCTTTCTATGGGATTGGAGATTGTGTGAAAGTGCATCCGTTGCTTGTGACAGATGAGGGAAATGTAGTACTTTGGTTGCAGATGCCATCGGAAGGGATAGTGCAGATTTATAATCCAGTAACTAACACTTTCTGGGATATAACTCAAACGAGCATCTATACCGGAGTAGGTGTGTACACTGGAAGTTTATTATGTTGAGGGAGTGTGTGACAAGGTAAAGATTGGTCTCACATCATCATATAGTTTGTATCTATGCAATTGTTTGGTTATATCTGTACGCTTTATTGGTTTAGTCACACCAACATCATTTTGTTATTCATTTTTAAATAACAAGAGCATTTTTACTACTTCCTCCGTTTCACAATGTAGGTCATTCTTTCATATTGAAGTTAATGAATCTAGACATATATATCTATCTAGATTCATTAACATCAATATAAATGTGGAAAATGCTAGAATGACTTACATTGTAAAACGGAGGGAGTAGATCCTTTTAAATGTTTATCGTCTTAGTTGTTTTTGTGATGATAAAAACTTCCGTAAGGTCACAAAAATATGATGATCTCCAACTGCAATTAGGAAATGGCATTTGATGATCTGTTTCGTCGGAAATAAAAAAAAATCAATTATTAATCATAATGATTCATATTCGTTGCCTTAGTTGCTTTTATGATGCTAAAAACTTCCGCAAGGTCATGAAAATATGATGATCTCCAACTGCAATTAGCAAATGGGCCTATATAGTTTGATGGTCTTTTTCAGAAATAAAATGAATTCAATCATTAATTAAAATTTGATCATCTATTCATTGAGATGTATTATAATTATTTTTTTTGAACGAAGATGTATTATAATTATACATTGCTGGCAAGAGGCAATTCTTGCTAAAGTTGTCGCTTAAGGAGGATTGAGCCGAGTGAACATATATCTTCTCCATGCGTTGATAAAAAAGCATAACAACCCAGGTCTTGACAAGGTGACGTCAGCTTTGCATCCATCGAGGATGAGTGGGAGGTATGGAGGGCCGCAGGTCTGTTTTGCGGCCTCCTGGTTGATTGTTGCTTGCTGTATGTTCTTTGCAGTGCTGTGAGTTGAGCTGCCTGCGCTCTACTGTTGATTGCTCAGCTATTTGCTTGCTGTAAATTTGTTGTAAAAGTTGTTAAAACCCCTTCTTTTCCCTTAATAAACTTCGTCTGGCTTTCCGCTGGTCCAGTGAAAAAAAAAGCACAATAATGGGAGGGTCTTTTGAGTCTGTTATGATCTGTGTTTAAAACAGAAACTAATTTGCATTTGAAAAGAAATATACATAACATTTGTGTATTCTGTTAATATAGAAATGGATTGTTCTATGATTTTATCTCATGTAGTGACCAAGAAATGCTGGAAGTCACAAATTGCTTCACCAAATAGTGAACTTATGCAGAAGCGGAGAATAATAGAGAGATAGTAGAAATGATCAGTCCTACATTAAATTGTCAATTGTTTTCTCAATGGCATAATGCTAGGGAGAAAAAGTAATTGGCTCCCAGATAGCTGTGAGGAAAAATATTCAGTACCCTTTGTCCCAAAATATAGCTACTTTTAACTATACATCTGGACAAGCATGACAATAAACATGTCAATTAAGGCTTATGTCATTATTTGGGGAACTGAAAAGAGCACTGTTTCTTTTTGGCAAAATTGGTTCTATATCTGGTGATATCATACATCTGAAAGGTTTTTAACACATGCCTATTTGGTGATGCGAAATGCTTTCAGTCAGGTACATTCCAGAAAACTTATCCACGACTACTATCTCAGTGATATTCATTTCTTTGCTTGCAATAAAGATTGAGACATGCACTTGTGTCTGCCATTGTATTGGGTCCAATTTGCTGCATGCAATTCATACTATCCATGATTCATTAATGTCAAATCCGTACTCAAGAAAGCTCTCCGTCAATGTTTCCTGAAGGACTTGTCTTACTTGGACGCATGGACGAATTTAAAACTAATTAACCTTGTGCATTTTTTGGTAATGCAGTCAATAATGCTTAAGCAAAAAAGGCAAAGCTTGAGATAAGATACTATGTTAACATCCAGGTTATCCACAGTTCCACACCACCTGTTTACTGTGCCTCTTCGTTTTTTTTTTCTTTGCAGATGGTTGGATCAGAGATTGGTTTCTCTATTCTGATATGATTTATTTCACCCTTCAGCTCTTCGTAATACTTAGGGTGTAGTAACTGCAGTTCACTTCGCAGTAGGTTGTCACCTACAGAGGCACTGAAATTGATTTAGCCCAACCCTTGCTAGTTCTCTGTCAGAATGTATCTTTTCTAGAGAGAGTGTGGGAGCGTTTTTTTGGTCAGATTTTTCAGACGACCTCTGCTCTCTCTCTTCTATGGAGTAAAGAATAATTCCTCCAGTTTACTGAACTGACTGAAGCCACAACCAACGGCCATGAATTTATTAAGAACAACAATGGCAGCCAAGTTGTTATCACAACTCGAATCGAAATTGTGGCATCTCTAGCAGATGCATACCATGAAATTCTATGGTTCTACGAAGCAGGAAGGCTGGACTCTTTTCTGTCTAAAGGCTTTCTCAAGATTGGATGACAGAAATTGCCCCCTTAATCTGAAGACTGTCGCTGAAAGAATCACGGAGAAATGCCAAGGTTTGCCACTGTCTCTTGTAGCTATAGGGAGCCTTTTATCGTACAAAGAAATGGAGGAGCATGAGAAGGGAGTTGTTCTATAATCAACTTAGGTGGCAGCTGAGTAGACAATCCAGAGCTGAGCTGGGTCACTAGTGTTATGAATCTCAGTTACAATCAACCTGGTTTTACCTCAAGAATTGCTTTCTTTACTGCGGCCTGTTCCCTGAAGATTATCGGATCGACAGAAAATGGTTAATCAGATTGTGAATAGATGAAGAAACTGTTCAGGACAGAGAACCTGAGACAACAATGGCAGATGTAGCAGCATTGTCACCTGAAGGAACTTGCTAGTCGATCATTGCTTCAGGTTGTGGAAATGAATGAATATGGAAGGAAGGCCAAAGAGATTCCAGAAGCCCAGATGCATGATCTTGTTAGAGAAATAGCCCTAACCATATCCAAGAAGGAAAAAATTGCTACCATATGGGACTGTCCTAACTCGGATGGAATTACCAATGGATCACAGTGTGCTTCTTACAAAAGGATTATGGCAATTTAGTCCAAGCAGCAAAATGTTCATCTCAGCTTCGGTCCATGTTCGTGTTTTCAGAGGAAATATCATCGTCTTGGTTCAGACTGCTGCCTGAGAAATTGCAATATTCAGAAAGTGCCAATTGTTTTACTTGCACTACCTAAACTTGGGGTACACAAAACTGAAAGACATACCGATATTGATAGGGAAGCTTAGCAATCTGCAAATGCTTTATCTCAATGGTTCTGTACTGGAGTTGCCAAGTGAAACCACAATGCTAACTAAGCTTCACCACCTACTCGTAGATGTCGGGCGGTATGGGATGTCAGCAAGTAGCAAAATAAGTCGACTGCAACATCTACAGACTCTGAGAAGCGTAGAAGCCAACAGCTACATGGTTAAAAACATTGGATGCTTGACAGGGATGAGAAGTCTTGTTATCATGAAGGTACTGGAGTCCCACAACACAGATCTATGGGCCTCAATCAGACATCTCTGAATTCATTGTCCGTTTTCGCAGAAGATCGTGATCGATATGTTCTTGATCTATGGACAACTTGAAACCTCTATCTCACCTGGAGAAGCTAATGATAAGTGGCAGGATACATAGGCATCTGGGCTTCAAAACCATTACAGGTAAAAATCAACCCAGTCAACCTTTTCTCTCTTCCTTCTTAATGAAACAGCAGAGCTCCTGTATTTGAATCTGCTTTTAAGTTTGTTCGCTTTTATAAATACACAATGAGTCGTATAAGATATCTCTATAAAAAAAATCACATGCTACCTTGAGATGATCGGACTTGTAATTGTAGCTCATGATTTTCTTAAAATATATATATATATCCAAGCCAATACTCACAGTGAAATTTCACCTTAACTAAACCGTATAACAATAGTAAGACTAAAATAACTTCCACTCGTTGCAATGCACGGGATTTTTTTGTAATATTATAAAAATTAAAGATGTTTTTGCAGGTACTTTGGTACGTCATCCGTGTATGAGTCGATTTTTAAGTTCATTTGATTTTGGAAATACAAATCCGTATTTTGAATCGGTTTTTAAGTTCGTTTGATTTTGGAAATATAGATCTGTATTTGATTAGGGTTTTAAGTTCGTTCACTTTTGAAAATACGGAAGGAGTCGTATAAGATATCTCTTTAACAAACCCGTATGCTAACTTGAGATGATTGGACTCCTAGTTGCAGCTCATGATTTTCTAGAAATATATATCCAATCGAATTTCCACAGTGAATTTCACCTTAACTAAACCGTATAACAATAATAAGATTATTAAAATAACTTTCACCCGTTGCAACGCACGGGCATGTATTCTTGTAAGTAAAAAAACCCATTTGTAAGATTTTCAACATCTAAATGCCAAAAAAAAAAAAAAAATTGACTGCACAATACACGTACCCAAGCCAGGATAACAGATACAGTCTATTTTTGTTGGGAAGAGCACAGTCGCACAAAATATGTTGTTCGATTTGCATCCTGTATAAACGTCTCTCCCAAGAGCAACGATTCACTTCACTCATGTGATCCACACAATTTATTCGCGTGTACGCAACACAGCAACAGAACGGATAGTGTCTTTAGGGGGGTTAAAAAAAAGATAGATGTGGATGGATCTAATGGTGTAGAATTATGGGTCCACCATATTAAGTGAAAATTAAGGGTTGGATGTTTTTCTTTTTTCTTATAATTTCTAGGAATTCTCTAATTTATTAGAGCGCCACTTGGCGGCTTAGAAGCGTTTGTAGGAAGTTTAATGGACTTTTAGTATATAATAGATTTTTAAGAGTGGGTAATTTCGAAATTAACAAAAATTTGGTATCTTACCAAATTTAATAATGTCAAAAATTGATACATTTGACGTTTTGTAGCATTGAATGTTTGGTTTGAATCCTTGCTAAATTTTGATGGAGTTTTTTTATAAAAAAATACCACTTTTATAGGGTGGTCCCCAATCATATGGTAGGCCTTGGCTTAACGTTCTACTTCCGTGTCCTCTTTCGGCAACTTGTTGGTGTTAAAGGAATTCGATAAGTGGTGTCCTGAGTGTTCTCGATGTCCGTGACGATTTTGTCAATCTAAGTAGTAGCCCTTGAGCCAACGTCGGTGTCGATGTCGTCGTCTGGCGAACTCTTGACGTATGGATTGGTTAATACTTCTAGGATCGTGCTGGATTCCACCGGCTTTCTCCTGGATGCTCATTGGGCATTAGGTTGTCGACATTGGCGTTGTCTTTGCGATAGGCATGGCGCACTTCGAGCTCGTCAAACCTTCGCTCCAACTTTCTAACTTCTGCAATGTACTTGGACAATTCGGGATTAGAGCCTCTGTAATCCTTATGCACTTGGTTGGCGACTTTCTGAGTCACCGTTCACAATTAGTCATTTTACCTCGAGTGTTGCGGCTGCTCGTAGACCAGCGAGGAGTCCTTCGTATTCGGTAGTGTTGTTGGTTGCTCGAAAATCTAATTGGTCTGCGTGAAACCAAGAATTTTGTAAAATTTTCTTACTGAATTCTAGAACAGTTGAATTTTCCAAAAATAAAAATTTGGGTATGTTACAACATGGATGATGCCGTCCTCGTCCTTGAGGAAGACATGGTCGAAGGCAGAGCTCCCGAATCCCGATGAACACCCTGCTTGCCTTTCTCCAAGAGGATCTTCTTGACGATGTTGTGGGATAGATCAACGAGATCAAGACATAGTCTAGGAAAGGCCTGCACGCCAACAGTGTGAGAAGCAATCCAGGGTGGCGGGCGACGTGCGCGGCGATGAAGAGCGTGTACAAGGTGGAGGACAGCCACAAAGCGGCGTACGGCGTGGAGGCGGAAGATCGGCTTGGTAGGGAGGCGCAGCAAGAACTTGAGCAACATTTTTGGGAGCAAGATGCAGTCCACTGTGGTGGAGGATGGCACCATCGAGGATGAGGAGTTGAGACTAGCGGTGAAAATAGGATGTGTACTTTGGCCAGCCCGCCCGACTGACCATATATAATTCAACAATTACAACTTGCATCTATTTATTCCATTCTAAAACTTTAAAATTTGCTAAAAACAAATTTTTGTACCATATGGACCACAAAAGCATTTATAAACTATTATATTGAAGCCACATCAGAGTGTTCTATTATAGCTGCAAGTAGTCTTGGCATCGGGGGCATATCAAGCTCCTGCAGACCCTCAATGGCCCGGACCACTTCACTCATTGTCGGCCGATCAAACTCAATTTCTTGGATGCACCAACATGCAACTTTGCAAACTCTTTCAGCCTCTTCCAAACTGAAGTCGTCATGTAATCGTGGATCCATCAAACTACGCACATCTCCCACATGAAGCTTGTTAATTGCTCGCACAGGAAAATAAGCACCATGATAGTTGTTGCTAGCAGATACTTCAGGTGAATTTCTCCTTCCTGATATGATTTCCAACAGTACCATGCCAAAGCTGTAAACATCAACTTTTGGTGTAATAGCAACTCCGCTAAGCCACTCTGGGGCAAGATACCCTACAGTACCTCTGAATGTAGTTAGAACTCGGCTAAAATCCCTTCCTACAATCGCCGCCAACCCAAAATCTGCAATCTTAGGAACAAATGATTCATTGAGAAGTATGTTTTCTGGTTTAATATCACAGTGTATGATGCATTCGCGACAACTCTGGTGCAAGTAGCACAATCCTCTAGCAACTCCTATGGCTATTTGATACCTGGTGCTCCAATTTAGGATGGTAGCATTGCTCTGAAATAGATGGGCGTCAAGAGACCCATTTAACATGCGTTCATACACAAGTAGCCTCTTATCACCTTGGCAGCAGAAACCAATCAGTTTGACTAGGTTGATATGTTGGATCATTCCAATTGAGCTCACCTCTGCCCTGAATTGCTTCTCTCCCTGACGAGCACCATCAAGCCTTTTCACTGCTATAGCAGTCTGGTCTCCTAACATTCCCTTGAATACAGAACCAAAACCACCACCTCCTAGCTTCTCTGAGAAACATTTAGTAGCACGAACTAAACCGGTGTATCTAAAGGCTATAATTCCACCATCACTACCTTGACTGCCATAAAATGGCGCACCACACCACTTGGATTTGTTAATCCAAATCGTTAGCAAGAGCATGAGCATGAGCATTAGTAATCCAAAACTAACGACAATGCTTACAATGGCAACAACTCTTGGTCTCCGTTTGTTGTTCTTCCTTAAACTTTGCGAATCTCTGGCGGCGAGGCGAAGGTAAAGAACATTTTCAGAATTATTATCAATGCCATCATTCCGATTTACACTTCTCAATTCTCCATGCCAGACAGAGCATCTGTTACCACTATAGGAATAAGCAGTGCAAGTGCAGTCATGAAGACAAGCTTCTTCGCAATCGCTCTGGGTCGAAGCATCTTCCACGCTCTGAGGGTACAAGGGAAGTGTAACACTAGCTATGGGGTGGAACATGTCTGATGAACTTGTGTTTTTTTGTTTACCAGTTGAACAATCTAAGGGAGTATTTCTGATGCACCCTCTTATCGGATCACCGGCATCCCAATCCCGCAGTGAATTGGGAGAGAAGCTCTCCATACATCCACAGAATGGGACTGAATTGCCATTGCAGACCGTGAAAGGTCCACAGACATCGTGCAGGCTGCATGGATCAGATGGTTCTGCATATATGGTTTGCCAAGACATTTTGGGTTGTGACCAAACATTCAGCTTAACCTGACCAGTGATGTCTATGGAAATGAATACAGAAGCCGATTCATCAAGTGAGGTGTACGTGAAGTACTCCTCTTCATTGTTGTGGACATATGCAGGTTTGAGCCAGCCTTTGGTCCGTGGATCCATGTCTAGCAGCTCATTGAGCAATGGTACAAGCGTATACGCCAATTGTCCGGATGACCAAGACCAATACACCACGACGGGAGGTTTGCGACGCCTAATGCGCAACACCGTGTTTGTGTCCATCTCAAGGATGTAAGAGCCGAGGCCTATATCAATGAGGCTCTTCTTGGCAACGAACCGACGATTCAAACCGGTGATCTTGTTCCTACCTAACTTAGCACCCGGAAGCCCAACATCTGCAGGGTAGTCGAAGCTCTGCCACAACACAACATTGCTACTAGCCATGAGGAGTAGGTTTCCGTTGTTCATGAGGAGAGCACTAGTAGTGGTGGTGTTTGTGCTGGATGATCCTGTTGTCCTATTGACAATGGTGTGAGTGCTGGACCAGATTATGGACTCTGAAGTACTGGTGTTGCTGTTCAAGACGATGGCAAGATTGCCATCTCTTGAGATTTTGATCTGTGCTTGCTTCAGCTCAGGGCCAGTGATGGGACTCTCCCTATTAGCAACCCAAGCAGTGGTAAAAACCGGGATCTTGTTGAACCATATGCCAAGGTACCAGCCAGGCAATGTGGTGGTGTTGTTGTTGATGGACTTACTGATGCCTGCAGTTGGCTGTGGCTGGAAGAAGCCGAGCGCGAACTTGCCGTTCCTCGAGACGAGCTTCTCGCCGACAGAAAGCGCTTGGCCTACCATGAGAGTGTCACCATCTGCAACGGCGGCGGAACATGGAGGAGTGTGCAGGGAGGAGAGGAGAAGCCCACTGAGTAGTAAGACATGGAGGTGAGGAGGCATGGCTGGAGAAGATAGGTGAATAATGGCTGAATTGGAGAAGGGAGGAGTATATGCTTAGTAACGGTTTATCTATTATATGCTTTTATGTTTTATTTGGACAAGGAAGAATAATGCATGTATATATATAGAACACACGCAGGGGACTGCATCTAGCCTAGCCATCTATCATGGGGAACACATGAGGTTTAATGTAATTCTTTCGTCCTAAAATATATCAGCCCAGTATGGAACGAGATACATTCCAATACTACGAATCTGGATAGGGGTCTATTCCAATTCGTAATATTAGAATGCCCTCCGTTTCATATTATAAGTCATTTTGACCTTTTTTTCTAATCAAACATTAGTTTGACTAAATTTATAGACAAACAGTAACATTTTAAACACCAAATTAGTTTAATTAAATCTAGCATTGAATATATTTTGATAATATATTTGTTTTGTGTTAAAAATGCTACTATATTTTTATATGAACTTAGTCAAACATAAAGAAGTTTGATTAGGAAAAAAGTCAAAACAATTTATAATATAAAACATAGGGAGTATCTCATATGTTGCTATATTTTAGAATGAATGTAGCATAATAGATGCTGCAGGTTGGAGTACACGCATGTTTAATTTAGGCAGCTGACAGGTAGAACAGGATCTGCAAGGACCTTCCTTGGTCATGTTTGTTAGCTGCAAGGACCTTCCTTGGTCATGTTTGTTCACTCTCATAGATTCAGAGTTTCAGACAGCAACTTGGCCTGGTAGAGGTACAACGATAGTCACGGCAACGTACGACGCTGTGGGTCATCTTGGTTCACATGTCTGCAGATAGAAGAGCAGAGCACATTCAAGTCGGCATGATGATTGTGAAAATTAATTTGTTCAAGAAAGTAATGGTTTGATACGACTTCGAATTAAACCATGACATATGTATTTGTGTTTCCACATAGGATACATTTGCTGAATTGGCTTTATGATACTGAAGGAGAGATTCTTTCAAATAGGAAAGATGAAATTAGCAGTTCTTGAAAAGAAGAATAGATGAGCTCTGAACTCTCTGTTCGTCACAACTAGTGTTTTATGCCGACCAACATCATCTTGCAGGCTTGCAGCTGCCTGCCTTTGCCTTGCTGAGTGAGGTGACAATATTGCTCGCAATACTAAAGAGGATCAATTTTATAGTGGTCTCGAATTCCGGTGAACTAAACTGACTCTATTTGAAATGCTAAAAACGACATCTGAAAAGTCAGCATCAACGAATCTGTATCGACGACTGCGGTGCAGGGGAGTCAGGAGGCAGTGACTACTCGGCTGAAGGCTGCCGAAAGTCTGCCACTAATATCTCAGCTTCTGAAATTTTGAAACCATCCTTAACTGACTTGGTTCTGAACTTGACAAATTTCATACCAATCCGATGTAGCAGACCATGGATGTATTTCTTTTGTGTTAGCGTCTGTCCACCTCCAAGCAGCGTATTTTGCTTCAATGCTCAGAAAAATTTGACAGCTCACCTCTATCTTTGATTGGAAAATGTGCTGCCCTTATGTAGATGAAAAATTTGAAACTATTCCAAATAACATTCAAAGTAGTAGTAAAGTAGTAAGAGAAGGTATTTCATCAAACTTTCCAGAAAAGTTTAACTTCCCCGCCGACTTCAAATTCTCTCCTATTCGTTGCTCCCCTTGCCATCTTTTCACCTCAATTCAATTCGCTTCCTCCCCCTCCTCACCTCTATTTCCCATGCCCTAGAAATCTTCAGATAGAGAGCAAATATGTATATGAGTTTTGCCCTCTGATGGCCTCTGTATATTATTGACCAAGAGTATGGACAGCTGAGATCATTAGTTATTGATTGGTTGAATTGAACGTGCTTAGGTTGCGCTAACTGTAATCTTTTTTACTTATGGCAATAAAAATGTTTACCTGATTCATTTACTTGTGCAAAAAGTGCACTCTGCATGAGTGGATTAATTGGTTGTCTGTTCTTCTTGGACTGTACACGTCAAGTTACTGCGACAAACTTCTTGCTGAATGTCAGGTCTACGTTAAACATGTGTTTTAGTAGAGATTACTATTGATTAGTTGAATTGCATGTAGTCTGTACTAATGGCAATAAATTAGTTACTTGCTTCATTTGTTTGTGCCAAACGTGTACTCTGCATAAGTTGGATTGAGTTCAGACTCTAAAGTCTGAATTTCAGACCAAGTTCAGAATTGAGTTGGTTGAATTTCAGAGTTGTTCAGAATTGAGTTGGTTGAATTTCAAGGAAGTTCAATAAATTAGTTACTTGATATATTTGTCTATGCCAAGGTAATAACACCAGTAGAGTTAATTCGGACAATGTGGGTTTTAATGGTGTCAACAGCTGGAATTGCTGAGGAGGGCTCTGTGGCTGAAGCTGACGCCGGTGATTTTTTTTTTGTATAGAGTATATTTTGATGGGTGATGCCGGTGATTTTGGAACAGCAGCAGCTAATGTTTCTGTTTTATAGAGAATACACATGTGCATGCACCGTATTGTTTAACAGCTCCGCCTCCGCGCAATCTTAACCGGCATTATATCAACAAGGTTTAGATTGCGTCCAAGCTTCTCAAACGGATGTCCTTCCATTAGCTTTGTTAAAAGTTCTGAAAAACTGGTCCAAGGAAGAGATGAAGGATCTGAACTCCAGACCTGATAGACTCATAGCACCCATCCAAGAGAGTTTTTACCGTTCTTGAGGTACCATAACTTCAATCCCACTGTTAATTCCACAGGGGTAAGATGAAGTGGCGGATTAAAAAATTGATTCGTTGGTATCATAATGTGTCTATCGGTGTTATAGCATGCTAATTATACTTAGAATATAATGTTATAATATATGGATAAACAGTTTGACTATTATTATTGCCGAAAGTCGTCAGTGTCGCCTGACACCGATGTAAATACTGTAGATCCGCGCCACTAAGATCGGTATGGGGAAATTTGTTGACACGCCCAAGTCCTAATGACTTAAGCGTAACCTCGTCGGTGACGGTACCCCCACGGCCGCCCCCTTCTTCGTCTTCCTTGCCGCATCCAGAGGTCGACATGGCCGCTCGGCCGCCTCCTCAGCCGTGGCACCTTCACCATGGTCTACCACACCCGCTCCCTCGCCCCTGGCGGCGAGCCCGTCACTGTCAAGGTGCTCAACAAAGCCCGACCTCGCCGCCACTGTCGGCATGGTCACGCGCGTCCTCCGTGAGGTCACCGCCATGCGCCGCCTCCGTCACCCCAACGTGCTCCGCCAACACGAGGTGCTCGCCACGCGCTCCAAGGTGTACCTTGTCATGGAGCTCGCCCCCGACGGCGACCTCCTCTCGAGGCTCGCGTCGCTGCCATCGCGCCGCTTCCCCAAGCATGGCGCGCGACGGGTGTTCCTCTAGCTGCCACGCGCGGGGCGTGTTCCACCGCGACGTCAAAACCACAGAACATGCTCCTTAACGTTGATGGCAACCTCAAGGTCTCCGACTTTGGACTCGCCGCGCTCCCGGACTCGCTTTCATTCCCAGCCTCGTCGCCGACCGACTACCACCCTCATCTCGAACCCCGCCTCCTACAACCCGTCGTTGCCGCCGTTACCCCCACTATCCTCCTCGGCGCAGTCCACTGGTAGCCATGCCCTCCCTGCGAGGGCTGTCGCCCGTGCCCTCCCGCGACACCGCCGTCCTCGCTGTACACAATGCGAGAGAGATGAGAGAGAGAGCATGTTGAATAATGGAAGAGAGAGAGGGGGAAAAGGGTCCCACCGATTTTTTTTAAAAAAAATTGTTGATTGGACGGCTACGTGTATACCACGTAGGACAAAACCACTCTAGATAGAGTCAGTGAGATAATTCATCCGATTTTAAAAGTTTAAGATGTGAAATATCTAGTATTCGAGTTTATGGGATAATTCGATCAACCACGATGGTTGAGAAGTAATTCGTACTTTTTCTTTTTTAATAGGAAGTGGCAGTACAGCTTAACTAGCAGGCTGAACGGCATCGTAAATTCGTAATTGAAAGCCTCGTCAGAGCAGTCTGGTCTAGAACCCTTCCGAACCATCCAGAAGCGGAGCCCTCCCGACGGCTAGGATGCATCCACATCCACTCATCAACGGCTAAGACGCGCCCCTCCTCTCCTCCCTTCTCCTCTCCGAATTTTTACCACCAACTTTTACTGCTCGCATCAAATGGAGCGCGCGCGGGCGAGGCGGGTAAAAAAAAAAAAAGGAAGCGAAGAAATCCGTGGTATTTATATTTTCGAGACCCGAAAAGAAAAACCACGAATTCCCAATAAAGAAATAGGCAAAATTCCCCATCTCCTCATCGTCTCCTCCTCCCAGCTCCAAACCCTAGCTCCCGCCCCCTCTCGCCGTCGCCGTCGCATCCCATGGCGAAGTCGCGGCCGCCCAAGCGGATCCTCGAGTCCTACACCATCAAGGGCTCCGACAAAGTCATCAAGCGTGAGGCTCCCTCCCCCGTCCCCCACCGCCCTCCCTTCGATCCGGAATTTCTGGGGTTTTTTTTGGGGGATTTTTTTTGTGGGGGCGTGGGTTTCGGTGGGTCGCGGTTTGTTGAGGTCTGGAATTCTGGGGTTTTAGCTCCGGTTAGATTGAATGTCGCGGAAATGTTTGCTCTGTTTCGGGGGAGGGGGGGAGGGGAGGGGGGGGGGATTTTAATTTCTCTGATGTTTCCGTGCGAAATGAAATGGTTTTTTGCTGCTCAATGTTGATGTAAGCTCGATAGGAAGCCATGGTAGGGATATGTGAGCATGTTAACATAATCTGTTGGAGCGTAAACTCTTTGTGGTTTTGATTGTTCATGGGTTTATCTCTCTTTTGCATGGGTTTTAGGACGGTTAATACAGAAAAAAATATGTGTGCTATTGAGTTATGTTATGAGTTTAAACTTATCTTGATTTTCTGTTTTAGATTATGTCCAGTGGAGTCCCTACATGGTTTTGTCTGGGTTGTGAGCTACAGTTTTAGCACCATGAGTTATGTCAATTTACGATCGCCAATGGTTTGGATTCATATGTTGCTAATCCCAGTTGGAATTCTGATCATTGTGGTGCTTATAGTCGTTCTGTAATTTTTGTAGCCTACGTTGCATTTCAGTTCTGGTTAGTATGAGACATTTGCATGAACAACAATAACTTCCACTCAATGTGTCTTAACTTTGACTTTTTATATTTAAGAAAATCTTTATCTCATTGCATAGACCTTGGGTTAAGCTAAATAATTGATTCTTTTCAGTTAGGCATCTTAAGTTTTTTTTTTGATAGATAGCGTGTTTTAGCGTTAAATGAAAAACAATTATTTCCTAGTTTTTCTAGTCTGAACTCTTTTTTGTGCTATTTGTTCAAAGTTGATGCATGCGTTCTACTAATCTTAGCTTATGCAAAGGTTAGAGATGCAAGATTCTGAGATTTCTGACATTGTTCTATTGGCACATTGGGATTCTTGGGATGGAAACCTGCCTAGATAAACCTTAATTACCAGTATACAACTTTCACCAATCTATGCAAACTTAAATGCTTCTTCTAGCTTGAGCCCCCTTTTCTGTATTTATGGTTAATATCGAGATGTGTGATAGCACCGATGAACCTTTATACTTTGATTACCTTGTGTTTGGTGCACTTTTGATTACCTTGATGAACAGACGAATATTCTTTATGGTTTCTAGGAGGGTAATACAAAACATATATGTGCTGTTGAGCTATGTTACGATCTTAACTGCACTTTGATTTCCTGAATTCCTGTTTTAGATCATGGGAGTTCTATCTGTAAGTAGTTTTGTATCTGTGTGTGAGCTACAATTTAGCATTATGGGCAGAACCCTTCTGCTAGATATAATCTAGAGAATCTGCCTTTTGATAGTCATTTGCTAATATAGAGATTTTTTTTTTCATCTTAATAACTGCATTCATATGTTGCAAATACCAGCTGTGGTTACAATCGTTTATGATTCTTATAATCTTGACCTTCTAGCCTATGTTGCATCTAGGTTCTGGTTGGTTGTAGACATTTGCATGAAGAATAATCTCTTTCTACTCAATGTAGCTATTGTTGGTCTTTTTACTAAAGAAAATCTTTGCTTAACTTCTTGGACTTTGAGTTAAGCTATGCAGTCAAATGATCAATACTATCCAGTTCTCTAGCCTTAAATGCAAAATCAATATGTTGCATGGTTTTTCTAGTCTGTTCTCTTTTTGTGCTGTTTATTCAAAGTTGAGTCATGCCTTCTGCTAATCTAGCTTATACTCAAGTTAGAGGTGTCAGATTCTGAAGTTCTGATATCTGTTAAATTCTTTGGTATGGAAACCTGCCCAGATAAACATTACTTACTACCTGCACAGATATCTGTAGACTTAATTGGTTCCTCTAGTGTCAGCCCTTTGTTTAATTTTATAATTTATATCTAGATGTTGACAGCATCTATGAGCCTTGATGCTTTGATTACCTTGCGTTTAGTACACTTTGTTTTACTGTAAGCAGATTGCATTTCCTTTGCTCTGAGATTATCACTGTGATGCCAGTACTGCCCAATACCAACTTTACATCTTGATGATGACCCATGTCACTTTTTTTATAAGCACCAAATTATCTCGATACCTGTCTGATTCTCTTATATGTTTCTTGCAGCTGGGGACTGTGTGCTAATGAGGGCATCTGATACATCAAAGCCACCCTATGTGGCAAGAGTTGAGGCAATCGAGGCTGCAGGGTCACGAGGCACAAATGTGAGAGTACGGGTGCGGTGGTACTATCGGCCAGAGGAATCCATGGGTGGAAGGCGTCCATTTCATGGTGCCAAAGAAGTGTTCCTCTCGGACCACTATGACGTACAGAGTGCTGACACCATAGAGGGAAAGTGCAACGTTCACAGCTTCCGTAGCTACACAAAGCTTGATTCTGTCAATGCTGAGGACTTCTTCTGTCGCTTTGAGTACAAATCAGCCACAGGAAGCTTCGTGCCCGACCGCATTGCTGTGTAAGAATTTAATGCAACCTCCGCTATGTGATTGTCCTGAAAAGAACTTGTTTCGCATTTGCAGTTAATTCCGTTGACATCTGCACAATATATCAATCTGTTATGTCGATGACATTTTCCATATTTAAATATCATGTTATCTGTTGATTATGTTTTCCACAGTCTTCTTTAGGGATTTCACTCACGCCTTATATTTTGACGTGAAATCCCAAGGTCAACAAGTTCGTAATTCTGATGAGTTGATATGTGATATATGTATCCTTATGACCTGTCTAGATTCTATAGGCTTCAGTGCATCACCAGTTTTTTCTTTCCAAAGAGTCACAATAACCATTTCCCTGTCTTGAAGTGGAATATGAAGGGATACATAAGGTTTTGTGCCTATTTTCAGCTTGCCACATTTGCTGATATTACTTGCTTTTGGAGAAAATAGAGGCACAGTAAAATGCTCTTAGAAACTTGAGATGTTCTTTTACTGGAGCCACTGCATGTCATGATATATTATGTGGTGTGTCTGGTAGGCTTGTGTAGCCCATATTGCACATAAGTACCAAGACAGCTAGAACCTATTGCTTACTACACTTTGTCCCAATTTAGTGCATTCTGCACCTTGCCCCATTTTAAACTATTCTTTTTTGTGTCACATGCATGATGCATCACGGCTGCTAGAGGCCTTATGAGGGGTCAGCGTGCCAGGCTCATGGAAGCATCCCATGCCGCACCTTCCATATAGCTGTTGGTGTTTGAGATAAGATTTAGTTTAGGCTATATATGTTGTGCTGGCCATAGTACTAGATTAGTCCGGATCATATAGTGTTAGCGAGGTTAGAGATAAGATTGGTTAGGATTAACTTCTGCCTGTTTCTCCAATCGTCTTTGTTAGAGACACGATCTGGACAGCCTGGTGCTCTCACGTGGTAGGGCGCCAGTTCTGCAGCCTTTTTGTCCATGAGGGGCCTCCTTGGACTGCAGCCATAGCCGCCACCTAGAAGCTTGAGGATGTGCCTGCTCGAAAGGAGGTGTGCAATGTCATAACGTGAGAGGTTATAGAATATTCTGAAGGGAGCAGCAATAGTGAATGTGCATGGTTCTGTCGGAAGCCGCTGACTGGCTAACGCATCAAGAGATAAGGAGCTGGTGTGCACAGTGCACGTGAATGTCCAATGACATGTTCAACTCCGACAGGTATCGACCAAGTATTGGTCGATTATACACAAAAAATAATTAGTTATCTTCTCAAATATGCGGTCAACTTTTATCCGACTCGTATGCGACACGGCCCAGCCCACATAGCCAGGATACTCAACCCTAACCCCATCCTTGTGTGCCCTCACCAGGTTAATGGAATTCTAGAACATATGGGCACGCATTGAGTATTGACTGAATTTTAGGAGCTAAGGACTGTCTTTGAGATACGTTTTCCTTTTTTACAGCTTGCAGTACATTATTTCAGTGTCAAACAATTGAAAATTTGAAAATAATGTATACATAATATTTTTACTTAAAATATGTAGTGTGTCACCATATTATCATTTCTTTTTGGTGTGTGGGTGGGTGGGGGAGATATTTAACTATTTGCCATTGGACCCACATGTCATAGACACATGAGGGCCCCCATGTCATAGACTATGAGTGGCAAATCCTTAATTGCCACATCTTAAAAGTAGAAAAAAGTTAAATGTCCCGCGTGTTGTGTGTGTGTGTGTTGCTGTGCCGTGTTGACGATCTGTGTCCATGCATCATAGGCTGAGGCAACAGACTGCTGTCGTATTGTCATTAAGATTGCTAGCTCACTTTTTGATAGGCATATCTCTTATCCTTCCTATAAGTCTGACAAGGTTGTTTGGCGCATAGCTAGCTTATATAAGGACACGTGGCCGTGTCATTAGTATTAAGCAAGAAATAACAAAATGGTTCCTTTTCTTTGTTCTTTCTATCTCCCTGCCCTTGCGATGCTGCTGCCAACCATCAGCATGGTTGCACCTGTTGGGTAGAGCCTGCGGTGTTGCCAAATCCTAAGCATATGTGACACTTTGTAATGCTGTATGCCACTCTGGGTGTTTCCTTATCATGCTAGTTGGTTTCAATTATTTCTTTATTTGACCATGATTCCTCATTTTACAAAATGGATGTCTTGTTTATTATGGTAGTTCTGAATCCGGATAACATGAATAAAAGATTTTTGGCTGTAGTGGATGAACTGCGACCATTTTTGTTTACTGTTGCTACATTCTCAACCAAATATCACTTATATTGCTATGCTATCTGTTAAATTGATTTATGTATTGCATTAAAATCATCATTTTATTTTATTTTCTCATCCCTTTGATAACAATATGACAGGTTCTGCAAGTGTGAGATGCCATACAATCCTGATGACCTTATGATCCAATGTGAGGAATGTTCTGATTGGTGAGTAATTGGTTCATTTAAATTCATCTTTTTCCTGAATTGCGCTGGTGTACATTTTATGGTTTTATTCCTCTTGTCACTGGGTAAATAGGACAACCAATTTTGTTTACCGATGAATGCATTTGGGTGTCTTGACCTTATCTTATTCTTGCCTATTGGGATGGGCGGCAACTAGTTAGCGGTCAGAGAAATAAATGCTTTTCCCTTTCTTTTACACCAGAACAAATCACTCATTGGCTCTATTTATCCACAATCCCCAAAGAGATTCGTGCAGATATAAAGGCATAACCATTGCATAATGTCTATACTCTAAATTCCTGAGAGCAAGGCTACAAAGTGGGCCTCTCGATATGCATGGCATGTCTTTGTTGTTACATCGCCATATTAATTTGTTGAAACATGTGCTTTGGGCTGATGTTTTGACCAAGAATGTAGGTCATATTGTTAATGGGAATAAGCACTGTTACAGTTGTCACACTAGACTCTTTTAACTCTTTCCTTGCTGTGGCAGTGCAGAGATGGAGGATGAATTTTCCTTGTTCGCTTGTCCTAATTCTAATTTAAAACAAGGAAACAATTAATGTGCTGGTAAAAACTATATATCCTAGCAAACATAAGGAAACAAGCTAAACCCCATATGGCCTACTGAGTTATTATTTTTTGCTAGCTGTAGAGTAGAACCTTGGCAGTTATAGTACTCTACAATCCCCAACCCCCACACGCCCAAAAAAAAATTCATGACCGCAAGCTTCATGTCCATGGAATACACCATCAAAAGTTAATAGAACTGCTTTTGAGTAGGCTCCACATTTCATATACACTTTCCAGTACAATATATATATATATATAAACACCAAAAGATGAGAAGGGCTTAGCAAGTGACGAAAGAAATCCACTCTACTCTAAACTATTTCTCTGGAGCTCTTAATCCCCTAATATATACTCCCTCCGTTTTTAAATATTTGACACCGTTGACTTCTTTAAATATGTTTGACCATTCGTCTTATTCAAAAAATTTAAGTAATTATTAATTCTTTTCCTATCATTTGATTCATTGTTAAATATACTTATATGTATACATATAGTTTTACATATTTCACAAACGTTTTTAGTAAGACGAACGGTCAAACATGTGCTAAAAAGTCAACGGTGTCAAATATTTAGAAACGGAGGGAGTATATAGGGCCTGTTGGCAAGGCAGCTCCACCTTTCCTGGACCTGGAACCCAACCAAATAGTTTCAGCTCCACCTAAAAGGGGAGTGGAGTGGGCTGGTGTGGTCCCCAAAAAATGAACTAGAGGGGTGGAGCGGGGCTTGGAGCCACAGCTCTACTCCAGACTCCACTAGGAGTTGGAGCCTTGTCAAACAGGCCTATATTTCTTTTGTTCAGTGCACACCACAAACTATTAAAACTAGGCCACTCTACTCCTCGATGTCATTTTTCTATTTTGTTTTTCTTGTACAAGTAGTAATTTTGAGGTATGACAGATTACTTCATACTTTTGTGTTCTATAATATTTTAAGTCTTTTCCTGACTTAATACCGGTTTAAGAACTGAGATATGAACTTCTATGCAAATGATTATTACAACTTTGAAAATATTTCTTAGCATAGAATATGATAGTATCAACCATCGTGGTTCGAACTTAAATGTACTAACAAAAAGAAGTTGGGAAGATGATGGTTCACTGGAGGAAAATGGACCTTTTCCTGAGATAGAACATTTAATTTTGTCTTCTGCTTTTACTTTGGAATGAACTTTCTCTATCATTTTTTCTTTGTTACGACAAATATCTGCTGCTTTTGCTTTCCAGGTTTCACCCTTCTTGCATTGGAATGACTATTAAAGATGCAAAAAAACTTGAGCATTTTTTCTGCCAGAGCTGTACTGCAGAAAATGGAAAGATGGCTGAGAATTCTCATGAAGCTACAGCGCAATCCGAAGAAAAGGTAAAATATGATATGTTATCATTAATGATTTGTTTAACTATCAGTAGTGCGACAAATACATTGAGGCCAGGGTCTCCCGGGTTCACCATGTCATCTTAATAACATAGGCTACACATAATTTTCAATGATATTGAGGCATGCTGCTTAATAATATATAATATATGAGATGTCTGTCGGGTTGTATCGCTATTGTAGTTGAACAAATTTCCAATACTTAATGACTCAAATCACTAGTTGGGAAACAGTACCAATTTATTCATATGGCAGTAAAAAGTCTGGTGTGCTTTTACCACTATAAAGGATCCTGGAACTTAGTAAATAAAACCCATCCAAGGTACATGCACTATTTAGTTCTTTTTTAAATTTGGTAATCACCTTGCATTCTGAGATTCTGCAAGACAAACATTTTCATTTGGACTAATCTCTTCAGCAGGTGGAGTCAAAAAGACGGAGAAGGTGACTGCCCCCCAGATTCATTGACGAGATACACCTGGATGTACAAAGCCTTCTCAAGTTGGTGTAATGCTATTTATTTGTCATGGCAAGTGTGTGTGACCCCACGACCACGAGAGTCCCTTCCTTGTAATGTCAGTCGCATGGTGTACATAAACTTTTCAACCTGAGACTGTTGTATTAGGAGACGACACGACCTGTTGTTGTTGCATGATGTTTTTAGCAGCGTCAGAATTAGCATGGTAGAGTCGGGTGATGAAGCCCCTCGTGGGCATTAGGACTCCCGTATGGATGTGATCACTGATCATACTACATTGATAACATTGGATGCAGTTGAGTCTGTCATCTGTGTTTGTCCTTGGTGAATTCTTGTACCATCATGTGAACTTTGATTCTTTTCTAGACGCTTCGTAACTTATGCAGGCATTTCTGTGTGGGCAGTCAGCTAATGGGGACGAGAAATGGCTTACAAGGGTGTGTTCACTTGTTGCCATTCCCAACCAAATAAAAAATTGGCATTACCAGCCAAATTTTTTGGCAAGGTAATAAACCGAGCACCATTCAAGTACTAATGGACAAACCTACCAAATTTTGTTAGTTTTGAAGTTCTCCACTCACAAAAGTCTACTAGAACTTGTGAGGCATTAAACCAAACATAACCTAACCTTACTTTTATCTTACTAAGGGGCTATTTACTTTATTGCTAACCCTATCAATTTTTTGTGTTATCAAATTTTAGTAAGGTAACAAAATAAACATGTTCTCATGTCTACCTTATTAAAATTCAGAAGTTTTGAAAGTTTCCTCTCACAAAAACACTACCAAACTTTAAAAAGATTACAAATTACACATATCCGATGCTATCAAAATTTGGTAGCGTCAAAATATACTAAATTTTAATAGTGCTAAATGTTGATAAGGCCGATTTTGGCAATAAATTTGATATGTTTTTTCCTCAAGAGAGGGAATTTTCCAGGATTTAACAGCATTGTGCTTTCAGTGGTAGATGACGTACCCATCGACAGCGAGACGTCTGTAGTGACTTCGTCAATCTCCAGGATTTGTCGGTCTCAGTCTTCGAAGATGTTCATAGGGGTAGGATTTGTGTGCGTGCGTTTATAGAGGTGAGTGGCTGCGTTATACTGTGTAATTTTTTTTAAAAAAGTTCTTGATGAGCAACGGCTTTCTTACCTGAAAGTTGAGTGGGCTGATTTTACCTCCTAATGGGCCTAAAGTCGAGCATTTAGCCGGCCCGGTCCTTAATCGGGCCGAGAGCAACATCTCTGTGTTAAGTTGACCCAAATTATATCCGGGAATTTAATTAAGCCGGCGTTTCGCGATTACTTTTCTGCAAGTCAGAGATGACGGCTGCAGCTGCAGTGCAGCCACACTGCTGTAGTGTCGTCTACTCAATCCCCCGCACTTCGCGTGGATGGCTCCGGCGAGGTCCGTCGCCGCCGCCGGTAGCACGTACAGGCAACGGAATCTGCAGCATCAGGTATGGAGATTTGGTTGGTTGGTTCCCCACCTCTCCTTGGTTGCCTCTGTTGAACGGTTGTCAAATTTTGTGCTCGTACTTGTCCAGTCCTCGAGATGATCTCAAGAACCAGATCAGATCTTGCGGATTGCTTGTTGTTAGTGGGATAATTTGTAGTGAGTGGCTGGCAGAGAAAAGATTGTTGGGTTTTAATTTCTTGGCTTCCACTTTGTGGATCCTAGTGAGTGAAGGGTTTGATTCAGGGAGCTCACTGGAGATCCTCCTGTTGCAGCGAGAGTTGTATCGGCTTCATCTATGGCGATGTTGATTCTTGTTTCTACGCAATTGATGGCATGCTGGGGCTTAAAGAATCACCTGTAGATGAGTAATTTTTATTCCTGTGGAGTTGTTATTGATGCTGAAACACAAATTGGAAGAGTCCTTTGTTGGTGCTTCACATGCATTTCAGTGGAGATCGGAGTATTGCGCTGATGATCAGTGTTGTGGATGATACACCTGCTGGAAGTGCATATAATGAGTTAATATGTATCTCGTTCGGTGTCGATGTCAGTTGTGTTTATGTGATGAGTTAATGGCAGTGTTTCACTATCTAGATTATGTCAATCTAATATTAGTCTTAAGAAAAAAAAGCCAACCTAGTATTAGTTGTGTTTTCTCAGGCTCCAATCTTAGGTAATGAATACTTGTTCAAGCAAGCATAAGTCCATAAGGGTGCTGGCTTTTCCATAATCCATAATGTCCAGCTATGGAATGCCTCCTATTCTCAACATTTACTCATGTCAATTGGTTTTCTCTGGTTGCAGGATTAAACCCACAAAAGGATATTTCGGTAATCTAGCAGCCAAGGTTCCAGACTTCCAGCTATAGGTTTAAAGCTAAAATTTGAAAATGGTAGAAGCTTTGGTCATAGCAGTTGTTCAAAAGATTTCATCAGCACTTGCAGAAGAAGGATCAAAGATACTTGCTTCTAAGTTGAAGAAGCAAGCACCTGACCTTCTTGAAGTAAACAATAAAATGAGACTACTTCAAAGCGACTTCTCAATGTTGCAAGCATTCATAGCTCAAGTGGCTGTGGACAGGTCCAATGATATGGTACTTGAGGCCTGGATGGAACAGGTAAGGCTAGCAGCACATGAAGCTGAGGACATTGTCGATGAATACACTTATCTTGTTGGCCAAATGGAAGGGACTGGCAGTTTCCTAAAGAAAGCATTCAACCAAGCAATCGAAGTTAAGAAATGGCGCAAGCTTTCAGCTCAGGCAAAACTAGTAGAGGATCGTCTACAAAAGATTTCTGAAGCGAAAAGTAGATTTGATATCTCATTTGCAAGCAGTGGAAGAGAGAATACAGCGAGCTATCCAAGTAGGCACCATCATTTATCTGAATATTCATACTTGAATGATGATGATGACTTAGTTGGTAATGCAGAAGAGATGAAGCGATTAATAGAATGGTTATGTGATGCAAAAAAAGATCGCAGTGTAATCTCCATATGTGGAATGGGAGGGTTGGGCAAGACAACTCTTGCTAGTAGCATTTACAAGAAGGAAGAAATTAAAAGAACATTTATGTGCCGTGCATGGATCACTGTCTCACAAAATCACAGTGTTAAAAATCTCCTGAAAAAGATCTTAGTCCAACTCATGAGCAAAACTGAAAATATTATGGATGGGGCTGATTCCATGGATTGTGTGAGCCTAGTGGAACAACTTCGAAGATATCTAAAACCGAGGAGATACTTGATTGTGCTGGATGACGTATGGAGTAGGGAGGCCTGGCCTTTACTAGATAATGCATTTGTTAAGAACAACAATGGTAGCCGAGTAGTTATCACAACTCGAATCGAAACGGTGGCATCTCTAGCAGATGCAGACCATGAACTGAAGCTTACACTTCTACCAAAGCAGGAAGCCTGGACTCTTTTCTGTCAAAAGGCTTTCTCAAGATTAGATGACAGAAGTTGCCCCCATAATCTGAAGACCGTCGCTGAAAGAATCGTGGAGAAATGCCAAGGTTTGCCACTGGCTCTTGTAGCTATAGGGAGCCTTTTATCGTACAAAGAAATGGATGAGCATGAGTGGGAGTTGTTCTATAATCAACTTAGGTGGCAGCTCAGTAACAATCCAGAGCTGAGCTGGGTCGCTAGTGTTCTGAATCTCAGTTACAATGATCTCCCTAATTATCTAAAGAATTGCTTTCTTTACTGCGGCCTGTTCCCTGAAGATTATCGAATTGAGAGAAAACGGTTAATCAGATTGTGGATAGCCGAAGGATTTGTTCAGGATAGAGGACCTGAGACAACATTGACAGATGTAGCTGCATGTTACCTGAAGGAACTTGCTAGTCGATCATTGCTTCAGGTTGTGAATAGGAATGAATATGGAAGGCCAAAGAGATTCCAGATGCATGATCTTGTTAGGGAAATATCCCTAACCATATCTAAGAAGGAAAAATTTGCTACTACATGGGACTGTCCTAACTCAGATGGAGTTACCGATGGATCACGGCGTGTTTCTTTACAAAAGGATGGCAATTTAGTCCAAGCAGCAAAATGTTCATCTCAGCTTCGGTCCATGCTCATGTTTACAGAGGAAATATCGTTGTCTTGGTTCACAGATTGCTACCAAAGCTTTAGATTGCTAAGGGTCTTGTGCCTGAGAAATTGCAATGTTCACAAGGTACCAGATTCTGTTTCTCAGCTGTTTAACTTGCACTACCTAGACTTGGGATACACAAAACTGAAAGAGATACCGAGTTCGATAGGGAAGCTTAGCAATCTGCAAACGCTTTATCTCAATGGTTCTGTGCTGGAGTTACCCAGTGAGACCACAATGTTAACTAAGCTTCACCATCTACTTATAGATGTCGGGCGGTTTGGGAAGTCAGCGAGTAGCAAAATAAGTCGCCTGCAACATCTACAGACTCTGAGAAGCATAGAAGCCAATAGCTACATAGTGAAAAACCTTGGATGCTTGACAAGGATGAGAAGTCTCGGTATCATGAAGGTGCTGGAGTCCCACAACACTGATCTATGGACCTCAATCAGCAAGATGACATCTCTGAATTCATTGTCTGTTATCGCGGAAGATCGTGATCGATACGCCCTTGATCTCGGCAACTTAAAACCTTTATCTCACCTGGAGAAGCTGATGATAAGTGGCAGGCTACACAAAGGAGCAATTCCTCCCGTTTTTGCCAGCTTCACCAAACTGAGAAGCTTGAGGCTCTGCTTCTCCGGGCTTCATGAAGATCCACTCGCTTCGTTCGCCGCCATGTTCCAGAATCTTGGCCATCTTAACCTTTACCGGTGCTTCGACGGGGCGAAACTGACATTTCGCGCCGGATGGTTCCCTAACCTGAAACACCTGTACCTGAGCTCCATGAATGAGCTCAGGGAGGTTGAGATTGAGGATGGCGCCATGAGAAGCTTGTGCAGACTTGAGCTTTGGAGCTTGAAAAGCTTAACATCTGTGCCACAGGGCTTTGTGCATCTCAGGTCACTCCAGCAGCTGTGCATTGGATCATTGATGCCTGAAGAGTTTCACAGGAGGTTAGAGGGAATCGATCGGTGGATTGTTCGGCACATCCCCTACATCGGGGACCCGTGATCGCGATGCTACCCTCACAAGTAAGCATGATATGTAATCGAGTTTTCTTAGTATGGTTCTATCAATTTGATGTAATCGTCTGAGATTAATAAAAGCTTCCTTTATAAAAGAAATGAATATGAAATTTCATGAAGTTGTCTAGTCGATCTTATAGATGATTCATGATTGGATTGGATTGGAGGCTTTCTTTAGAAAAAAAAACATTATGTTAATCTGTTTCAATGCAATTCGGAAGTAAGTCACGACAAAATAATTCAGAACTTTAAGCAATTCGGAACTTTAGTCTGAAAGAAAAATCTCGCATGTGTATGCTCTTTTTTTTTTAACTGGGACGATTTAGTTTCCGTACCAAATTCTAGGTTGGTGTAAGCATTTTTGAGGTTGATGCAAGCGTAATTGCAGCAGGGAAGGAGTTGATTTAAAACTACAGATTTAGTTCATCTGTTATGAAAAAACTACAAATTTTAGCATTCACTGTCGAATCCACCATCGCCTGACATGTGGGACCCACCTGCAGTCTCAGGAACCTTTAGGATGCACCATCTTTCGCTGCCACGTCGGATGCTTGCTTGGTGGAACGATTGTACAAATAAGGAGTCACAATACACCCCCTCGGCCCCTTCTTCCCCCTCCAGACATCACGTGATTCCTTGGTGCAATCCTTCCACCGTGCAAGTGTGTGTTCGTACGGAGTCATCGTTTCGCTTATTTGCGGAATAAGCGAAACAGCATATTTGCAAATGAAAAGTAATTTGTGAATAAAACTTAAGGCATAATGTGTTCTTAGCGATCTAAAAGTAAAGGCTAAAAAATAAACTTCGATGAAAAAAATCTCAAAATTAGCTCCAAATTTAAGGTTGAAAATTTAAATTTTTTCTTATAAGCATAAGCATAAATATAAGCGAAAAGATTAGAGCGGTAATGTCTTTTAAAAAATTAGGCAAATTTTGCTATAGAACATCGTGACTTCACGGATTTAGCTCTAGGACACCATACGAAGTGGATTTTGGACGAAAACACTATAAACGTGATAATTTGCCAACGGACATCGCACCCATTAAAATAATAATTTCCGGTTGAAGGAGAGATAAAAATCACGTGAAATGTCAAAAATACCCCCAGGCTCACATGTCAGCTATCACATCTCTCTTATCTCTCTATCCCCTCCGTCGACGCCGAGAGGGTCATCGCCACACACCCCCATGGGCTCACCAGCGGTAGGGTGATCTGCAGCTGCTCGTCGCACGGCGGCTGCGGGCTCGTACGATCCTTGGCTGCGGCTTGGGCGAGACGGCATGACTAGAGGGCGCTGCGCCGGGACTTCTGCGCCAGTGACGCCAATGTCTGTAGGGCCGAGATGGTGTACGATGTCGCGACGCGACAGCCATCGCCGGTGACGCCAGATCCCGCAAGAGACGGCTCCTTAGCCGCCGCAGACCCTGATGCCAGCTTCGAAGTTAACCATCAATAACTTTAAAAATATTTAGTTAAGGAACTAGAACAACATATATAGATTTGTCTTTTAAATCACTATAATAAAAGTAAACATGCATTTATTTATTATATATATTATAGTAGAAAAAATAAGGTCAAAGATATATCTTGGAGACCGTGTCATTGTCCAAAACGTCAATTAAAATGAAACCGGAGGGAGTAGGCCATAAAAATCTATATAGTCAGCTGCTGGCTGTATTATTAGCCTTGCTCTTATAGAGTGTATTCCGAAAAAGTCACTTCATGTGGTGTAATAGATCTAAAACTATAAAGTTACTATGTTCTGTAGCAAAATTTGACAAAAAGTAATGATAAGAATATACACGTAACTATGACTAGATCATGCCAGCTGGACAAGCTACAAAGCCGTACGCCTCTTCTCTCTCTTCCACAGCGTTCACTTGTTTTCTTCTTCTTCTTCTTCTTCGAGAGGGGCAGAGACGCCGCGCCCGCTGCCCTCGACGCTCGAGCTCGCTCCCCCCAGCCACTACCTCTCCTCCTTCCGAGGGCGCGCGGATTCGGAAGACGAGCGGGATGGCGAGGCGCGCGGCGGCGGGGCTCCTCCGCCGCCACCTGGGCCCCCTCGCCGCCGGCGAGACACTGCAGGCGCGAGGTGAGATTGGCTCAATTTGCTCTTCTCCTGCCCATGACCCGCTCGCCCGCTCGCTCGCTCTTCCCCCCTCCCTCCCTGCTAGGGTTCGAACGATCCGGTCGGTCATGGCCGCTCGCTCGCTGTGTGTGCGGTGCGGGGAAGTGAGGACTGGGGAGTGGTAGTGGTTCGTGAACTGCTGTGAACTACTAACTTTGAGTTGCAGCAACACATACGCTGTAAATCTGGAACATCAGTTGGTGGTTGGTGATCTCGGATGATTTCACTTTAGTCTCGAGGAGAAAAATCTCGGGTGTGTTTGTTGTTTTAAATGGGATTTAGTTTGCGACCGGATTCTAGTTTGGTATAAGGAAGTACTAGTTAAGTGTACATTGTGTACTAGAAACTATTATAGATGTGTGTTTTATTAGCTCGAATTTTGTGTATATGGGCTTGGAGAGGTTGTTCTCGCTGGTTAAATGTCTTGGTAAAAATGTGTATATATGGCATCACATCCATTGGAAATAATGCAAGTACGATTGCCTTTGTATAGTTCTATGTTGAAACAGTCGCATATCCTTGTTTGCACTATCCATGCTCCAAGCTTTCTAGCTGAAGTAGGTTCGCTACTAGTTTTCGACATGGTGAAAGCATTAAAGTTTCTGAGATTTCCTAAATAATCTTGTACAGTTTCATTATTTTTATAGCATTTTTGTTCCTATAGTTTAATTTATCAGACAGAAAATCACTAGTTTCCATGCTTTGTTAAAACTCCAAAATTGAGTTGCAATAAATATATCTGATGATACCTGCAACTTCATGAGATGCTTTTACCTGAAAATATTATGATCAATGTTGCTTTCTAGGCATGTATCCTAAACAATATGGAGCCGCAAACCATGCTTTTAGCAGATTCTATTCGATTCAAGGTCAGCAACGCTCTTTGTATGGATTCAGGACTAAAGTGGAAACAGATGACACACAACAAAGCGCATGCATGAATTTTGAAGTCCAGAAGCGTTCATTCAGTTCTGCAGCAGCACACGTTCAGAGGAATCCTGCATATTCAGTGCTGAATTCTGATGATGTCTCCTACTTTAAGAGTATCTTGGGTGAGAGTGGTGTGGTTCAGGATGAAGACAGAGTAGCAGTTGCAAATATGGATTGGATGGGTAAATACAAGGGTTCAAGTCAGTTATTGCTTTTACCAAAAAGTACTGCGGAGGTATTTTTCCTTTTTCTCCAGCTCACTTATTCTAGTTCAGTTCTATTCATGGTTAGACACAATAAAAGAAATCTTCTTTTTTGGGGGAATATGCTTAAGACTTGCGTATCTTTGTATTAAGATTCAGACGCAACAAAATTCATGTTCAGATTGTTTATTAAACCGTTCTTCTATTCCAGGTTTCTAAGATCCTTTCTTATTGCAACTCCAGACGATTGGCTGTGGTCCCTCAGGGTGGGAACACAGGTCTTGTAGGTGGCAGTGTTCCTGTTTATGATGAGGTAACTATAAAGCACAAGCTCTATTTAATGATAAGATATATCATTTGGTAATTATTTTAGGTCCGAATTTGCTTCAGCTAGTTTTCTTGTTTCTCTAGGATTTATCCTACTTCTATCGAATTGCTTTCAGTTGCTGATGCTGCCTTGGTGATCTTTTTACTTTGTCCTGTACTGTGACACATGATGAACTGTTTTTTTTGCATGATCAATTAGATTTTTAGAAACGCAGTATATATTATTTGAACTCATTCAGTTTCCATTCTTGTGATTAATATTATCTTTACTTCATTGATAACAAAATTCAATCCAGTTTATAGAATCTCTTATTATACTTGTCGATGTAACATGCATATCAATTACATCTTTGTTTCCTTTTCAGTTCAATTGCATTCTCTGTTTTACTACTGCTCTTATGTTTAAGCCCTGAGATCACAAGTGCTCCCCCCTTGTTTGCAGGTTATCATCAGCCTTGGTGGTATGGACAAAATAATAACCTTTGACAATGTTGGTACTTGGTACAGTTTCTTTTGTTTGTATTCAATATGTTGAATTCTGTGATCTGCTCATCGATTGGTTTTTTGAGATTGATGTTATCTATCCATTGTTATGAGCAATCACAGAAAAATTTCACGTAGCAGCTGTCAAGTTCTGAGCATGGCTATTATATGTTGTAGGTAAATGGTATTCTTACTTGTGAAGCTGGTTGTGTGTTGGAGAATTTAAGCTCCTATGTGGAAAATAAGGGGTAACCTGTCTTATTTCCATTATTATTTTGTTTGAAGTTATGTTCACTGGATTTCTTATGTTCATAAATATATTGTTGGCTATTTTGAGTTGTTGGATTTCATAATACTCACACATACTCATTAGTCTGCTCATAGTCAACTGATGGTTGTGGTATGCCACTGTCAGTACCTTTGTCATTCTTGTTACTCCAGTATGTGTTTTTGTAAAATCCATCTATGATTATTTTTATTGCAAGGAAAGAAAACTCAAGATACTCTATCACTTCCTTATTCAGGTTTATTATGCCGCTTGACCTGGGAGCAAAAGGTAGTTGTCACATAGGTGGCAACATTTCAACTAATGCCGGTGGCCTACGTTTCATACGTTACGGTTCACTTCATGGAAGTGTACTTGGTAAGTTAAAGCAGTTCCTTTTTTTCCGAATGCTAGTTGTATTTTGAACTTTTGCTGTCCCTTTGTTCCATTTAAAAGGGGTTTTTATGTTCCTCATAATCTCTCTCTCTCTCTGTTATTCTTATAGAAATATCCTTTTCTAAATTATTTTACAATTGAAACAAGTTCTTGATGCATGGCAGCATGGGATTGGAGAGAACCCCCTCCACCCATCCCCTAAGACTTTGAATTGCAATTTGCAAGTATAAAATTGCTGCACATTTATCTTTTTTTTAAAGACAACTATGAGGAGATCCTTGAGTTATTTCGTCCTATTCAGGTCTTGAAGTTGTCTTGGCCGATGGAACTGTTCTCGATATGCTTACTACTTTAAGGAAAGACAACACTGGATATGATCTGAAGCACTTATTTATTGGTTAGTATTGGATACTCGTACAATAACTATTTTCAACTGTTCTCTATATGCTTACATTGATCATTTTCAATGGTTAGTAATGAATACACTAACTAATTCCAGCTGTTCAGGAAGTGAAGGCTCACTAGGAATTGTCACTAAAATTGCAGTACTTACTCCTGCAAAGCTACCATCAACTAATGTTGCATTTCTTTCCTGCAATGACTACATAAGCTGCCAGGTCTGGATAGGCGGTTCGTTTCTAGGCTCTGTTTGCCCTTTATCTTCATGTGTATGTGATCTTGAAGATAGTGATTTCTTACTGTTTGTGTATCCAGAAATTATTACTGGCAGCTAGGAGGAGCCTGGGTGAGATTCTCTCTGCATTTGAGTTCATGGATCGTCATTGTATTAATCTGGTACTTACACGAGCAAATTTTTGCGCATAGTACACATCATAGAGAAGAAATTACATGCAAATATGTTTATATATTCATTTTAAGTCCCATGTTGACATTCTGTAAAGTAGGGAAGTTGTGAGTTCATTGCCAATTTTGATCAATTTAATGTAATTTATTATATCTTGGGTTCCTTATTCATGCAATTAGCAGACGAGAAGAAACTACTTGCGCTTCTTTATTGTGTTGCTCTACATAAGAAATACGTTTTACTAATCATGTATGCTTGTGTACATAGATTAGCTTTTGATAGTTTATTTGGTTTTGAAGGCTATGAAATATTTGGAAGGAGTTCACAATCCTCTACCTGTATCACCGTACAATTTTTATGTTCTAATCGAGACGACAGGAAGTGATGAGTCATATGATAAGTAAGCTCTTGTAGCTAATTCTTTATTACCGTAATAAACTAACAATGTCAGTAGTTGCTACTGCTAATTCTAAGTTACCACTGATTTTATCTTTAGGAGAACACTACTGCAATTTAACTTGGTTGTTTTCTTCCTGCGACGTTTTGATCTATTTAAGACTTTCATCAAGGTGTAGGGTGTGTCTTTTTTCTCGTCTTTTAGTGCTTTCTGGGCTGCAAAGAAAGTAATTTGAGAAAAATGTGGTCCTGAGTGTATAAGCCAATGGTCCGTGGAGCATATTCTAGTTTGAATTTTTAACATATCAGTCATTATGAACTGACATTTACTATTTCTACTTGAAATAACATAAATGTAGCTATGCTGGAAAACAATTTATGTAGATTTCCACATCGCAGAGGTGCTATCATCCAGTCATTATGTTGCATTTCTTTTGTAGAGCCAAACTTGAAGCTTTTTTGTTACGTTCAATGGAAGATGGCCTGGTAGCTGATGGAGTTATAGCACAAGATATTAGCCAAGCCTCTAATTTTTGGAGAATTCGTGAGGTGATCATATGTTTAGCCTTATGTGTAATTTTTCTCTTTAGTTGAAGCATCTAATAAACAAATGAAACCTTACGTCCTTACCACCTTGTAATGCAGGTCCAAAGTTAGTTGTATCAAATGCCCTCACCTTTTAAGATTACTCGTGTAATCAGTCTAATAATGGGCAAAAATCATTGAAATTAGTATGTCTTTGTTGTAGGGTATATCAGAAGCATCCGTCAAAGTTGGGGCTGTCTACAAGTACGACTTGTCCATACCCGTAGAGAAGCTATATGATATTGTTGAAGAAATGCGCAGCCGTGTTGGTAATTGTCTACTTGGTTGTGCCATTAATAGTGTATAAGCTACTGATTACCTTTCTTTTGTAGGTGATATGGGACAAGTATTGGGCTATGGGCACCTTGGTGATGGGAACCTGCATCTGAACATCTTATCAACAAAGTACAGCGACAAGGTGTGGTTCGTTACTTAATTTAGATGTAGTCAAGCTTTCAGTATCTCAAGATTGTGGACAGCCTGCTTATTTTGGGTGCTTTACTGAAAATGTTAGATGCTGGCACAAATTGAACCATTTGTCTACGAGTGGACCTCCAAACAGAGAGGTAGCATTAGTGCAGAGCATGGGTTGGGTCTAATGAAAGCCGAGAAGATTCACTACAGCAAGTCATCTGAGGCAGTAAGTCCTTACGTATTACCTTCCAACTTGGCATCCACCAATAAGTCATTCTGTGGAAGGTCTGTCTCGAAGAATTTTATGCAAGCATGAACTGCATTTTTTCTTAGGGAACAATAAGTCATTATGGACTGCTTATTTATGTTTTTTTTTCTTAGTGAACAATAAGTCACCATGGACTGCTTATTTATGTTGGCTAACTACTTCAATTAAGGGCTGTTCGTCCTGCTTAGGGCCTGTTTGTTTGTTTTCTTCAGAGTAATCCTCATTGCGCATTACTTGACCAACCTAACTTTGACATTGAATTCTCCATTAAGCTCTAGCTATGTATTGCCATTTAATTGTGCAACTAATGTTCTAATGTTGCCAGGTGCAACTGATGGCTTCCATTAAGAAGTTGCTCGACCCAAATTCAATCCTGAACCCCTACAAGGTTCTCCCACAGTCCGTCCTGTAGCTGGAAACGGTAAGTCTTCCGTTGTTCTTACATCGGCCATCTACCAACCAACACAAAATAGCGTGCTTTTTAATCATTCCAGCGTTCATTTTATATACCAGCAGGTTACTAGGAGCTACAGAAGACAAATCAGTGAATACATCCTGGAGAGAATAAGATGGTGATTGCGAAGAAGTGAGTCATTATGGACATGGAGATCGTGAGAGAGACTGCCTCATTACTCAACTGATTTACAATAATAAACAGTTAGAACGGCACTGGATTGTAGCCAACCCAGCAAGTTAATAAATTTCAGGTGCTGTAACAGTTTCGGATATGCTGTTGTCGGATGTACATGTACTCATCTCCAGTATGTGAACCTGGCAACTGGAAATAAATTCTACCATGATATTCTGCTTTTCTTCATTCAGTTTTGCGGGATGCATACTAAACGACTTCAATGATGCATGCGTGAAGCTGAAGCTTGGCAGTGTGGCATTTCATATGCTTGAATGTACATGATTCTGTTTGCTCCTCCTGATCTCAACGAACTGTTCTCATCTGAAGCTGGAAGCAGACATACATTCCTCACTGATTACCACTGTCTTAACAAAAATAAGGCCTGATAACACCATTTCTACTCAGCCCATAATATCTATCAGAAAAGAGCAAATCTCATGTAGTATGGACTACGGAATGTTGATGCCAAATGAGCATTTCAGATAAGAACAGTATGAATTTTCTTTCCAGCAGATGTAACATCTATCCAGGTTCCAGAAACCACATGTGTCACAGTAATCTTCAAGGCTATCCAGAATAAAATTATATAAGACAGCACACTCGGAACACGATTATTACACTGGAGGGTAATTAAACAGTACCACGATAACAGGGAATCAGAATCACCCACTGCCTGGAGCTTAATGTGCCAACATACTAACAATTCAAGAACTGCCTTATTGTCTCACTAGTAATTAAACAAACTGCATGGAAGAACAACACTCAAAGAGTCGATGTACTAATACAGGAAGGCAAATAAAGTAGGAACTGCGAACTGGAACATATATTTGTAATTCTGGTCTTCTGCAATGCTCCAAAGTAACCTCCATCAGTAGCGGTCATCATAAGTGCGTGCTGCTGCCCGGCTGGGACGATCATATGGGGCAGGCCTATCTCTGTAACTCCCAGCAAAGCGAGCAGGTCCACCGGTCCCGTATCTGTCACCACTCCCCATGCGCATGCCACCTCTGTCATAACCACCAGAGCCTCTAGGTTCATCTCGATAGTAACTTCCACCGGACCGTCCTCCATCTCTTTCATAGCTTCTTTCCCTGGTAAATCCACTTGATGCGTAACGATCAGAACCACCATATCTGTCACCTGTAAAACGATCGGCAGTTGGTGGATAGCGATCAGTAGCATATCGATCACGTCCACCACCACCATAGCGATCATCAACATAGCGCCCACCATCATATCGGTCATCAACATAGCGGTTAGCAAAACGGTCTGATCCTCCAAAGCGGTCACCACGTCCACCACCAGTTCCACTGCCATATCTGGAAGGGGGAGAGTACCTTCCAGTTCTACCACCCCCACCTCCACCGGAATAAGGACATTCACGAGCCCAATGTCCCGCACGGCCACATTTGAAGCAGTCATCATTTGCAGAGGGAACTGCATCACCTCCACCGCGATATCCACCTCTAGCACCAGATGAGTAAGTACCACCGCCACCACCACCACCACCACCACCACCATAGCCATAGCCATCATCAGTGTTCATCCTAGGTTGAGCCTTGTTCACAGAAATGGTTCTGCCATCTAGTTCTCCATTATGCATTCCCCGAATTGCAGCATCCACAGCCCGAGGTTCTGAGAATGTAACAAACCCAAATCCACGGGAGCGGCCTGTGTCTCTTTCCAATACGACCTATACATACAATGAAAGTGAACTGATGGGTACATAGCAACTGTATATGATAATGAACCTAAAAAATCAAACGCTAACAATGGCATGCACATACAAATTGGGACACATGAAGTGACAACAGCTGAAGCAAATTTCATGCATGCAACCAGTCAAACCATCTCAGACAACTCTGGAAGGATAACAGGCAAATCCCCTTTTACCACTGTTCAAACACCCTATGAAAGTTCAAATCTGTTAACTGCCCAATGGTACAGTATGCTAGTGATCTCCAGATCAGAACTTGAAGTTGCCAGAGTCTAGAGGATATCGGTAGGCACTGCACACTGCCAAAACAACATGTAGGCTTCTTTGTGTCTTATGTGCTGCAGGAACAGGTAAGCTCACCATCAAACAAACTGACACAAAGATCAAGTATTTGGCCAGCACTACAGATGCAAAGAAAGGAGTTACAGATGAAGTTCTAATAAGAACATGGTCAGATGTTAGTTGGGTCTGCCATATACCTTCAAGGCAAAATACTTGCAGTATCTAAACTAATTCTTAATTCTTATCTTCTGCTGTTTCTTTGTCATGCACAGTTAAGCATGTCCATTTCAAGGAAGTGGCAATGTCAAGGCACCGAATAATTGTCTTCCAGGCAAATGAGAGCACGTAAAGAGCAGTATCATCTGTACCACCTGACTAATCATAGGATTCAAACAAATCTGCCTCTGCCTTTCTTATCAAAACGGATCCAGAACCATTATGCAGAAAATTTTTGCTGTATGTCACATCCACACTCCCAGTCATGTTTAATTCTGTTGAATTCATTAATAATAGCAATGATAATTCATTTGCTGCAATCTTAAGCTGACATCAGTTATCAGAACTAGCATCGCAAAGACAGATCTCTGCTTCTGCCCACAAAACAGAGCACAGCTGTCAATTGACTAACGGTGCGGATACTTGAAATTGATTTTTACTGAACCCATCACCCCGAAAATGTATAACCATGGGACCAATTGATTAATGTGTTTCTTTTCCCTTCAACTTCATTAACTTCCTAAAATATAGAACTGGAAGGGACTGCAGGCTCTGAAAATCAATAATTGCTATTAGAATGAAAATGAAGAAAGCCAAAAGAGCATTTACTAAAAGCAGAAATAAAATAAACACCCTGTGCTCCATCTTTGGCAGCTATGTAGAGCATTTATATTCCTGTAATCGTGCAATCGATAGGACTTTATTAGCTATCCACCTATAATAACCTAATATACCAGTTACCAACAGGTAGGCAACAGTTTACCCTTTTTCGTGGATCTCAATAAACATGGTTCCCCTGCTACTCTTCTTTTTTTTTTCTTAATGGAAATTAATTGATTGCTAAAAGCGGTTTCATCAATACTCTATTCCAGTTAAGGTATAGTCCGGGACTCTGTTTATCACATAATTGGGCCAACAAAAAGCAGATCTACCACACTTACCACCTTTTCATCAAAAGAGGCAAATTAACAAGAGGTTACCACTTAACGTTATCACCTAAACCATAATTGGAATCCATGCGGAACTTTCTAGGAACCACGCGATGCATAAACAGACATAAGAATTGGACAAAAATTAAGCAAAAAGAACCTTCGTTCCTCGACCCTACAAAACAAATCCTCCCGCACGAAAAGAGGCTCAAGCACATCCGCTTGAACAAGAGATTTATTTCGATCATTATACCTGCGTCTCGATGACCTTGCCGTACTCGCTGAAGGCGCGCTCGAGCGTGCGCTCCGTGGTGTCCCACGACAGCCCGCCCACGAAGATCCTCCCGACCTCCTTCTCCGCCATCTCCACCACGCCCAATCCGAATCAAATCAGACCCAAATCCAACTCCTCCAACCTACACAAACCACCAAAAAAAAAAACCAAATCACCCCTCGGAACCCGAAACGCGCACCAACCAATCAGGGCACCAACTCGCGCCTCCGCGAGCTCCCGGGAGGCGAGACCTACCTCGCGGCGCGGCGGCGACCTAGGGCTTGCTCGGGTCGGGGAATTAGGGTTTTGAGAGAGGAGGGGATGAAATGGGATGAGGCGAAGAGGAGAGTAGAAAAATCTGGGGCTTTCTATATATAGAGAGAGAGATGGTCGTGAGATGGGCTGCACGGGTCGCACATGCGAAATTGGTTCGTGGGCCTTTTTGTTTTGAGCCCCTTTTACGAGACAGGGATAGAATGTTTTTTGGGCTTTTTTGGGAAGGAGTGTTGGTTCGGCCCACGGGAATGGTACGTTATCTCTTTCTACTTTGTGCTTTTCTTTTTTCAAACGTCTTTTTCTCTCTTTTTTTTTACTAAAGGGCTACTCCCTCCGATTTCATAATTCTCGTCATTCTGGACAATAAAATTGTCTACAAAATATATTTTTGACTATGGTTTTTTATTATAATATATACAATAAATAGATATGTTTTTACTTTTATTATAGTAAATATATGTGTTGTTCTAGTGCCTTTAAACTAAATATTTTAAGAGTTGTTGATAGTTAAAGTTATAAAATTTTGATCATAACCATGTCCAGAATATCAAGAATTATGAAATTGAAGGGAGTACTGTTTTTTAAATACTTGCATAAACAAATGTTCGTGAAGAACTCCTGAGACGTGCCTAAGAAAAAATTGTCCACCTTTTCTTTTGTACGTTTGATGAGTGTGCATTTTTTTTTTTTACTTATTACAGGTAAATAATATTTTTGGCACACCGATATTTGCCCTATGGCAAAAAAAAAAAATGCAGGCACATTTCCAAGGAAGGAGTCAATGAAGATATGGGGAAAAAAATTATTTCCAGGCATGTCTGATTGTCTGTAGTAGTCAAAGCTGGAGTACCTCCTCACAAGATTAAGGTCTCATTTGAAATAGAATAATTCAAAGGATTTTAGAGGAGTTGAGCTAAATCTTGCAAAAATTCTGAAAAAAATCCATGCATTCCAAACGAACCATAACAGTGTGTACATCATCATTCCACTCATCCATGTATAATCAAAACAAAATAAAATACAAAGCGAGAGTTCTGCTTTATCTACTAAGAGTCAACTTATGAGAAACACCAAAGTAGGAGGACAGTTGTGAGTTGATCTGGCTAAGACACCAGAAATATGATATTTTTATTTCTGTAAAAGAATGGAAGGCAATTACAATTAGCTTTGCTCTTTCGATTCTTCAACATTAAAACACTATTTACAACACTGCACAGGTATGTATTATGTACAACAAAAAAACAATGCAGAGGAAAGAAGAATGATGTACAGTTTGGGGGCAATGGTGATCAGATCAGAGTGTCAATCTAGCAATTGTCATTTCGGCAGAAAGGGCAGCCGAGAAAAACTGGAGCCGCCTCCGTTGTCGCTGACGATCAGGTCAGAGCTGCCTTGCTTGGGCATCGATCCTGCACTGCCTTTGCTTGAGCTCTTCTTGGTTATTTTCACCGGAAGAATCTGCAACCTCGAGTTGGAGTCAGTTCCAAAGGTTTCAGCCAGGAGCTGGTAGCTCTCAACAAGCTCTAGCTGCCGGGCAACTATTTCTGAACATCTTGGGAGCAGTTCTACGGGCTCGCCGCCTGGGATTACAATGTACTCGATTGCGAGGCGGGCCTCCTGCGAGCGTAGAGAATGAAATGTGATTGTTAGGAAAACTCCTGTACTACAGAAGCTGCATCTTACAATAAGCTATATAGTACTTCTACAAGGCATCAGTTTTTCTTACATGGAACCTGAAATAGTTTTAGTTATTCTTCAAGACAATGTATGGCAAAGTAGTTACCTCCAGAGCATCAATTTCCTCCAATGATGGCTTCCTCTTTGGAGCATCATCTTCAATCTCTATCTCTCCCACCACAACCTTAGGCTGCTTACGTGTTGGTGCATTGAGTTTATCCCTCCCAACAATCATTCTAACAGCCTTCACTATCTGAGCCATTGTGTTTGTCTGTTGTGCCAATGTAAAACCGAATATGTTAAAACGAGCATAACAGAGTTTGACACTTGATATCACAAAATACAAAGATCAAGCAATGACCTTAACAACAAATATGGGAAGCTTGTGGTATTTGGCGACATTGCGAATCCAGTGATTCTGCTTCATCTCAGAACTTGATGCAAGAATCACATTGGCAGCTCCAATGTCATCCGTCACATCTAATTCATCATCGAATCCCATCACTGTTGCTACTTGTAAGATATCAGCTTCTGAAATCTGAAAGAAGAAAATAGAAATAGATCTTTGTTATCTCTCACTAAATCAGGAACCAGATTATAGTATAACTCAAACATCCGTTATAAGAAAATATAGGAGAACCATATCATTCAACATTAATAGTTGGGGACACCAAAGTACTAGAAAACAAATAAAAGATTTTCCTAAGTTATGTTTTTTCTAAGGGGCTAGCATTCAATTGTAAACAAGATTAAAAAAAATGTATACTGCGAACTATAGAACTCAAGAAAGAATTTAAACAGTATAGAAGAACATGCAGTTGATGTCTGCCATGGGCATTGCACCAGTCCTAAGCCCACAACAAGGCCGATCTAAGGCAAAGTGGTGAGCTCCCAACCAGGATGTGACTGTTAGTTACTAAGGTCATATAACAATGATGTATTTAATATGTCTTTACATGAATACAATAACCAATAATAAAAAGGTAAAATCCAGAACTTCATGTTCTTTATCTCAAACTTACCTGGTACGTGTACACACGGACTGGAGATTTTCCAGGCACAGATGTTTTGCCTTTTGTTTTTCTTGTAGAGCCAAAATCGTCGTTGAAATTATCATCTGATGGTACACTCTTGCTTTCTGTTCGCCGGGTATTGAAATCATCATCAAAGTTACCTTCTGATGGCATTGCCTTGGCAAAAAGATGTTCCTGGTATGAAGGCAAGGGTTCTGTTTCATATTCTCTTTCAGGTATCACCAATGAGCTTCCTGACTCGGTAGCCTTGTAATCCATCTTACGCGCTTCAAATTTAGGAGGCTTCCCTGTAATAGTGCAAAATAAAAAGGAATCGATGGCCATGAAAACCATGTAAGAGGTGTCGATTTTAGGAGTGTTATACATCTAAAGAGTAAAGAATTTGATGGTTACCTGCAAGAATAGCATCAACAGTAGCCTCTAACTTGTGGTGTACTCGGCATTCAGTCTTTGAAATCATCTCCACAGCACATGAAAATGTTGGGGGTCCTTTTCTCTCGAGAATTGTTTTCTGAACTTTCCGCTTTTTCGCCTCCTCATCGCCAAGAGTCACACTCTGTATAATGAACTTATGATTATTATTTTCACTATCAAATTAACTGAAACAAATAGTGCTTTAATGCTCTGTTGCAGAAGATAGTAAATGCTACAACATCATACAAACAATGAGTGAATAGATAACATTGAAGAAAAAACGGTACCTCAATTCCACCAACAAGCACTTGCAAACAAGGGTTTTTAATTATGCTCTCAATTGTCACCCCATGTGCAGTTCCAACAAGTTGAACACCCCTTTGAGCAATGGTGCTGGCTGCCATTGCTTCAAGCTCAGTACCAATCTCATCGATAACAATAACTTCTGGCATGTGATTTTCAACAGCTTCAATCATTACCTACAGAAAGAAAGTTTCCTATATATCATTATACTAATAAGAGATAACTTTCTTCGAAAAATATTTCAGGGAATTCTTTGATAATATAAAGCATATAAAACAATACTGAAAACTTACGTTATGCTGCATGCTAACTTTGGGAACTTGCATTCTCCTAGAACGCCCGATGCCAGAATGAGGCACATCCCCATCACCTCCTATTTCATTCGACGTGTCCACTATGATCACACGTTTCTTACCCTCATCAGCCAAAATTCTAGCTATTTCCCTGTATTGTTGAAAGCATCTCAAACTGTTAGCATCATATCACAACACTGATCAACTTATTTTCGAACTTTCCAACTAAAGTGCCAAATTAGCTTATGATGTAAATTACATGACAACAAAAACTGCCTGATCTACAAGATTTTAGTAGCATTAACTAGCGATATACCTTATCAGAGTAGTCTTCCCAACCCCTGGAGGTCCAATCACCAATATTGAACCGCCACCCACGACCAGATCACGGATCATCTCTGCACTTCCAGATATAGCCCGGCCCACACGGCAAGTGAGACCAATTATATGAGCCTTGCGGTTCCGGATGGCGCTGATCCTGTGCAACGAGTGGTTGATCCCGGATCGGTTGTCCTCAGAGAAGTCGCCTACCTGCAAGAATCACCAATCTTCAAAATGAGCAAACACAACATATTTACAAAAGGGAAAGAAAGAAATCATACTTGACATGAACTAGTTGTCTAGTAGCTAATTAAGGTACTGAGGTATTGTCATACATCATGATCATTCATCTAGACTTGTAGAGCTCAAGTCCATTTCAAGATTGACAAAATCTTTGTGAATTAGTTGGTGCCTCCACACCTTTGAGACGGCTTGGTGGAGATCATCGGCGGTGACGGCCTGCTCGGAGATCACCCAGTCCCCGGACGGGAACCGCGCGAGCGGCCGGCGGCCGAGGTCCATGACGACCTCCACCAGCTCCCTCACCTCCGGGTGCCGCGCCAGCCCGCGCCTCATCCTCGCCGGCACCACCTCCAAGAACGCCTCCAGCTCATCCCTCGCCCCCGCCGTGGCGACGGGTGTCGCCGGCGCCGCGGCACCCACTCCGCCGCGCCACGGCGTGCACGCGCGGTCCCCGGACGGCCGGCGCACGGGCGGCTGCGGCACCGCCCTGCGCGGCCCGCCTCCGGCCCCCCTGCGCCTCGTGCTCGGCCGCCCACCACACTGCGAGGCGACGCGGCATGCCGGGCGGAGCCGGAGCGGCGGCGTCGGCGTGTTGAGCGCCCTGAGCATCGCGGCCGCTCACGCAGGCAGTACGTCCAAAACTACAAACTACCACGAGCTAAGTCAGTGAATGTTAGTGGCGGAAGCGCGCGGGGGCGAGGTGAAAATGGCGGGTAAAGTAGGCGGTGCGCGGCGAGAGGGGGAGGGTGGGTGGGAATTTTCGTCGAACAGGTGGAGGGCGCGGAGGTGGTGGAGGAGAAGAAGGAGAAGAGGAGGGAATCGGAGGAAGGAAGATTCCGCGGGCGAGTGGAGGGGGAGGAGGGACGTTGGTTTCAGAGGCGGGGACGCCGGGACTCTTCTTGGCCGTTAACCTGCTTAATCTGCTGGGTGGACGCGGTCTATGGACAAGGTTACTGCGGTACCTGTCTAATGTGGCAATGTGTTTGTGCAAACGGAAGGTTTCATAAAACTGAATAAATTAAACTCGACAGGTGATGAAGTATGAAGCGATAGGCTCATAGGCACAAGTGATATTAGGTGAATTTTAGTGTTATGTGGTTTGATTTTTGAATTTATGAGAATTTTTACTTAGTTTTAGGCGCTGAGTAATAGGATTTGATAACTGAAAAGTTTTTAAAGGAATAGATGTACTATATGCACACAAATACTATAGAAAGTTCCAATTTCTTAATGCCAATTGCTCACTTGTTAAATTTTTTCTATGACTTATCAACCAGTAACCAACTTGACGATATGATAAATATGCATGGATGTATTACCTACATAGGGTTTGTTCGGTTGCGCTTATATAATATTGTGCTAGTGCGTAGTGTGTAGCACGACTACGGTGCAGCTGTCGTGCAGTGCTGTAAACTGGCACGCAACACTCCATATCGTAGTCGAGCACCTAGTTGATGTATTTTGAAAATCCATGTTCTATATTTTCATTAGCACCATTTTATTTGTTCCGAACTGGAGACAGAGTCCTCTCGCGTCGCTCTCCCCAGGGCGGGCTCGGGAGGCGACGACCCGGCCGCCCCTTCTCCCCCACCTCCACCCCCCTTCTCCGCCTCGCCGTCGCCCGAGCGGCCGCAAGGACGGCGGCGGCGGGGCGCTCCTCGTCTCCTCGCGCTCGGGCGGCCTGGGGAGCCGCCCGGAGTGGGGACGGCGGTACCGCCAGATCCGCGCCGTTCCGGCCGGGATCTGGCGGGATGGGCTGGCGGCGGGAAAGGCGTCAGCGGCGGGGTTGACGACGGGCGGCTCGGGACGCGGCCGACGGCGGCGGGACGGGCGACGGGGTGGCGGTCGAGGTGAGTTGCGCCGGGTGATGGCGGCCGGGATGGCGACGGCGTTGGGGTGGCGGTGGTGGAGGCTGTGATCCGGCGGGGGCGCACCCGGATCCGGCGGCGGTGCGGCGGCCGCGGTTGCGACAAAGCACGCAGGCACCCCGCGGCTGCCACTGGCGTCCTCCGGCGCTCCTCTAGGCGTCGGCCGGCGTTGGTGGAGAGGAGAACGGCCGGATCTGACTCCCTTGCCCAGATCCGGCGCGTCCTCGGGGTGGGAACGGGGTGGTTGGAGTCCGGTCGTCGTGCAGGTGGTGTGAATATCGCAGGTATCCTCGGTGTGCAGGTGACATTTGGTGGCTCCCGTTGTGGATGCTATGGTTGATGGGTGCTCCAAGGCGAAAGTCTTGCTCCGCTCTCGGTGCTAGCAACAGCGACGCCCTTGGGCGCTGTTCACCTTCTTGAAGGCGTTGCTACTGGAGCTCTCGTTCAACTCCACTTCAAGAGTTTTCTCTGGGTGAAAACCTAGATTCGTCAGGATCGAACGATGTCGCCGTTCCGTCGGCGTAACCTTCTTGAAGGCTTCGTTTTAGGAGTTAATCTCTTGTTGGACGGCTGTACTTAGGTTCAGTTTGTCAATGTCGGAGTTTTTGCCGGTTTTCCTTTAATTAACCGTGCTGTTGTAAGATTTTTGGGCCCGGTTTCCTTTATAAACTGGATCAACTCTCTTCTTCTATAGTGAATTGCAGGAGCTCCCTGCTTGTCCCCTAAAAAAATATTTTCATTAGCAACAAGTTCAATAGTACATGTTTTAAATGTGGCTATTAGGAAAGTTACAAGTGTAATCTCTCTATGTAACTATAAACCAGCAAAGCAGAAGAAAGGAGAAATCAACTCATCAGCAAGAGGTCCATGAGCTAGTTCCATGTAAGATCCAAGGCACAGGAGGGTAGATGCTTGGGGGGCTCCAGGGCATCAACTTCTGTGGAGGAGAAGAAGACGGGTTGCTTTTAGAGATTGGTCTCTTTTGCTGAATGCTGACATCTCCCTTTCATCTCTCCGGCCTCTTCTCCCTGCTTCCGATTTGGTCCTCTCCATGGCTTCCATTTCTCACGTACTATTCCTTGATGACACCTGTCCTCTACTTGCCAAAGCAATTGGCTAGAGAGCATCTCCTTGGATGAGCTATCTATCACCTGCCAGCGGGCAAAACCATCGTGGTCAAACTCTTCTTGAACAATTAATATTAACGAAATTAGGTGTAATAACTACTCCATCTATTTTATATTATAAGTCATTTGATTTTTTTCCTAATTAAACTTTTTAAAGTTTAACCAAATTTAAATAACAGTATAATAGTATTTTCAACACAAAATGAACATATTATCAAAATATATTCAATATTAGATTTAATGAAACTAATTTGATATTTTAGATATTACTAAATTTATCTATAAACTTAGTCAAAGTAAACAAAGTTTGACTAGAAAAAAGTCAAACGACTTATAATATAAAACGGAGGGAAGTTTGTCTAGATGCATAGATTTTATAGGAATTTTAAACAGGTGTATCCATTTACATAGCTACCATATTCTAAATATAAACAAACATAATCATGTAATCTTTAGTTGGTATAAAGATCAAAAGTTATACTTTCTCGTTAAAAAACAAACATCCGTTGGAACAGAGGAATTTTTGGAGGAGATTTGCAAGGAACTGTGGACCAGTTCATATGAAAATTCCACAAAAGAAAAATTATGCATTCCATAAAAAGTTCTGAGACTTGGCTCCATGCAGTGCAGGTTCGTAGAGGAGTCAGATCATAATGAAAGTTCATGCACGCATGAAGGTTGCTTGCCGTGTGTCTAATACCTTTGTGTTCGACCCTCTCGATCTCTTCTAATCTGTCTCTCTCAGTTCCAATACGATCAATTGTCAAAGTTTTGTATACAGCACATATATATGTGTGAAATTCAGAGATGTGGCCACTGTTTTTCTCCTTGTTTTTCACGCACTGGGTGCATGCTACTTTGAAATCGTTGTCTGAATAGCAACCAGTTAGCAAGTTACGCAAGGTACGATGAATTTGTGACAGTCAGTCTAGTTAGTCACCCACCTCTCACGTTCTGACAGAGATTTGAGCCTACACTTGATCGATCGTTACACATGTTACAATCACCTCTATTGTGTTGTACAATTGTTGGGCATAGCCCAACCCCAATAATACTCGGGACGGCCCGAACGCACAGCAGCCCATTGTGTTTCTCCATAGATTAAGTCTATTTTTTCTCCCTTATCTCTTTGGCTGGCTAAAGTAAGTCTATTTTGCATCCTTTTACTCTACTCTTTGGCCCGTGCCTTATATGGCTTAAGTAAGTTAATTTTGGATCCCTCAACTATTTTACTTTGACCGTGCCGTGCCGTGCCGGACCGGTTCACCGTGCCAAGGCATCGGCCCAACTGTCGGACCGGGCCGGGCCGGCACGGGCCTAATAGTAGTTGTGTCGTGCCGTGCTTAGGCTGGGCCGAGCCATCGGGCCTCAGGCCTTACGACCATCTATAGTCGAGCCACACACAGGAACAACACACGGGCCGAGCATATATATAGTAGTCGTCCATCAAGTACACGGTCGGAGTCCGAAGCTCAGTGGCGTTCGACTCCGAAGCGGATCGCTGTAAGCTAGCTTCTTCATCCTTGATGTTGATGTCTGGCGGCGTGTGTTGGCTTGTGTATTGTGTGTCTATCTGTTGTTGTGTCATCTTTCCCCCTAGGGGGTCTTGTATTTATACCTATAGATGTCCCCTTGTACAAGCAGAACTAGGGAGACCAATATAGATACAATCCGAGTAGTCCTTGTTGTTTCCATATAGAACTCTACTTGTCCTTTCTTATCCGGAACTCCTTCTATATACGAGGTATGATTCCGTATAAGACCTATAGTGGGCTCCGCCGAGCTTAGTTGATTACTATTGAGTATGTGGTATCCATAACCCTGACAGCAAGTATGTAGCTGATCCATCCAACTGGACAAACTAGACCAGCCTTGAAAGGAAAAGGTAGTAATTAAATACCACTAATAAAAGAAACTTCAATTGGCTTTGACTATGCTAAAGTCAATAGATAAATAATGAATATATGATTGAATCTCGGCTGAATGTCAACTATACTAGACATGAAGAGACTACACTGTGAAAAGAACGCACAAGAAACAAAACACAAACGAATTGTAACTCTAACTCTCCAAGAACAAAATCTCGATTCGAGCCACACACATATTTCAAATATACTAGTTCGGTTCTTAATTATTCATAAATAAAAAGCATGTGATACTAGCTCAGTTTACAGAAAGATTTTATTTGCGAATTTATGACGTTTAGGTATAAATCATGAGTATGGTGGATGCTTTAGGATTGTACAATAAGTGTATTGAGATAGCTAAAATGGTGTCCTCCTATACTTGCCGAGTTTTTATACGAATACATGGTTTTATAATTTTTTTTCTTAAGATGATATGTGCTATAGTTTTCATCTTTTTGATAAATTAATTACATAGCTAATTTTACAAAACTAAACCAAACTGAACGGTAACCATCGTCCATTATTTTATGCCCATGTCTATGAGTTAAAGAACTCTTACCACGAATCATCACCCATAGCAACAAAACTTATTTCTACATTAATAGTAGTAGCACATATTCCAGTTTAGACAAACAACAATGAAATAAATAGACAATTCTTTTTTAAAAAGAAAACTAGATAAATTTCGATGATGCACTGTTACAAAAGGAAAGACACTTTACCGTTTAGGGTCTGTTTAGTAGAGCTCCAACTCTTAAATTTAACTTCAACAGTTGGGTCTGGAGTAGAGTTGCTTCACAACTCTAGTTCATTTTGTGAGAGAGCTCCGCCCAGCTTTGCTCCTATTTTAGGTGGAGTTGAAACTGTTTGGCTGAGCTTGGAGTTGGAGGTGTGCCAAACAGACCCTTATTTTATTATAACAAATCAATGTCGCAAATATCACGTATCAAAACACACAAATAATTAACAACAACTATTAGGCTCTAAAAGTAGTTGGAATATTATACCCTTATTATTCTCCAATTCATCAACGAACCAAGCCAATCTTGCCAACCGAGCAAAGAAAAATAAGCAGAGAAAACCCCCTCATCCAGCGTTGACAACCCAACAGTCAACGAATAACCCAGCGAATATCCCCTCCAAATTGTGCTGCGGGAGCTGGTTTGGTTGCTGCTGGCTGCCTGGTTGGATTAGGTGATTTAGAAAGCAGTGTGAATTCGTCTGTTTAGACTTCAGATTGTAGAGGTCTGTGTTATCAATGTGGCTAATTATGTTTAGATTGTAGTGCGGAATTGACTTTCTGTGTTCATTTGATCATTTGCTGTTCCAGTAACGTTCAATTAGGCTTTATACTTCAGGTTTTCTATAGAAGGGTTGGCTTAGATGTTGCAACCTAAAATAAAAGGGGCCACCGAAGTTGGTCTTTAGTAGGCTTAACTACCTCAGTGAAATGATCATTAGCATAGCACAAATGTTCTTGCTGCCTTGTTTAATCAAATTATAAATGCACAGTAAATATATATATACTTTTTAGTTCTGATTGTGTTATCATTTTATCAAAGCCTTCTGTTTTCACTGTTCCAGCCTGCTTTCTCTTTTTTCTGTTCTCTTTCACTAAGACTAGAACTTTATAATTAAACCACATGTTTAAACTGAAGGCTATTCAAGCTGATTTTTGAAGAGTTCACTGTTCGACTTATTTCAAGAGACGCTCCACCACTTGAATCCGTCGGACCGCAGAAGTGTCTTGCTTTTAGCACTGATGGATCTAAATTTGCCATTGGTGGTGAGGTATTGGATTGCTCTATGCATGCTGCATTTATACATTGTTAAGAAGTATATGTGTATTATAGAAGCCATGTGATTTTAGGCACAATATCCACTGTTGTACCATTCTGTCAGATTATTCCATCCAGAATTCCATATGGTTCAGTTTTTTACGGTCTGGTGTTATTGCCCAGTGTATTTTGTTTGATAATAATGCTGCTCTTCTAGCTGAACTTGTACAAAGTATCTTTCTATGGTTCTTACAATGTTTTATTTTATTTTTACCACTATAGGATGGGCATCTCAGAATATTTCATTGGCCGAGCATGAATGTGCTCTTAGATGAACCCAAGGCTCATAAGTCCTTCCGGGACATGGATATCAGGTTAGGACAAGTGCAAGCATAAATATTTTCCTTTATTATTTGCAAAAGAATCCCAGGATATTCTCAACTGTTGAACAAGTGTTGTTGTAAATGGCACAATCATGTAGGCGTTATCTTGAGAGAGTAACCAAGAACTTTGATAACGTAGCAGTAGCGTTGGTCCAAACCTTAATGAAGCATTTTGGTCTTTGGCTTTCGTCCCTGTGCTTTATTGAGAATTGACTTTTGCAATACTGCTGCTTTTCCTCTTATAGCTTAGATTCAGAATTTTTAGTTTCCACATCCACTGATGGTTCTGCAAGAATATGGAAGATAGATGAGGGGGTACCATTGGTCAATTTGACTCGATCTGCGGTATGATATGATAAATTTGTGCAAGTCATGTTCTCTTGTTGAGATGCTGAAGCATTAAGTATTTGGTGTTCTGGTTTTCTATGCAGGATGAGAAGATTGAATGTTGCCGCTTTTCTAGGGATGGCATGAAACCATTCCTGTTTTGCACCGTTGCAAAAGGTATACTTTCTATTGTGGTCCAGAAATAGATTTATGCATATCAGATGATTTTTCTATATCTGTGCTTTGTCATTGGAACAGGTAACAAAGTTGTAACTGTTGTCTGGAACATAAGTGACTGGAGTCGAATTGGATACAAGAGACTTCTGGGAAAACCTATCTCCACACTTTCAGTTAGCATGGATGGGAAGTATCTGGCTTTGTAAGTACATATAAATACTGTTGATCTTATCATACTGAACAACAAGTATATAACTCCATTGCATTTCTAGGAACATTTACAATGCCAAATTTCAAGACTAACATATGCTACTTTCTCCTAGTAACTTCACTAATTTGTCCTTTTTGAAGAGCTCAAAAACTTGCTTGCATTTTTTTGTTACATTCTCACATTGACATGTAATATATCAACAACTTGAAACAACTGTCACATAGACAATAACAAAGAATTACTCTAGTTGACAAGGATGTTGCGTAGCTCTGAAAAAATGGAGGAAAAACAGCAACATTATAAATTGTAATAGTGACAGTATCAGCTGGAGTAATGTTTTTTTCTAATAAATATGCAGTGCCCCAATACTAGCTAACATATTCTAAACTGAATTGCTTTTGATGTATTTACTGCACTGACATGTGAATGTATTCTGTATTTCTTCTTTCAGGGGGAGCCATGATGGTGATTTCTGTGCTGTGGATGTAAAGAAGATGGACGTTTCTCACTGGAGCAAGAAGGCTCATCTTGGTTCCCCGGTTTCCTCAATTGAATTTTGTCCTACTGAAAGGTACTGGAACTCTGTAAAGATGGCAAATTTTGAATCTTATGGATTTCTAGTTTGTTATACACTGCTGTTGTACTGATTTCACAGGGTAAATAGTAAGGTAGTAGCTTAGTGTTCACTGGCATGTAGGCGCCATAATGTCAGACTATCAAATGCCATGCTAAGTTATAAATCAATGCTTCATAGATTGTAAGTGTCTGTGTATGCCTGCAGGCTGCACTGCATAATGTCTTAAGTGGGATGTGAGTCTGAATGCTCATCTTTTACTAATTTTGCTTTAGTTTAGCCTGGAAAAGATTGCAAAATAACATCTTCCTCCTGCTGGGTTTGGTAGGGATGGCCCTTATGCATTTCATTTATTCATGCAAGAAATGTTTCTCTTAAAACTAAATGACCTGTCCTTCTCCAATTTCCGGAGCATATCTCTTTGTTTATGTTATAACATGATGCCTGCTGATACCGCAGGGCCGTAATTTCCACATCGCATCAATGGGGAGCAGAGCTGACAAAGCTGAATGTCCCTGCTGACTGGAAAGGTACATGTCTCATCAAATGCTTCTTGGCTCTTCTGTGGTATAATTTACCATACTAACCAAATCTTTTTGTGTTTTTCTTCTGCAGAATGGCAAGTCTGGCTCATACTCTTATCTCTTTTCCTAGTGTCAGCCATCCTGTTCTATATGTTCTACGAGCGCTCTGATTCCTTCTGGAACTTTCCAATGGGGCAGCATCAGCCAGCCAAGCCATGGAGTGTCCTGAAGGAGTCTCCTCCAGTTCCTGAGGACCAGAACCCCTGGTGAATTATCTTTCAAGCAATCTAGCATTCGGATGTTGTTTATTTCATAATTAAAGGGTTTTTTTCAAGCCTGATTCATGTTGTACCATTTGACTTGTTCGCTGATCTGACACATCAGTATTTATCTAGGTAAATCAGTAAAATGCCACTGTAATTGGTGGTCTGATGGTAGTTATGAAAATGCCTTCGACTTCCAATGAGACTTTCAGTGGCATTTTTAAGTCTATTGTACCTTGCAGTGGGATTTATCCACATGCTTATTTACCCCCTTCTCTTTGGTAGTCAATAACTGAATTTATCGGTGTGTTCTGTATATGTGGGTTGGGATGTGAGTACAAGTACATATGAACTCAGCTTTAATTAAGCCACTGGCAGTTGTTAATTGCAGGATGTTTTTTTTTAAGTTCTGATTTTGTTTTGAGTAAAATGTATAGCGGTCCTTGGCTTAAATTTATGCACGGGTACCTCTAGGGAGAGCACACACCATTAGAGGTCTATAAACTTTGACAATACATTTTTAGAGCTCCTGAACTTTTAAGCACTTAGAGGTCGATGTGGCACGCCAACATCAACATGGACGCTGATGTGGCTTGATCATTAATACTGACAGGTGGGTCCCACTTAAATCTGTCTCTCTCTCTCTCTCCCCTCTTCTTCCCCATGGAGGACAGAATAATAATTCCGTATTGAGGACAAAGAAAAAAGATTATGACATGCATCAACTGCAAATCTGAATGGACAGAATAATAATTCCGAATTGAGGACAAAGAATAAAGATTATGACATTCCTCAACTGCAAATCTGAATGCGTGGTCGTTTGGTTGGACCCATGATGAGGAATCTCCACACAAGAGACAACCGAACCTCTCTCACCAGAGGGATTTGTGTGCCAGGATGTGAAATATCACGTGCATAATCATGTGTAAGATTGTCTGCCACGAGAGGGGGTCAACATATTTCACTTCTAAGTTACTCCCTCCGTCCCAAAAAAAAAAAGACAAACCCTGGTTTCCGTGCCCAACGTTTGACCGTCCGTCTTATTTGAAAAAATTATGAAAAAAATTAAAAAAACAAGTCACGCATAAAATATTAATCATGTTTTATCATCTAACAATAATAAAAATACGAATTATAAAAAAATTTCATATAAGACGGACAGTTAAAGTTGGACACGGAAACCCAGGGTTTGCCTTTTTTTGGGACGGAGGGAGTAGGTTTTTCCCTTGTCAATTCTTGGATCACTCCTCTCCAGAAAACCAAAGGAAATGTTTATATGTACAGTGCAATTCTGAAATATTCCCTCTGTCCCAATATATAGCAACTTTTGGTTGGATGAGACATATCCTAGTACTACAAATCTGGACAGGAGGCCTAAAAGTTGCTATATTTCAGAATTGTCATCCAGATTCGTAATACTAGGATATATCCCATCCACCTAAAAGTTGCTATATTTTGGGACGAATGGAGTAGTAAGTATCAATCAATTTTAGACAGGAGAAGTTCTTGATGAGTTAGGACACATTGTACTGTTCCTTTCCATCATGGATCTGCCACTCCATTTTGTCTCTTCTTTGGAAGGTTTGAGTGAAGAACTAAGAGCCATTATTGTGGTGGAAAGTTCAAATGTTCAATCAAGGAAGAGAGTAGCACTTCCTTCTTTTCTTCTTTTTGGTACAAATCTCGAGACGATCCGATGGTGCAGTATATTCTTGCTTCTTGAATAGTATAGTAGTTAAGTTGCCAAGTGGCTGTCATCTTTGTACTTGTCTATATCTTCCACTGAAGATCAAAGTGCGTTATATCTTTTTTGGTAATATTACCAAATTGCTAAATCTGTGTAAGGTTTATTTTGGTTACTATCTGAACACCCTAAATGCCCCTGACTTGCATCTGCAGGTGAGTTCTTGCAAAGGTTGGTTTGTATTTGGGTAATTTTCAAAAGGCACTCTATTACGCTAATTTTGCACAAACAGATCAAATAGGAACCACGTATATTGAAGTGAAACAGAAATATTCCAGTAAACTTGGAAGCTACACTACTACAAAAGTGATTTTTCTGTACGAGGCCCCTTGATTTTTGCAAACGGACCATAACTAGTGGCGTCTGCAAAAATTGAGGGTCATTTTTGCATGCGGCCCCTTTAAGTGCGCCGTATGAAAAAATCGATTTTCCCATACGGGCCTCTTAAGACGGCCGCATGCAAAAATAAGCTCTTTTTGCATGCGGCCGTCTTAAGAGGCCCGTAGGGAAAATCGATTTTTCCATACGGCCACTTAAGGAGGCGTATGCAAAAATAAAATTTGAAAAATTTGAAACTAGTGTATCTCACTCATATGCACTCCAAATTAGATGATTCTTTTTTCTAAATGTTTCAAATCATCCTCTATCATGTTATTGTGTTCTTACTGCTATTTATTTTGGCCATTTTTTTCTTGTGACTTTATTTTATCAATTAAAACTTTGAATTTCAAAACTTCAAATAATATTTGAAGCAGTAATTGATTTCAGCTGAAAAAGTCATTACTAACAAAGTTGTATAACACATCAAGATATATAACTTCTATTTTTGGTCATTACTCCATCCGACAAAGATTTTTGTAAGATTGATCACAAAATGTACATCTCTCTTATAGTTTTATAAACTATATAAGAGATATGTACATTTTGTGAACAATCTTACAAATAACTTTGTCGGATGAAAAAATGACCAAATAGAAGTTATATGATCTTGTCATCTTGACGATTTATACAATTTTGTTATTGATGACTTTTTCAGTTGAAATCAATTAGTATTTTAAAATGCTGTTTGAAGTTGTTATAATTTGAAATTCAAATTCAAACTGTTCAAACAAAGTCATATAGAAAAATGACCAAAACAAAAGTTATAGATCTTTGATGAGTTATACAACTTTGTTGCACAACTTTTCCATTTGAAATCATTTATTAATTCAAAATATTATTTGAATTTCTTATATTTTAAAATTCAAATTTTATATAGCTCAATTAAACTGGATGGAGAAATGACCGAAAGAAAAGGTGGATCTCAATGATCTCTACAACTTGTTTTTTGACAACTTTTCACATTAGTTCATTTAATACCACAAAATTAGATTTAATGTTCATTTTTTATCTAGAAGTCTGATTTGCCTCCTCTCCTCTCCACCACTTCAAAATTTCAGCAACCTTATCTCCAACCTGATCTTCTCTTATCTCCTCTCCACCATTACTTCTCCTCAACTCCCTCCCTCTCTCTCTCTCTCTCACACACAGCAGACGGGGCGGGCGTCGGCGACACTGAGGAGGCACGCCAAGAGTGTTACGTGTTTTATTTTGGTGGCGGCTTGGCCGGATCTTCTAATGAAGACGCATAGCTCACAAACGAGCGAGAGCGCGGGGCAAGAGCGCACGCTGGGCTAATGGCTGGCTGGTCCGTATGCAGCCAGGTGCACCGGCTGTCTATGAGGTTCGAGAGAAAGCAAAACCTTCAAAACATTTCATGTGGGAACTTTAGGCGGCGGCTACGCTAGCACAACGAGCGAACGCACGTAGCCGTAATCTTGAACATTACGTTCCAATCGTTGCTTGTGCCTGTTTGATTTCGATTCCTTTCCGCGATGAACGGCCAAGGAGTACAACCGGCTCCATCCCCGTAGCGGTTGCCCGGGGCGGCTACGCCATTGGCAAACCTGCGACCGCTTGCATGCGCCCGAAATTAGCAGGTGACGGACTCAAAAAAAATGCAATAATGTGTCAATGACTCCGAAATGGAGAATTGACGACTTAGTCGATCTGTGCCTAGACCCAGTCTTTAATCAATTGCCTTCCTGCAAACGCGGTACACCCAACTGGTCAGATTCAGATCCAGACAGATCGGAATCTGCCCGCTGCCTTCACAGCTTCCCAGGCGTACCCTCTCTGCGCACGTTGAGCGAGGCGAGAAGAGCGTGGAGTCATTTCCCGGCGGCGAGTCCCTTACGGACAACGCGCAGACAGTCGAGCGGGTACAGACCCGTCAATGTGCTTCCAGCCCCAGGGCAGTGAACACAGATGGTATGCCATCCACCAAATTCCCCTGCCCCACTGCTATCAGCCCCTCCCCCTCCATTACACCTCGCGCGCGCGCTTCCAAGATTAGGGGCGTTTCGCTGGGGGCGGCTCGTGCCGCCAGCCAGAGTATTCCGATCCAAACCACAAATCGCGTAAATGTGCGCTCGGCGCTTCGTGGAAGACGCTGTTGGATTGTCCGCAGGCAGATAAAAAGTCTCACAAGAGGAGCAGAGCCCTCCGGCAGTGGAGAGGGAGGGGCGAGTGGATCTCGTTAGGGTTCCGGTTGGAGATGTGAGAGGGGGTTTGAGCGCGCGAGAGTGTGTGGCCCCGGTTTGTGCCGCGGCCAGTTCCAAGACTCGCCACCCGATCAGGGCTCCCTTCCTACCTTGCGTCTTTTGGTTTGCACGGTACCCCGGTGCCGGCGACGACGGACGGCGGCAGGGCCGCTGCCTCAAGTGTCCTCTGCTTCTTGCTCGAGATGCGGGGGCGACTGATCCGGGAGCCGGTCGACGCGACGCCGTTGCCGGTCTCCGGAAGAGCTGATTCTGCGCGGGGGAGTATCCTGGCGGACGGGTAGATCCCGGTTATAGGGAAAGACACAGGACTTAGCGCATCACGTAAAGCGGGCTGGTGTGGGAGACGGGATGCGAAAGTATAAGCACAAATACATTGGCGTGATTATTACGAGACGTGGACTCGGGGTCAGAGTTAGCTTTGAACTGCTCTATAAAGTATGAGCTGGTCTTTTGCAGGCCTCCAACTCACTTTTCTGTTGGGGAGGTATGTTCCTAAAGGCATGGCACCAGTCTGTTTCGTCACTAGTACCAGTTTGGTGAACCCCTGTTCAAGGCGCAAAGTGAAAAGTAGCGAAATGGGATATACTGGCTGTGCTTCATTTGGCGACGCTTTTATCGTGCAAGGGATAACAGAGCAAGAGCGAATAGTGTGATGTGAAAAGAGACACTGGTTGGAGGCGTATGCGGGAGTCTTCTCAGAGAGACCGAGCTGGACTGCAGCGCTTCCCAATCACCAAGATCAGATTTCTTCAAACACTCGACAGGCTTTGGGGGTCATCACAAAAGCCATCATTATCGCTGAGCATTACACACGGTAAGAACATTTTGCCTGCCAAGTACATGCGCGAGCATGGCGCTGAGGTCGATCCATACCGCAACTGAAAGTATTAAGCATTGTCAGGGAGGCAATTGACAAAGAAGCCGTAAAAAGAAGCTTGGAAACAAAGGGTAGAAATCAAAGACAAATGAACTTAGCAACCCAAATCAGCAGAAATCCAACCCTAACTGGATAAGGAGGAACTAAGAGGAGAACGAGATCCCTAGTAACCCGAGGATCCTCGCCCCAAGCCCAGAAACTGACGTCGGGAGTGGCGAAAAAGGCATTGGGCGTAGGATCCAGTGCCGGCACGCCGGCGGGTGGCGGGGGCGATGAATCAGCCAACCGGCGGCGGCGGGCCTAGCGGTTTCGGATATTTGGATTTTTATTTTTTTATTTGCTGAATTTATTTTCGCATGCGGCTGGTATAAGCAACCGCATGCGAAAATGGGATTTTGGCATGCGGTTGGGCCGGCCGAATGCAAAAAGGGTGATTTTTACAGACCTTCTCTCCCATGCGGTTGCCCCAACCGCATGCAAAGATGCCTTTTGCCCATATGGAAAAAGCCTTTTTGTACTAGTGCTACTTTTATCTAACTATATTGTCGTAAAATAACAAATCGTGGCTATTGCACCTGCGTACTTTCTTTTTTTCATGTAAGATTGGTGGGTTGCATACTTGTAGTATGCACTTCTTCCATCCCAAAATAAATCAATTTTTATACACAAATATGAATATATAAAAATTAATTTATTTTAGGACGGAAGGAATACTAGGCACCATCCTCTGATACGAACAATATGAAAATAGAGAAAAAGGAATACTATCAGACTTAGACATGAAAAGTTTTTATGCTTAGTGGCAGTCACCTTCTTAGTCTTAATCAAGCTAGTACACACGTAACCTGGGTAATTTCAGATTTGGCCGTCATATCTAGTGTTCAAACATTTTAGTGGTCAATGAAAGTACAGTGATATGATCTTATCTTGCAAGCATTCTAGAACCTTTATATGTTGTGTCCAGCTTAAGGATTTGTTGGATAAGAGCAGCTAATACTGAACTATTGGGAACCTGGGCTATGCACTGTCCAACCTTAGTTTTATCTTTAATAATATACTTATTTTTTAAAACAAATAATTATATATTTACATGAGCCAACAAACGGGACCTTCTGGTTCTGGTCAAGTTAGCCTCCTTGACTAAGAAATGGCTGTACTAAGCATAAGCTGCAGAGAAAATCGAAGAAATCAGAATATTTTTTTTCTTGGCAAATTTGTTTTTGTGAGAATCTAAGATACCCTTTGTGTCAAACAGGCACACTAGCTTTAATTTATTTTGAGACTGAATACACGACTCAAAGACTCTAAAGAAACCACTCCGATTAGATAAGATGATAAGGTCTCTATTGATACAATTTGTTTTTGACACTTACACATAAGGCTTGAACTTGCTATGGATGAGTGGATAGTCTTTTTTTCATGCAAATGATTGTGTACATATACATTTTTCTTTTGGAAAATTCAGATAATTCATAGTTGAAAAGATCTCTTGCAGCATTGTCAATTTGACATGTTGCGTTCTCTCTATCACAGGAACAAATCAAGAAGATCATTACGTATTTGAGTAAAAAACAAACGGTGAAGACGATGACGAGGATGACAAGGACTCGTCGGTATTTAGCATAAGCGTCTTATTATGGCTGTGTTTAGTTTGGCCTAAAGTTTAGAATTTAGTTGAAATTGGAGACGATGTGACTGAAAAGTTGTGTGTGTATGAAATATTTGATGTGATGGAAAGTTAGAAGTTTGGAAAAAAACTTTGGAACTAAACAGGGCCTATATGTATTCTTCAGGCAAAATATTTGAGGTTGCCGTGACTTAGCAAATATTGAATTTGGATGCTCTGCTAGCCCTTCAAATGGTAAAAGTATGCCGTTTGCTCCACGTCTGCAGTGTAGTATTTAGCTAGGAATTTAAGACACTAGCTAGACAGTTGAGGTGAAGATGGAAAAACTCTTTATAGCTCTCAAGGATATTAGCTTAGGCCCCCTTTGGAGCATGGGAATTTTTTTACCGATTCCTATAGTTTGATTCCTATGAAATTTCTATAAATTTATGTGGAAATCCTATATTCTAAAGCATGCCTTATTCTCTATGTCAGGTAGAAATTCAACCAAATGGCATGCCAGAGTCAACAGATGGATGAGTAGTACAAACTACAAAGTGACGTTTTGGATAATTACAATGATTTTCTAAAACATATATTTGACTATGATTTTCTATTATAATATATACAATAAATAAGTAACTATTTGATTTTATCAAAATATATTTTAAAAGACTAATCTATACATCGGGTTGTAATATCTTTAAACTGAATATATTTTAAATAAAGCTCTAATTGTTTAACCAAACCTTATTCAAAACATCAAAATTATGGAATCGGAGGGAGTACTAACATACGTCGCTCCATTTGGCCTCACCCAATCAGTCATTCTTAGATTGGACTATATCAATTTTTCAGATGATATATTCTGTTCCTCTGCAAAAATTTCCAAGTGAAAATTCAGCATATTAATTGTCATAATTGCTATTTCAAAAAAAATCACAAATATCCTCTGTATCTCCTTATTCACAATCATAAATCACAAATATGACGAACTAATGATGCATAGCATTATGTCAATGTCAGGCTCACACTCACCAATTTTACTGATAATTAATTAATTTAATAAAAAGGATACAATGTGGAATTGCAGCAGAGACAGGCATGACAATTCCTGAACTCTTAAGTCAGCAAAGGCTACTCCTGTACCAGTAAAAGCTTTGTTTGGTGGCAGTCCAACCAGTTTAAGAGAAGAATAAGACAAAAAGATCAGCAATAATTTTATAGCTAGGATAACAGAGACCTGGAGACCAAATAGTCTTAAAGCCAGATGCTGCAATAATACTGCAAAGACGCTTATGATTCAAGTCATGCAGAGTAGTCATTAGTCAATACTCTAACTACCACAGCATCATCCAGGAAAATGGTAGTACTAGTAAAGAAATGCAAATCCAAAAAGATCTTTGACAATTTATTCTATTATGAGATTGTGCAAGCTGATGTCACACAGTGCTAAATGAATTTTGCAAGTTTTCACATGTAGGTTCCTATCGCAAAAAAAAAAAAAAAGTTTTCACATGTAGGTTAATCACACAGTGCTGAATGTATCCTCCAAATCTACAGTTGAAATGCTGAGTGATAAGCTGTTTGGACTATGGTTGATAATCCGCAAAAATAAAAAAAAGCAACAAAGATAATTTACAGGTAAAACTTAAACATTATATCTGTATTATTAGCGGTTTAAAATGTAAGACTAGAAAACAAACTATGATGAAAAAAAAATCTCAAAATTAACTCATAATTTAAGTTTTAAAAGTTTAAATTTTAATTACCGCTAATAAGTCAACAAGTAGATGATAAGAAACCATTCTCTTTTTTTTTAACTTGGCTGCGCAGAAAAGTAATCCAGGAGTTCATTAATTTGCTAGGTACCTACTATGATTATGTAGGGATTTAAACCCATGATCTCACTTGTAGATGAAGTAAACATTACATCATAACCTGATAAGGTATATGCATCTATGACGCACACATCCATTACATCAGTGTACATGGAAACACATTCTCTAAATTGAAAATCAAACAGGATGAACCCACCTGAATGCAACACATTAATAAAGATCTAAAAGAAAAAGAAATGTAATAAATCACAAGATGGCTAGTCGATTAATTAGATAATGGTCCTGAAATCTCTATCTACAGAATAAAAAGGACCAATTAACCACCTGTAGAGTGTAGACATGGCCGTCTTGATCTGTAGCTAGTCCTTAGTTAGGTAGCTTATTAATTAACCCTTCCTACTGGACACCTAATCATCCCTATCATGCTGCCCTCGTTTGGACTGGAATTGACTATGACCCATACGCCCTCAAATCACTCGCTAACCTTGCCAATTACCACATGACAAAATCACATCAAAGCCAAGTGACCGACGGCTCATCCAAGTAAACGTGAATATTAGGATAGACCTAATATCAAATAATTAGAAGAGGTGAGGCTTTAAACTCAGATCATCTAGCCCATCATCTTGTGAAGCTAGTCGGAAGATCCTGAGCATTTCTTGACGGCTCATCGAAGTAACCGGGCGAGACCCAGCGTTTGTCGATGGCTCATCCAAGTAACCGGGCCCTGTTTGAGAAAGCTTACATCTGACGGCTATAGTTTCTTTTAAAATCTCCAAGACTCCCACTCCCTAAACAGTTTATATTTTTAAAGAAACTACGTAGCTGTCTAATAAATAAAAAAATAAACCGGAGGAAAAATTGACATAACACAATTTTCTAAAGATTTTCATTGGTTAGCCTATTTCTACAGATCTCAAGTTCCTCAAATATAACCTACAATGAACAGGTAACCTGGTGTTTCCATTCTAACAAAAGTACATAGTTATATACTACATGTCCTAAAATATTGTTAGCTAGTATAAGATGAGACATCACCTAGTATTAATTACGAATTTGAACAGAGGATACTGCAAATATAGACCCTAGGTAATATCTTATTCTATACATAACAATATTTTGGAATGGATCTACTAATTAATAAAAAGAGGAGTAAAAACTGACAAACACATTTTTTTAAAAGATTTTCACTGATTAACTACTCTTCAGTCACCAGATATAACCAAAGACTACCGGGTATCCCGGTTCACACACGATGCATGCGCTTTCCTCCTGCCGACGCCTCCTTACTGTGTCCATACGCCCAAGCAGCTGCTCATCTTTGCACGTCCATATATTAGGGCCCATCATGCTTCACACGTAGCTTTCTTCCCTAATAATAATAATAATAATGAAAACACTGAAAGAGATAGGAGAGAATAACTAGCTAATTTATGTTGACAATTTATGTCGCTCTTGTGAGAGTGGCATGTGATGTTTTGGATCCATGTGTCAGTGAGACATTGGTGAAGACGAACAGCTAATTAAGTATGTGAAAAGTGTGTTTTACTACCTCGATTAAAAATATCCGCTTAAAAGGACGTCGTATTTTCAAAGTGTCACTCATGTTTTTTATTTAATTAAAAATTTATAACTGCTTAGAAGGGCGTCGTGTTTTTGAAGTGTGTTGTATCTTAAACATATGCACGGAACACCCATTTATCTATTTAATCATTTAAATTTTTTTTCCTACCTTTCTAAAACAAAGTTTTTGTTCCCAAGAATTAATAGTACAAATGCAGATGCTTACAATGGTTGTACTCATTTATGAACGCACATACTTACATGCATCCTATTCGGCTATTCTTACGAGTACCTTTGAAAAACTAGACCAACATATCTTAATATTGACGATATTATTATAGACGTCTCGCTGTTGAAATAATAATTAGCCATAAATACGAGCACGCGTGTGAAGATAAGAACTTGAACCCAAGTAGGCTCAATTAAGGATGAAACGGAGTAGATACATACGAATAATGCTCATACAATATTCATTTTCATATTTTTTGCTAGATAAAAATACGAATTCGAATAGCTCGGATACGGAAACAAATACGAATTATCTCAAATGCGAATAAGGATTGACTATTATCGAACACGAATACAGAAATATTTTTTTCTCGGAACACGAAACCACCTCAACATCTAATAGTAACAAATACCATCATATGTAATTAGCTCATTTTATATAAAATATAGTATAATTTATAAAAAGATTTAAAAATTTAAATAATATTAATAGTGTGAACTAGTGTTAAGAGATCGCTAAAATTAAAATTTAAAAAGATGGATTGAAGGTCACAGAGTTATAAAGAACCATATGTCTCGTGGCTTCAGCGGATATCTGAGCTATAGTACTGTTCACCGGATATATGTATTATATTATCTGCTCCGAAAGATATCAATTTTCATTTTTCTCCAAAAGCGAACGGAAACTATCTGCTTTGTTTTCATCCCTGCACTCAGTTGACGTCCACTTCACCTTAACCATTTAAAAGTTATTAATGGTCCAAGTGAAAACAGTAAGAGTCAGTAGTGATAAAGTAAATGAAGACGGATCTAATAATATAACTTCCTATAGGTTTAATTTGATGAGTAAAAGAACTGTGATGGCACTGGCGCCACTCCCTAGCCATCATCTTGTGTTATGCGACTATGGCTGTGTTTAGTTCAGCGCAAAGTTTAGATTTTGGTTGAAATTAGAGATGATGTGACTGAAAAATTATGTGTGTATGACAGGTTGATGTGATGGAAAAGTACTGAAGTTTGGATCCAAATTTTAGATATAAACACAGCCTATATGGTGAAGCTCGTGCGTCAGAGGCGTCTGCAGCTGCCTGATTGATCAAGGATGGGGACAAGGGTGTGATGACCATTACACAAGAAACAACAAGAGGTGGGGGTCCATTGACGTACGACAATGTTGCCATGTTGTGTGATCTCGGAGATGGATTTTTATTTCTCTAGAGTATATTCTCTCGTTTCCTACACGCCACCTAAATAGATTTGTTTAAATTTATTTATAGAACACATTAATATGGGATATATCGTTTTACAACGTACATTATTAAATTCGACTTCTACAAATTATAAATACTAAATTAAACTGAAACTAATTAACATTATAACCTATAGAAGTTGAATTTGAATATGCATATTTGTGATGTGATATATCTCATATTCATCTCTCTTGTTAATTTCTTTAAAAATATTAAAATCTATTTAGGTGACATGTAAGAGATGAAGGATGCCAGTTTGAGGGATGAAAACACTTTTCTGTGTAATCTCCATTGTCTTTTTTATTTCTTTCCCAGAGAAATAGAGGTACATTCAGATGGAAAAACATGAGCCTAATATGTAACCTATTTCCTCGGTAAACTTTCTTTTTTATATAATATCTTTGCGAAAGATATATTACAATTTAGTTAAAATAAGTTTTGGTGCAACGCGAGCGTAACCCAACCGGTTAGATTTCTTGTGATAAAACAAGCCCACTTGACTCTAAGTCTTAGACTTAATACCAATACTCGTATTTATGGCAAATTATTCTTTCGATGCTAAGTGGCATACCCTCGACAATGAGGCGCCCATGGTAATTCATTAATTTTAAGATATGTCAGCTCAATTTTCGGAGATGCTTATATGAATAGGATGTGTGTGTATGTGTTTATAAGGGTGAGTGTACGTACTTTGTGAGCACCCGTGTTTATATTGTGTTTCTAAAAAAGAAAAAGAACAAAGATTTGGTGTTCGAATAATTTGGTGAACTAATGAATTGACTAGAAATGAAATTTTGCCTTAGCCACCTGGCCGCGCTATTGGGTATGTAATCGAGAAGTCATTAGAGAGTTGTGTACATATAACTTATTTTCACCTTAAATCAGTTACACCCGCGGTCCTATACTTGACACCAATGTTCGCATTTACGGCTAATTATTCTTTCGATGGTAGGTGGCGTACCCATCGACAATAAGATACCCTTGGTGATTTCGTCAATTTCAAGATATGTCGGCTCAATTTTCTGGAGATGCTTACGTGAATAGGATGTGCGTGTGTGCGTTTATAAGGGTGAGTGTGCATATGTTGTGAGTACCTGTGTTTATATTGTGTTTCTAAAAAAGAAAAAAAAGAAAGATTTGGTGTTCGAATAATTTGGTGAACTAGTGAATTGACTAGAAATGAAATTTTGCCTTAGCCGCCTGGCCGCGCTATTGGGTATGTTATAAGAGTTGTGTACATATAACTTAGTTTCACCTTGAATCGGTTACACCTGTGGTCCTAATTTACTCGTCTCATTTTAAATACAAGTATTTCTAGCTATGAATTAGGACATAGGTAGTATATTATTTGCAATTTTTTGGTGCATTTCCCCTCCCCAAATCACTGGTCCTCTCTCTCTATTCTTCAACTCTAAACTTCAATTTTCTCGGGTCTTATTTAGTTTCCAATTTTTTTTTCCAAAAACATCACATCGAATCTTTGGACACATGCATGGAGTATTAAATATAGATAAAAAGAAAACTAATTGCACAGTTTGCATGAGTATTGCGAGATGAATTTTTGAGCCTAATTAATCCATGATTAGCCATAAGTGTTATAGTAGCCCACGTGTGCTGATGACGGATTAATTAGGCTTAATAAATTCATCTCGCAGTTTCCAGGCGAGTTATGAAATTAGTTTTTTCATTCGTGTTTGAAAACCCCTTCCGACATCCGGTCAAACGTCCGATGTGACACCCGAAAATTTTCTTTTCACGAACTAAACACACCCTCATTTTCCGTTAGCACATTTTTCAGATGGTTAAATGATGTGTTTTTTCAATAAAAATTTCTATATAAAAGTTGTTTAAAAAAATTCAAATATATACATTTTTCCGATTTTATAATTATTAATACTTAATTAATTATATGCTAATGATCTTACTTGTTTTACGTGCGCTAAAAATATCTACCAAAAGAGGTGATAGAAGGTAGCCTATATGTAGAATTAAATTTGCAAATATACTGATAATTTGTTTTTTTCTCACAAATATTCGGGCTGTAAATTTTTTGGCACAAATATACTATCGGTCTCGCACAACCGTTGCGCGAGACTGACGTGGGCATGATGATATGGACGGTCTCGCAAGAGGAAAGCGCGAGACCGCGCGGTGTCGCGCAATGACATCGCGAGACCACGTGGTCTCGCACGACTAAATAGCGAGACCGAACAGTCTCGCGCAGAGAACTAGCGAGACCGAATGTCTGAGGCTGTTCAAGTGGCTTAATTATCGATTAATTAATCGCTAATTAACCTCATTAATTACTAACTATTATTAATTAATCACTAATAGGGTAATTAGTCACTAATAATGCGGCTGCTTTATAAGCAAGCCGTTCGCTCTCGCGCATGTGATGTGCGAGACCGTTCGGTCTCGCTTTTCCGACGCGCGAGGCCGCGTGGTCTCGCGATGTCGTTGCGCGACACTGCACGGTCTTGCGATATCGTTGCGCGACACCGCGTGGTCTCGCGTTTTCCTTGTGCGAGAACGCCCATATCATCGTACCCACGTCATTCTCGCGCAACGGTTGTGCGAGACTGATAGTATATTTCTGCCAAAAAATTTACAACCTGAATATTTCTGAGAAAAAAACTAGTCAACAGTATATTTTCAAATTTAATTCCCTATATGTATAGAGAAAGAGGTGATAGTATGAAAACCACACATGTTAATAAGTCCATTCCAAGAAAGCAATGTGTATAGAGATGCAGCCTCAAAAAGCCCCATGACTCTCCACACTCTTTTCACCCTCCTTACTTCTCTATAAATAAATAATAGTACCACCTCGCTAACCAAACACACACCAACCCAACCCGACCCCCCCAAGAACGCAGCCATGGTGTTCGACGCGGGCACCGGCAGCAGCGGCGGCGCCTCGCCGGCGTCCTCCCCGCCGCCGCCGCGGCAGAACCCTCTCCGCGTGATCCTGACGGCGGCGTTCGCGCGGCAGGTGGCGGTGGGGCGGTGGTTCACGGTGTTCGCGAGCCTGCTGATCCTGACGGCGTCGGGCGCGACGTACATCTTCGGCATCTACTCGCCGGCGCTCAAGGCGTCGCTCGGCTACGACCAGCACACGCTCAACACCGTCTCCTTCTTCAAGGACCTCGGCGCCAACCTCGGCGTGCTCTCCGGCCTCATCAACGAGGTCACGCCGCCGTGGGTGGTGCTCGCCATCGGCGCCGCCATGAACCTCTCCGGCTACCTCATGGTGTACCTCGCCGTGGCCGGGCGCACGGCGGCGCCGCCCGTGTGGCTGGTGTGCCTGTACGTGTTCGTCGGCGCCAACTCGCAGTCGTTCGCCAACACCGGCGCGCTCGTCACCTGCGTCAAGAACTTCCCGGAGAGCCGCGGCGTCGTGCTCGGGATACTGAAGGGGTTCGTGGGGCTCAGCGGCGCCGTGTACACGCAGCTGTACCTGGCGTTCTACGGCGACGACGCCAAGTCGCTGATCCTGCTCATCGCGTGGCTGCCGGCGGCGGTGTCGGTGGTGTTCGTCCACACGGTGCGGATCATGCCGTACCCGCGCCGCCGCGGCGGGCAGGAGACCAGCGTCGACCCCTTCTTCTGCTTCCTCTACATCTCCATCGGCCTCGCCGCCTACCTCCTCGTCATGATCGTCGTGCAGCGCCAGTTCGCCTTCTCCCGCACCGCCTACTCCTGCGCCGCCGCCGCGCTCCTCATCGTCCTCTTCCTCCCGCTCTGCGTCGTCATCAAGCAGGAGTTCAAGATCCACCGCGAGCGCCTCGAGCTCGCCGCCGCCGCCCCGCCGCCGCACACCATCACCGTCCTCGAAATGTCGAACACCACCAAGAAAGAGACAGAGCGGCCGCCGCGGCCTTCGTCCCCGGCGCCGGCGGAGGGCGCGTCGTGCGCGGGGAGGTGGGTGAAGGGGATGTTCCGGCCGCCGGCGAGGGGGGAGGACTACACGATACTGCAGGCGCTGGTGAGCGTGGACATGGCGGTGCTGTTCGTGGCGACGATCTGCGGCGTGGGCGGGACGCTGACGGCGATCGACAACATGGGGCAGATCGGGCAGTCGCTGGGGTACCCGGCGAGGAGCACGAACACCTTCGTCTCGCTCATCAGCATCTGGAACTACGCCGGCCGCGTCGCCGCCGGCTTTCGGCTCGGAGGCGTTCGTCGAGCGGTGGCGCCTCCCGCGGCCGCTGGTGCTCACCGGCGTCCTCCTCCTCGCCTGCGCCGGCCACCTCCTCCCGCGCTCGGCGTCCGCCGCGGCGCTCTACGCCGCTCCGTCATCATCGGCTTCTGCTTCGGCGCGCAGTGGCCGCTCGTCTTCGCCATCATCTCCGAGGTGTTCGGCCTCAAGTACTACTCCACGCTCTACAACTTCGGCGGCATGGCGAGCCCCGTCGGCTCCTACATCCTCAACGTCCTCGTCGCCGGGAGGCTCTACGACGCCGAGGCGGACAGGCAGCCCGGCGGCGGCCTCGCCGCCGGCGCCGGCCGCGAACAGGTGTGCCTCGGCGTCGACTGCTTCAAGAAGTCCTTCTCATCATCACGGCGGCCACCGTGTTCGGCGCGCTCGTCTCGCTCGTGCTGGTCTGGAGGACGTGGAGCTTCTACAAGGGGACATCTACGCGAGGTTCCGCGACGGCGGCGGCGGCGCCGTCGCCGGAGAGGGAGGTGACGGCCGGTTGCCGGTGGACCAGCGGCGGCGGGCGGCGCCGCCGGAGGAGGAGGAGTCAACGGTGGTCAACGGAAGGAAGGAGTGAGGAGGAGGAGGTGGGAGTGGTTGGTAGGTTGACTTGGTCAATGATGACGTCATCACCGGTCACTGGTGGTGGATTCTATCTACTCTGGCTTTGGCTGCTGACGTGGAATGGAAATTACAGCATTTACAGAAGAGAAAAGCACAGCTCAAAAGCGGCTGTAAATTTGGTTTCACCAAAGGAAATGCAAGTATAAGTTTCTTACTTATTTGCTTTGGAAATTTTAGGTTTGGCGAAATCGCGTCGAATGTAAATATGAGTACTATAACAAGTGAATTTCAAACTAGGAGTACATGTATTGTATCCGTTACTTATAAAGAGTGAGACATCTTAGGTTTGTAATTGGACATTCCTCTGTTTTAGTAACAGAGAGAGAGAGGAGTAACATTTTTTTTTTTATTTCAAAGATCAAGCTTGTAAGTTGTACTACAGTTTATGTTCATCATATCCCAATTGGCTGATTTGATAAATTCGGATCATTAAATGTCTGCTAGTTAGGTATAAAGAGCTTTCCCATTTATTTCTTCGTTTAGGCAGGTACAAAAGACGGGCAACGGGCATGCTTTTCTAGTTGGACTTACTAACCCGTTTGGAGTACCTATCGATTTTAATCAAAAGTAGTATATGAACAGTAATTATTATAATTTTTAAGCGATGCCAAAGCGAATGGATTTGAATGTAGTATATTAATAAAGCACTTTCGATTACAAGTTAATCTAGAGATGCTAAATAATTTAATTATTTATGCTAGTTAAAATAAAATCGATATTTAAGGCCATCGATGCTTTATTAGCTAGAAAACCTCTGCGTCGCCCATTGCATTGAGTGGCCTAGGTGGGGCAAACCCTAGCCATCATCGAGACACCCACCTCCTTCTTTGCCTCGCCTCCACTAGAATAAGCTATTGGAAAAACTGTGCAGCGAGCTAGGACGGCGGTAGCGACAGGGGTCGCTCCAGTGGTGACCCCTAGATTCGGTGTAGGCATGCCTAGGGGTGTAAGGGTGAGGACGACTGAGGCATTGCCGCAAGGAGCCTCGTTGGCTCATGCTAGGGGATCGTGGCTGCATGGAGTGGCTAGACGACAAGCAAAAGCTTGGCATAGAGGCTTTCTGATCTGGCAACGGTGATACTTTGAGTGACATGATTCCTTTTGAGGGAGTTGCTTAAGAGGCTTGCTCTCTCCCTAGTTGTATACTCTAGGTAAAAACCGTGTTTTCAGATCTCTAGACGAGCAACGGCGATGTTTTAGCATTGCGTCCTCCCTAGAGGTGTCGCTTTGGAGGTTCCATTAATTTCTACTTCCTCCATCTTCAAATAGTTGGGCCGACGCTTTTGGAGATAGTAGCGGGATGCTTAAGGGGTGAGTGGATCTTCTTCTTTGTTACTCTCTTCCTCTGCACCCCTTTTCGCTAGCAGTGCTTAGAGGATTAGTTTTCAGCAATTTGGATGTGTTGGTCAGTGGTTCAATGATGGTTTCATTGGAGGTATAATAGCGTCCGGTCTCGCATAGCGATGGTTGGTGCGGTGCTAGCCCGTTGGTGTGTGTAAGCGTCGTCTGTAAGTGGTTGTGGCTTTTTGCTCCTCTTTTTTTGATTTTAGCTTTATATGATTGTAGTCTTGTAATTTTTTTTGCACTATATCGATATAAAACATCACAATGTATGTATAATGTTATTTGTAAAAAAAATAAATAAATCTAAAATGATAGTTATCTATAGATTATAGTGCTTATGTTACAATTTACTTGATGTAAACACTTCAATTAGTTGGACCGCTCTAGTACTTCAATTCTTTGGTCGGTCCCGGAGTAAAAACTTTTTTTACTCAAAACTTTTTTTTCAAACTTCCAACTTTTCCATCACATCAAATATTTCCTACACACATAAACTTTCAACTTTTCCATCACATCGTTTCAATTTCAACCAAACTTTCAATTTTAGCATGAACTAAACACACCCTTGTTTGAAATGGTAGTACTAGGCTACTAGCACTGGTTTCAAACGGTGTTGATAAACTTGATATCCATGCATGTTCATCTAGTACAGTACTGGAGTAAAAGATTAGCAGAACAGAGCCGTACCCTCGGCGGCTCTGCCCCATCTGATGATGGAGAGATGAAGAGAGAAGCAATAGCAATGCAATTGAATGATGATTATTATGGCATCATAATTTCGTGGCAGTGTTCCGGTTGAGAAGCAGGTGAGACCGTGAAGGACGGAGCAATGTCCGGCTCCTTTGTCCTGTTGATGCCTACCACGTCTACACCAAAAGACTCCATCTGCGATGGATGGACACACGGACCAGAGTCGCGAGAGGGGATGAAAATAGTCGCAAAAAATTCTCGACCGATCGAGTGTCGTTTTCATACAGGTAGAAATGATATTATTATTTTATTATTTGGGGCAATTACAAATTTACCACTACTTTGAATTGTTATTGCAAGACTGCCACTAAAAATTACAAAAATACCACTAGAACTGTTATTCGAGTGGCATCCTTGCAATATTGAAAAAACCGGTGACAAATTTGCAAATACCCCTTATTATTTTTATGAAAACAATAGCGATACAGTTGAAAGTCTTTTATATTTATGGATTTAACTAACAACTTCAATATGATTATAAAAACTAAATTTTATATGTAGCGTAAAACAAAAATAGTTGGAAACGATATTATTTTAAGAAAAAGATATCGATACAGTTACAAATTTTCATACCATTTTAACGCTAGTACCATTTTTAGTCATATATAAAAATTATTTTTTTAAAAAAAGGTTTCTTTAGAATTGTATCAAGGCAAATTGATAAATATGGTTAATTTTTAACCGATCGAGCGTCGTTTCTAAAGAGAGGCTTGGCCTGACCATTCGTTGGAGCTGAATGCTGGCAACCGTGGTGTTGTGTTCTGGTTACAGCCGCAGCAACGCTGCAGCTCCTCCTACCGATTATGCACCGTGCACCTTCTCACGTGATCCACTGTGCGAAGCTCCTCACCATCCAAAACGATGTACTACTCTGTCTCAAAAATAATAAAAACCCTAGACTTGTCTAGATTTAAACCTAGGGTTTGATTTTTTATTTTTTTTTTGACGGAAGGGGTACGCAGGAACAAGATTTGAGGAGCCAACGGTGGAAATGGGAAGGTTGGACAAGCAAGGACAGTACGAAAAGAAGAAAGAAAATTCTGTCGGCAAGAAAAAATATTTGAAGAGCTGTTGATGCCATATAACTCGATCTCCATATTGTTTCAAAATGCAGCCGGCAAGGAAAAGGATTTGAAGAGCCATTGATAGGATTGGGAAGGTTTGGGAAGAAATGACAATGAAAGATTGAAAAATGAAACTCTGTTGTAAGGAATAGACAGGGGAGACAGCTGAGGCCTGAAAAGTAGGTACTCTCCGTTCGAAAATAAGTTTTTTTATGAGTTTTTTTATCCAACGTTTGACTGTCTGTTCTATTTAAAAATTTTGTAATTAGTATTTTTATTGTTATTATATGATATAGAACATGAATAGTATTTTATACTTAACTTATTTTTTATTTTTTTAAACAAAACGAATGGTTAAATGTTAAACACAGGAACCACAAATGAATTTATTTTAAGACAGAGGTAGTAAAAGAAGCGTTGATAGTCAAGGCCACAAGGCGTTAAACTGTCCATCTGCTAGATTATCCATTTAGAGCTTATTTTGTTGAAAGGAATTTTAATCTATAGGAATAGAAATAAATGCACACACTAATTATTTTTCAAGAGATTTGAATGGATGTAAATTTTCCAGTGTTTTCTCTTTATAACTTGCAAGCGGAAATTTTTCTTTCGTTTCTCATATAGTTTATTCCTACAAACCGAATGACACCTATGGCGATTAATTCTTAGGAATTTGATTGCTTTGTTTTTCCTAAAAAAGCCCAACGAGTCCTTAATGGATCAAAAGGGATAAAGTAAACTTGCATATTGTCCTATAAAACCACCATTCAAGTGAGCGCAAAACGACATACATATACACACATATATATGTGAATGTGTGTGTGTCGTTCAAAAAAAGTGAATGTATGTGTGTGTGGTGAAAATCAACTTATCTAAGCCAACTACAAAAAATTTAGATCATGGCATGTCAACTAATCCGCAGAAATAATTTAGATCATGACCTGTCTTTCCAACATCACACATAACCCCAAAAAAATACACTTCGAGAAACATACAACTATCGAGTAGCAGCTGCATCAACATCACAGATCACAAGTTCAACAACAGGTTGACATGTCCCAAATGACACCATCACAATTTCAGAGATAGCACAGTACACTAACAGCCTGAATGAAAACTGACGAGCGACCAACAAAATGTTTGTAGTTAAAACCCAAGCTAGGCGCCGATTCGATCAGCAGTAGAACATCACGTCCTTGACGTTCTCCTTGATCTGCGGGAGGCGGCGCACCGCCGGTGGCTGGCCGCCGGCCGCCGCCTGGTTGCCGCCGCTGCCGACCGACGAAGCTCCGTCCATGGCGGGGGGCTCGTCGTAGTACCTCGCCCGGAATGCTGCCAGGTGAGCGTAGTAGGCCGGAGGGACTGCACAAAACATGATGGATGTGTGTTATCTTCTGTTTACTTATTTTTCCTAATAAACCGGCACTTCGAGTGTGCCAATTTTATTTAGAGCACTGCGACACGTATTAAATTTTTCTTACTAAATTTTTTATTAATATGCATTTCAACCGTTTAATTTAGGTCGATAGAAGTTATAATAAATTTAGATGCATTTATAGTACACATCAGTGTTAGTAAGAATTTAGGAAAAAAAATTAGTGCATATATCCTTTTCCTTTTATTAAATATAGCAGAGGAAAAATAAGATGCGTAACTATGAAAAATGCATTATCTTTAGTTTAAAGACAGAAAAAGAAACAAAGGTAAATTTAGCTCTATGGAAATAAGTTGTGTAAGTATGGAAAATTTAAAAAGATAGAAAAAACAAGCTCTGGAAGTATGAAAAATGTGTTATTTTAGCTAGAGCATTAGGAAGAAAGCTTACCAACAGAGACAGACCGGGTGCATCGAGCGTAGCTGGAAAATTTCAAGGCAAAGATCAGGTCAGGTTTATGGATGGTACAAATTAACAACGCAAAAGTTGAGAAACAATTCAGAGGCTTACGTGTAACACAAATTGTAAGTGAGCATCTGCAGCTGATCGGCACTAAAACGGTTCTCGTCATGGAGAACGTGGTAGTGGGTTGGCCTGCTTGTTCCCTGGACAGACAAGAGCAATTTCACATCATTGATATTTCAGTCGTCTACAAAGATAAATGGGAAAAAAAAAGAAATCCACGATGAGCAAAATAAAATTGTTGTGTAAATATATATCTACCTGGATTCCGGCATGGCTGCACAGGTAGAAGTCGAACTCACTAGGGTGGCAAATGTTTGTGTCAACCACGGTTCCTGCATATATACCAGAAAGTGTATCAGACACAATCACACACACACACACAGACATACAGACACACAAACACACACACAAAATTTAGGAAAAAAGACAACAACAAAATATTATGTAAGACACAATCACAGGCATCACACTAATTATGTGTTTTCTGGTAACAGATAACTAGGATTCATAATTTCATAGGCAAATTATATACCTGGACGAACATTTCCACTTCTGTCCGTCAGATCTTGCCTTCCATGCACCTCAGGGAAGAGCCTTGTGTGGTGCCTCTTCTGGACAACCACAAATGTCACCAGGGGCCTGTATGCTGGGTCCAAAGATGCAATAGCCTTTGAACAGAAAAAATATATGAAAATGTCATGAAGCAACCTACATGATAAAAGTGTAGTTACGTACATAATCAAAGATCATTACCTTCTTGATTGCGTCCATCTCATAGAGTAGAACATGAAGGAATTGTCCATCACTTACACCGTCCCTGCGTGTGCAGAACATTACCAAATTACAAATAGGTCCAGATTTGGATGCATATTATTCTACGTAATTATAAAATCCAAGTTTATCTAGTAATTTGACACAATAGAGGCATGATTTGAAGTGGATACCTGTAAAATATTATCCTTTGAGGCTTACGTTTGGCATTCTTACTATAGAATGACATAAGCAACTCCCTGCAAAAAAACAAAAAAATGTGAAAAGAGCACCTAAGTTTCAAGCCAAAATATGTCACTGCCACTTTCTCAATTGGATCTCAGGACAAACAAAAACTAACCTGAACATTCCGCCGCATATGAAATTCTTCTTCGAACCTTCAGCCTTCTGTGCTGGAGCATCAGCATTCTGCGCAACTTCAGTCATGGTGAAGAGATCTTGTATAATCTCCTGCCGAGGTGGCTGGGCAGAGACGAGGGCTTTGTACTTGGTGATCTCAGGCCAGTCCATGGAGGCCACCACCTGCGTCACAATGTTAGTTTTTCATCAAAATAAATTCCATTCAATTATCTGCTGAAATTTTGTTTAGTTCAATTCATTCAAGGATGAAGTAAACAATTTGATGTTAGGAAATAAAAGGAACTAACAGCTGCGATGGACGCCGATGAATCCTCTCCGGAAGCAGGATGGGTGACATCGGCACCAAAAATTATTGTTGTGTTTTCAAGCCCACCGGGTACAAGAGGTCTCTGAAGAATTGAGTTGCGTCCTCCAGCCTGATCAAGACAGTGTAAGCATCTCTCCATTGAACACCTAATTCGTATATGCAAACGGAGAGGGAGATTTTAAGTGATTTTAAGTGCAATGGCCACAAACAAAGCTTACCTTGACATTGATTTTGAGTGAGACATTTTCCAGGAATTGCCTGTCTAAGCTCAAGAGCTTGCGGCCTGGCTTGAGGCACTGGGATACTATCCCAAGTTCAGTCTCACACACCCTCTTAATTCTTCCTGCAAAATTGCACAGTTTACTGTGTAAATATATACTGGAAGAGATTGCAGGCATATTAATTAACTAAGAATGTGTACATACCATAATACCCATTAACATCTGGGAGAATCACAATGAGCAGCTGGAGTTGAGGAGCCCTTGTGTGAATGTTGCTCAGGGCAGCTTCGATGTTATTAGGAGCAGCTGACCCAACCTCTATCTCTGGCATTTCATTGAAAACCTGCAAAGAAAAACACGGTGTTATATGTGCTGACTAACAATTCCAACTTAAATATATTCATAAGCATAACACAAGCTCACCATGCCAATAGCATTGCATGTATAAACTAGTTCGCCGCATAGTCTGTGCACGGCATCAATATGCATGCGTGAAAAGTTCACGCAAGTCCACTTTTGAACCACAGCTCCACCAACCATTTTCTGGGAGAAAACACAAACAAATGTGCAAGTGAACAACAGAAAGAAGGCTATTCAAATCTAGTCTTGCATATGTCAATAGTTTCGTATTAAAAGCTTTCATGTGTCATTCCACAAATTCTTCCAAAATGAAAAGTGTGACATCCACTATATGGTGATCACAAGTTTCAAAGAAATGCAATGAGCAGAGCACAGCAATCTCTAAAAGGTCGGTATGATGAATCATTTCAAGTAATGTCAAATAATAGTAATAACACAAAAATTATATTGTAAAAAAAATTGTTCAGGGAAGCATTCAACATTGTATCACCTTATTGATCATATTCCATTGCCCAACTCTGGGATTACAAGTTTTCTCCTTTCCAGAGTCATGGTATCTTAGCTGAAACAACGTAAAAGGTCACATAAGTATAAAAACACAGGAGATAAAAAAAACACCAAAATGAGTTGTAGAATAGCTACCGTGGGCGCAGGCAGCACGCGAGCTGGCATAGTGGCCATCTGATTGGAAATATTAATTCTAAAATCACTCACCACCTTATCAGCCGGGTAGTTGTTGTGTTGAACCATCTATACAATAAATAAATATAATCGTGTTAGATCGTTAGTAGTTATAACACTTTGGAAACATCAAATGTCCCAATCTTTGTTTGATAAATCAATAGGAGTGATGTTTTTTTTCCTCATGACCAAATTAGAATGTTGGATGCATGCTTAACAAAATTCTAAAAAGAAGAATGTGGGTTGTCCATTAATTAGGGATGCACCACTTTATGTGTACTACAATAAATGACATGTTTTGAAATTTTTTGAGTAAATGCAACACATTTGATTAAACACACACACACATATCCAGAATGGTAACATGGGTACCTCATGGCTAAAAGTATGTCGAGATACCAAATTTTACACTAAAAAATGTGGTACCTCTTAGTACATTATCAAGGATGATAAAATTACCATTATTGATAATATCTCACATATAGAAAGAGATGCATGGGACTCTTGAAAAATCATTATATAAGCACTAAAAGTAGTTACTCTCCTGGTCTACAAAAGATGGGTAATTTTTACCATCCTTAAGAAGGTATTAGAGGTACCATATTTTTCTAGTGTAAAATTTGATACCTCTGGGTACCAAAAATTTTAGTGTAAAATTTAGATACATTGAGATATTTTTTCAAGGACACTTTTTTAAGTACCGTAAAATTCCTCACAAAATAAGGTCATGTCAAATGTCAATGTATGTGAGCTGGACACTTACCTCAATGATTTTCTGCTCCCTTTTCTGGGGAGGCTGGCATGTTGCTCTCAGGAGGCCAGTCACTTGTTTGTCATTGAGCTTCTTGGAGTATCTTTGCCCTTCTACAATGGTGCATACCTACAAATGTGTTATATGCACAATTAGTATAATGTATCTGGAATCATGCACAAAAGAAATGCAAAAATTACCTCCATTGGCAAATATATAGGGTTAGAAGGGTTGCCGGATTGCAGACAGGGCCAAGACGTGTACTGCAGCCTGTATTTGTACCGCTGCGAGAAGTACTGAATAACAGTCTGGGTAGTTCCATCCATAGAAAAGCTAGAAACAGAAAATGGCAAGATACAAGTTGTGAGTTTAGAAAGTATGATTATAGTTTATAGAGCACATAAGCAAGGGGGAGAAGAGAGGAACAATTACTTCAGCTGACTCAGTGGCTCAGATGTAATCGTAGTGATCTTGTACTTGCTGCTCTTCCCCTGGTGTGTTGTTTCAACACGAACTCCCCGTAGTGCTTTCTTAACCTGGAGAACAAATTTTAAGTAGAATAAAGAAGTCAGTAACTATAGATAAGTTATTGGGTCACACACATTTTGGTTGAGAAATTTGTACCTTCAGGCGATCAATGTCAGAAAGAGGCCGCCTAGGGTCAGGGCCATTAGCATTAGTAGGTGTGCCCAGACAATTCTTGACATATTCTACCACGCTGATAGGTTTGAAGAATGGAGTAGATGATATGTCTGAAAGCACGAGGACACAATCAAGATTCAAGAGTTAGTAACAATGCTAATAAACCATGCATAAAAAGTGCTGCATAAGTAAATCTTGGGGAAATAAAAATTGAACTGTAAAATGTTTCATTTAAGCTCATCTAACTGGATTTTATCTAAAACCATACTCATATGTTCGCTTATTTCCTATTTTTGCAAGTTCACATAACTTTGTGTCTTACAGTTATGAATTCTTTTTGGTTGTGTGTGAAGCATTGTAAAAGTGTTCAATACACTAATGGGGATGCCGGTTTCCATAAAAACCAATGGGTGTGCCTATATATATAGGCCTAGCAAACAAAAGGAATACTATAAATAGGCTTGCTTTGTGTAAATGTAAGTTGAACACAACTGAACAAAATTAATGGGAAGTGCTATCTACTTTGGCAAGAAAGAAAATAAGGAAACCACCTAGCAAAAATGAATGTGTAGGGTGCATATTTCGCCAGAATTTCAATATAGAGGCCCAAATAATACTGAATTTATTGGATTATTTTTGGCATCAACTATCCGCCCAAAATAAAGAGGGTTTTCAGAGATGATTATGCACCTATGTTCAATGAGAGCCCCATCTGAGTTGGGCGCAGGCTCTGGTAGTATCCTTTCCAACACTCCAGCCCATCACCAATGTCTTGTCGGCCGAACACAGTGGAGTAGAACGACCGAGAAACGATGACATAGCTGCAAAATGCAAAGATATCAAGAAATATAATCAATCTTATGTTCTAAACATTCGCCCCTAAAAAAGTGGTTATGACGAAAGGAATCATACTTCAGAGAAGGTGACTCCCTCAGTACAACGTCCAGTGCTTGGATCGTTTGCTGCTGAGAGTCCCTCTGCCGGCCGGCGATGAACTCGTGCAGGTGGTGCAGATCTGCTTGGCCAGCACGTCGAATAGTCACCTTGTACTCGCTTAATTTTCAATTGAAAAGGCAAACATTAAACGGTTCATTAGTTAGTTGGTGCATTCCACAAATAAGTATCGTACCAAGCTAGAGTGCTCAAAATGTGTAGTTAAATATTAGAGGAAATTACACCCACGGTACAACAACTTAGCAAGTGGGTGCGATATAGTGCAAGAACTTGATAATTGAACGTCTGAGTGCAACAACTTGACAAGTGGGTGCGTTCTAGTACAAGAATTTGACAATTTAGTATTTTGGTGAATCAATTTGGCTAAGCATATGCTAGGTGAGGTTTTCCCGATGTCAATATGCCAATACATAGTAATCCTACGGATATTACCTTATAATATTGAATTTAATCATTAAGAATTATATTGCACATACAATTTACATTCAGTAACCTTTAAATTTTTTTTGTTTTCTTCAACTCCTCAAATATCAACCGAAATATAATAATTTCTACATCCACTTTAATTGACTTTCAGTTATTAGTTATTAGGATAAAAATATAAATATGTTTATACAAATCCACGCTAGTATATTATCAAAATAAGTACTTAAAAATTTGAATTTATATAAAAAATGCTCTAAATAATTAAGTTGTCACACAACTTCTTAATTTATTGTATCAAAATCGTACCTACCTTACAAATTATTGCATTTATACGATCACTTATAAAGTTCTTATACTAAATTGCACCTTCTTTCCAAGTTGTTGCACTAGAACGCTCATTTTTTAAGTTATTACACCAAATTGCACCCACCTGCCAAGTTGTTGTACCGTGGGTGCAATTTACTCTAAATATTATCCACAAATAAGTAGTCTAGCATGTGTACTAGACATTTTCCCCAAAAAATAAGTGGCCTAGCTAGAGTGCACAAAATGTAGAAGACATTTTCCAGAAATAAGTAGCCTAGCTAGATATACAAAATGTACTAAACACATATCAGAAACACAAGTGTTAGTAAACATTAATTAGGAGTGACAATGCTCACATTTCCCTGAGCTCCTTGCCCAGCTTGATCTTGAAGTCCATGGAGTCGAACGGCAGCTTTCCTGCAGTGTACAGGGCCTTGCTTCCGTCGTAGGCGAAGCTTATGCCACCGAGATGCGACTCACGGTGCAACCTGGCCAGCTCAGACATCACTACCCTGTTGATGCGCCTGGTCTTTGGTGGGGGACTCAAACTCACCTGAAAAAAAAAATGCATGCAGTCTAATCGTCAAAAATGATAGGAACGACTAGGATAGCTAACAATGAGTTATAAACCAACTATAAAACTTACCTAAAAGAGAGACAAACAAAAATAGCAAGTGTTTGTTCTCATACAAAAGCTAGATCTACACATGTTTTAAGATATGTGTTAAATTCATAGTGAGAGAAAAAGAGAGTAGGGAAAAATTTAAGCTAACCATAGCTAACCTATTATACATGTCAGGGCTGGCTCTAGGCCTAGGCGGGTTGTGTGACCGGCTAGGTCCCAGAGCAGAGGGGGGCCATCACTCTAAGAGACGCATTTAACTCATGCTCGTTGCATGCTACAACAATAGTACAAGCTACAACCTTTTTGACCCGCTTACTCTCTCTCATCACATTGTTCACCTCCAGCTCAGCTTCAAGGCTAGCATGGTATTTCTATAGCCAGTAGCTAGCGTAGTATTTGTACTTGCTCTTACCTGTTCTCAGTCCATAAATTAAGAAGTTTCATCCTTTCAATCTTTCACTTTCTACTCACTAATCCAATTTTCTTTTTAATGAGGGGCATTTTGGTCTTTTATTGTCACTAAATGTTCCCACTCACCAATACAACTTTTCTATAAACGAGGGACATTTTGGTCTTTTGTTCTCATTAAATGTTCCCACCCACCAATACAAGTTTGCTATTCACGAGAGGTATTTTGATCTTTTGTTCTCACTAAGTGTTCCTCAAGATGCGAGGGATATTGGTTTATTTTAGGATAAAAGGGGTATATGCTAAATGTCAATCACTTTTTCCGATGGTTAAGATTGCTCAAAGATTCGTGTGGGCTCTATAATAATCTAACCCTAATCCTCCATCTCACTCAATCCCCTTATACCCCGCGCGCCGTCACCCCCACCCTCCCTCCCTCGTACCCCTCACGCCGCCACCTCCACCCCACTAATCCAACTTTCTTATTAATGAGGGGTATTTTGATATTTTATTCTCACTAAATATTCCCACTCACCAATACAACTTTTCTATTAACGAGAGGTATTTTTTGTCTTTTTTCACATTAAATGTTCCCACCCAATAATGAGGGGTATTTAGGTCTTTTGTTCTCCTCGGGATGTGAGGGATATTGATTTATTTTAAGACAAAGGGGGTATATGCTAAATGTCAATCACTTTTTCCGATGGTTAAGATTGCTCAAAGATTCGTGTGGGCTCTATAATAATCTAACCCTAATCCTCCATCTCACTCAATCCCCTTATACCCCGCGCGCCGTCACCCCCACCCTCCCTCCCTCGTACCCCTCACGCCACCACCTCCACCCCACTAATCCAACTTTCTTATTAATGAGGGGGTATTTTGATATTTTATTCTCACTAAATATTCCCACTCACCAATACAACTTTTCTATGAGAGCTGCCCGCCGCCGGCTGCCTTGACGACGACGACGCCACCGCGGGGATCTGGACCCGCGGAGCAGGAGGAGGAGTACTCCGAGCAGCGACAGCAACCGGAACAGGAGTCGACGCCGCCGGAGACGCGGCCATAGCAGGCGAACGCCATCTCCGCCGCCGCCGCCACGGCCACGGCCGCGTCCGCCGTCCCCGCGCCCGCCGCCTCCAGATCCTCGACCAACGACACCACCACAGCAGGGCAGGGCACGGCCGCCCCCGTCGCCGCGGCCGTAGCCCGGCTGCTGCTGCTGCTGCGGGTGGCCGCCTCCCCTCCCGCCGCCTCGCCCACCGGGGCCGCGCCCTCTACCGTCCCGCCCACGAGGGCTCCGCGCCCTCCTCCGACGAGCCGCCCGCCGCGTGACGCCATGAGAAGCAAAGAGGTGTGTCGTGGTGGAGAGTAAGCGGAGGCGAGGTCGCCGAGGCAGAGAGAGAAAAAGAGAGAGAGAGAGAGTGGGTTGATGAGACAAGGAGAGGAGAGCCGCGGGCAATTTATAGACCCGGGCGGGTCAAGCCGCGGGTCCCACGAGCGATTTTTGGAAAGGATCGCCCGCTTTTGGTGGCACTCACTGACAGTGGACCCACTCTCGCGGCGGATGATCGGCCCACCCGGCTGTGAGTGAGTGGGCGGCGTGGGCGCGCTGATCGCGGATGAGCGGGCGAAATTGAGCGGTTGCAGCCATAGCTTGTGGCTCTTACTATATACCGTCTTACGGAAATACAGAAAGAAATCAACCAAAGAAAAAGAAGGGAATCATAGAACTGTCTATATAGAAAATGGAACTAGGGAGATTAAGGCTTATTGATCTTGTGATATATTGTTGTTCAAGTTAAAATATAGTAACAATCTCCTCTACTTCTAAATTTAATTAGTTTTTTTTTTTTGCTTTATTTATATGGAGCAAACGCGCTAAAAGAAAGAATATATCTCGATATATTATAGTACATTGTGATTAAACGATGTGCAATTCTCGTAACATTTTGATTTTGGTATACCATCTATGGTATAGTCACTTTTTTACGAACGGGATATGCAACACTCATCTACCATGACGTCTCCTCCTACGCGTTTAGTGCTTGTGGACCCAACGACCGTGTGCCTGGTGCATCTCTCACGCGTCACAATGTTTTCTCTCAAATGGCTTTTTTGACCTTGGGATGCCCGTAAGACCCGCGTCACAATGTTTCTCTCAAACAACTCTTTTGGCCTCGGGATGTCCGCTTGACTGAGCCAGGGTGGCCAGTTGTCTGGAGCACAGCATATATATGCCTATTGAGATAAGTGGGCACAAGGACGTCACAAAGAATATCACCACCTGTCTTTCAGATGAAGATTAAAGTGCAAAATCAGTGAATAAAAAGTAACATGAAACTTGATGGATTATTCCTTCTCTAATTGCTCTTATTGTCTTATGAAAGGAAATCAACAAAATAAAACAAGTAATCATAGACATAGATAGAACATGAAACTAGGGAGATTAACGCTTCACTATATATTGAGATTGACCATGTGATATTGTTTTTCAAGTTAATATGTATAACAATATTCTCTACTTTCTAAATATAATCTTTCGCTAGTATTTCATAGGGAGCAAACAACTACAAAGATAGAATATATTCTAGATATGTTATAGTATATTATGATTATACGACGTGCAATTTGTAACATTTTTTTCATAGTATACCATATATGGTATAGCCTCTTTCTACGAACGGGCCGCAAAACGCATCTATCATGGCGTCTCCTCCCACGCATTAAGTCCTTGTGGGCCCAACGACCGTGTGCCTGGTGCACCTCTCGCGCGTCACAACGTTTCCTCTCAAACGGCTCTTTTGACCTCGGATGTCTGTCTGACCTGCATCACACTATTTTCTCTCAAACGACTATCTTGACCTCGGGATGTCGCTTGACGCAGCCAGGTGGCTAATTGTTTGGAGCCCAGATGTAGATATATTATATGCCTATTGACATAAGTGGGCATAAGAGACGTCACGAGCACATCACCACCTGTCTTTCAAGATGAAGATTAATGAGTGCAAAATCAGTGAATCAAAAAGTAACATGAATCTTGATGGACTATATATTCCTTCTCTAATTGGCTCTTACTGTCTTACGGAAGGAAATCAACAAAAGAAAACAAGGTAATTGTAGATATAGATAGACATGAAACTAGGGAGATTAACGCTTCACATTTGAGATTGACCATGTGATATTGTTTTTCAAGTTAATATGTATAACAATATCTCTACTTTCTAAATATTAATCTTTCGCTAGTATTTCATAGGAGCTAACAGCTACAAAGATATAATATATCTCAATATGTTATAGTGCATTATGATTATACGACGTGCAATTTGTAACATTTTTTTCATGGTATACCATCTATGGTATAGCCTCTTTCTACGAACGGGCCGCAAAACGCATCTATCATGGCGTCTCCTCCCACGCATTAAGTCCTTGTGGGCCCAACGACGTGTGCCTGGTGCACCTCTCGCGCATCACAAATTTTCCTCTCAAACGGCTCTTTTGACCTCGGGATGTTCGTCTGACCTGCGTCACACTGTTTCTCTCAAACGACTATCTTGACCTCGTGATGTCCGCTTGATCGAGCCAGGGCTAGTTGTCTGGAGCCCAGACATAGATTATATGCCTATTGACATAAGTGCGCACAGAGAC
>CM020184.1:8051875-8105727 GCA_009805545.1 Oryza longistaminata
ATGTCACGGGCATATCACCACCTGTCTTTCAAGATGAAGATTAATGAGTACAAAATCAGTGAATCAAAAAGTAACATGAAACTTGATGGACTATATATTCCTTCTCTAATTGGCTCTTACTGTCTTACGGAAGGAAATCAACAAAAGAAAACAAGGTAATCGTAGATATAGATAGAACATGAAACTAGGGAGATTAACGCTTCACTATTGAGATTGACCATGTGATATTGTTTTTCAAGTTAATATGTATAACAATATTCTCTACTTTCTAAATATTAATCTTTCGCTAGTATTTCATAGGGAGCTAACAGCTACTAAGATAGAATATATCTCGATATGTTATAGTACATTGCAATTATACGACGTGCAATTTGTAACATTTTTTTCATGGTATACCATATATGGTATAGCCTCTTTCTACGAACGGGATGTGCAAAACGCATCTAGCTATCATGATGTCCCCTCCCACACGTTAAGTGCTTGTGGGCCCAACGACCGTGTGCCTAGTGCACCTCTCACGCGTCACAACGTTTCCTCTCAAACGGCTCTTTTGACCTCGGGATGTCCGCTTGATCGAGCCAGGACGCCAGTTGTCTAGAGCCTAGGCGTTCACATATATGCCTATTGAGATAAGTGGGCACAAGTCATGTCACGGCCATATCACCACCTGTCTTTCAAGATGAAAATTAATTAGTGCAAAATCAGTGAATCAAAAAGTAACATGAAACTCGATGGATTATTCCCTCTCTAACATGCCAAACCATAGCTTGTGGCTCTAACCGACTTGCGAAAGGAAATCAATGAAAGAAAATAGGGAAATCACACACATATGTAGAACATGAAAGTAGGGAGATTAAAGCTACTCTATTGAGATTAACCATGTGATATGATATTGTTTTTCACGTTAATATGTAATACTACCAATCTTCTCTACTTCTAATTATTAATCTTTGCTAGTTTTTAGTAGTGAGCAAACGGCTAAAAAGACATAATATATCTCGATATGTTACAGTACATTACGATTATACGACATGCAATTCATAACATTTTGATTCATGGACCATCTATGGTATAGCCTCTTTCTACGAACGGAATGTGCAACAAGCATCTAAATGACGTCTCCTCCCACGCGTTAAGTGCTTGTGGGCCCAACGACCGTGTGCCTGATGCACCTCTCACGCGTCACAATGTTTTCTCTCAAATGGCTCTTTTGACCTCAAGATGTCTGTTTGACCCGTGTCACAATGTTTTCTCTCAAACGGCTCTTTGGACCTCGGGATGTCTGTTTGACCCGCGTCACAATGTTTTCTCTCAAACGACTCTTTGACCTCGAGATGTCCGCTTGACCGAGCCAGGACACCAGTTGTCAGGAGCCTAAGCGTAGATTATATATATATATGCCTATGATTATACGACGTGCAATTCTCATAACATTTTGATTCGTGGTATACCATTTATGGTACAGTCTCTTTTTGCGAACAGGATATGCAACACTCATCTAGCTACCATGACGTCTCATCCCACGCGTTAAGTGCTAGTGGACCCAACGACCATGTGCCTGGTGCACCTCTCACGCGTCACAATGTTTTCTCTCAAACGAATCTTTTGACCTCGGGATGTCCGTCTGACCCGCGTCACAATGTTTTCTCTCAAACGACTCTCTTGACCTCGGGATGTCCGCTTGACTAAGCCAGGTAGCCAGTTGTCTGGAGCCCAGACGTAGATATATATGCCTATTGAGATAAGTGGGCACAAGAGACGTCACGAGCATATCACCACCTGTTTTTCAAGATGAAGATTAATGAGTGCAAAATTAGTGAATCAAAAAGTAACATGAAACTTGATGGATTATTCCTTCTCTAATTGGCTCTTATTGTCTTACGAAAGGAAATCAACAAAAGCCGAGGCAATCGTAGACATAGATAGAACATGAAACTAGGGAGATTAACACTTCACTATTGAGATTGACCATGTGATATTGTTTTTTAAGTTAATATGTACAACAATATTCTCTACTTTCTAAATATTAATCTTTATACGAACAGGATGTGCAACACATATCTATCATGACGTCTCCACCCTCGCGTTAGGTGCTTGTGGGCCCAACGACCGTGTGCTGGTGCACCTCCCACGCGTCACGGTGTTTCCCTCCAAACGACTCCTTTGACCTCAAGGTGTCCGCTTGACTGAGCTAGGACACCTGTTGGTCTGGAGTCTACGCATAGATATATATGCCTATTTAGATAAGTGGGCACAAGAGATGCCACGAGCATATCACCACCTGTCTTTCGAGATGAAAATTAATTGATACAAAATCAGTGAATCAAAAAGTAAGATGAAACTTGATGGCTTATATCTTCTCTATTTGCGGTTGACCATATTATCAATTTTCCATCCACGGCATAGCCTTTCATTACGTGTGGGATACCCAACACTTCTTTTTTTTTCGACATAGCAAGCTTTGCGTGTATGAAAACATCAACTATCAATAATATAAATTAAATGGCTTTGTTAGTGATGAATAGACTAGGGATAGTGTCTATCTGAATTGTAACTATAGAGTAAATTGCACTGGTGGTACACGAGCTTGCGAGGTGGGTGCGATTTAATACATGAACTTGTAAATCGCTCATATCGGTGCATAAACTTGTCTAGTGTGTGCAAACTAAAGCCAAACAAACATGTCGTAACTAACTAATTTCACTAAGTTAGACAATGATGAAGATGCTATGTAGGCTTGCATGCCAAGATGATGTTACTTAAATATGCATATGTTCAATCAAACATATAATAAGTCATGTTAATTACACATATTAAAAATAGGAGTATGCAATGGATACAAGATAATAAAAGAACAAGATAACTACAATATGTATAAAGGTTAATTATTCACACATACAGCATATCTCATGCCCTCATGTAATCATGTGTGCGCGTGACATTCTATATATAATCAGACTTACTCAGCATGATTAATCACAATACATTGTTTCGGACTAGTTACAAATTCCATGTATCATAATGAGTATTTCGTAAGTTTATATATCGCCAACGCAATTTACTCGTGACTATAATACGGTGAACTACATAACAATGTGGCCCTCTTTAATTTCTACTCGTGGGAGTCTTCAACGATATCACTTCCAAACAACATATAGCTTCTTTTTAATATGTGTGACACACAACATGTCAGCATATGTGTCCTCAATGACATTTTACATGTGAAATGTCCACAACACTCACACAGACACACCTCAGTGACATCCCTCAACTTGTGTGTGGGACACAACCTGCAGCGCCTCCAATGCCACCTCCTCCCAAAGCGTTGAAAGCTCGCGAAATCCGTCTCGTTTCCGAATCGGCTTCGGTGAAGTCGGCGGCGACTCGCCGCCGTACTCCGACGCCGATGCGGACCGCGAAGCCAAGTCGGTGGATGGATCGATCAGCCGATAGTCAAACATGCGAAATAACAAGGACGGACAAACTGCTCTGCATCAAGCTGTCCGGATGTGCAATCCTAAAATTGTTGCCTCGTTGTTGTCTCATAAAGACACAGACTTCACACTGAATGATCACAAAACTGGCCAGTCAGTAATTTGGCAATTATGTTTGGGTTCAGAGCGTGCCAAGACTTTAAACTGGGTATGTTGCAACTAGCTACCTTCATAACGCTTCGTGTATACACCTACGTATAGACCTTTTGAAGAAGAAATACATAAAGTGAATGCAGCTAATTCAGGATAAAAAAAATGAGAATTGAAGGAAAGCAATAAAATGAAAAAAAAAATCTAGTTGAGTGTTATGGAAGGCATGCTGCCCCCACAATCTCTTTTTTTTTGTTTTGTTTTCATTCAGTTTTATGACCTGTATCACTTTGCCCTCATGAACATGCAAATCACTAGAACACAAATCTCATGTAGAGGCACGCTATTAGAGGCATTTTGCACAAGGCATATCAAACGGTCGTGGGGATGGGAGATGTTTTTTAGGTATTCTATAAGCAGTTTCCCAAACAAAAATCGTGTAGTCGATTTTTTTTTTGACAAACAATTTTAAAAACCAAGGTATTGATTACTATTTACCGAAGTTTAAATAACATCTTTCTTTGGATTGGAAATTGCATGTATTCCCCTATTATATTGAAAATATGTCTACTTTACAATCCTGAACTTTCATAAACTTCAGACAAGATACTAGTCAATCTTACGCCATTTAGATGCATGGAATGTGTATGTATAGTAGTGGCATATTTCAAATAACTGAAAAAATATTTTTTTTTTGGAATAATATAACTGAAAAAATATAATTGCATGATTCTAAATATGTGAATAGTAATAACATATTTTCAAACCAAAGAATTTGTAATGGTATGGATCTAATTATCCCTTACTTTTATACTGCAGAATGAAGTGTCCATGCTTATGACTAAAGCTGATCCTGAAGCTGCAACCACGCTTCACCGTCAGTTCGCAAGGAAACGACTAACTGATGAATTAGCAAGGAATGTTAAGTCACTCACTCAAACATACACAAGCAACACTTCGCTAGTGGCTATTCTCATGGCGACGATAACCTTTGCCGCAGCCTTCACCCTGCCTGGGGGATACAGCAACGATTCTGGAAGCGAGGGACTTCCTGTCATGGCAAGGAAGTTAGCGTTTCAAGCATTCTTGGTCTCTGACACCGTAGCAATGTGCTCCTCGCTTGCCGTCGCATTCATATGCATCATAGCAAGGTGGGAGGATCTTGAATTCTTGCTTTACTACAGATCCTTTACGAAGAAGCTTATGTGGTTTGCATACATGGCGACCACTATAGCGTTTGCAACGGGTTTATACACCGTGTTGGCCCCACGAATGCTGTGGTTAGCTGTTGGAATTTGTTTCCTTTCGGTTTTACTGCCCATTCTCACTAAGCTGCTAGGTGAGTGGCCTGTCGTGAAGCTCAGATTTCGTTTGGGTAAGACTTTCAAGACTGATCTCCTTGATATGGTATGACGTCATCAAATTTATATTATTTGTTCTGCTTTCCAACACTACATATAAGTTCATGCAAAATGTATGTTGTAATATATACATTTTATTTTGGTGATATGTCTAGAAGATATCATCGAGAGTTGGAGACGATTATACCAGAGACAATATTTATGAGTTACTTCCTCTATCCCAAAATATAAGACATAATCATTTTTTCACATGTCTCATAATATAAGGCAGGCATGCATGCATACATTAACTAATACCTCTTGGTTCTTTAAATTTGGCTTATTTTAAATCATCTATCATTAAGCTCCCCAATCACATTGCTTGCATGTATTGATGTGATTTAATCAAGGGGGTGGTCTTTGTGTTAGGAGTGGTTGACCCTTATATTTTGGGATGGAGGAGTAATGAACAAAGTGTTACTCTATCTCTTGAATAATATATCATTTACAAATCTGGAGAAACTTTCATTCAAAATCTAATGTTAGAGTGCTAGATTACACACACATATTTATGTTTGGGCCTAGAAATCCCAGCACATCCTTGTAAGTGGACCTAGACTTTAGTTAAATTCTGAACGGTGTACAGGGATGACCTAGTGAGTAGGGCTGTCAACGAGCAGAGCTCGAGCGAGCTCGCCTGTCTAGGCTCGAGCTCGATACAAGCTCGAGCCAAGCCTATAAAATGTTCGAGCTTTCAAGCAAGCTCGGCTCGAGCTCGACTACCGGCTCGATTTTTAAATAAAACAATATATATATCAAAAGAATTCATTAAAAAATAATTATTTCTAGGTTACTATGTAGTATAGAAGAAAAAAAGATAAAACAAAATATATGATGCCAATACAAGACATACAAGTAACATATATAACCTCCTAATTTATTAAATAACAACAAAAATTATATTATTTATTAGGCTCGTTGGAAGGTCGAGCTCGGCTCGACAGAGCTTGCAAGCTTTGGAGAGGCTCGAGCTCGGCTCGTCTGGACTCTAGCCAAGCTCGAATCGAGCCTGGCGACTCGAGCTCGAGCTCGCGAGCCTCGAGCTTTTTTGACAGCCTATGGTGAGCCCCTCCCCCCCCCCCCCCCCAAAAAAAAAAAAGAAAAAAATCACAGGTAGAGAAAGATGAGAAATGCCTGCTTTGAGTTATCATGGTAGGAGATATCAAGAGCTGTCTGCGTCAACTGAATACCACGGGCGGCTGCCTTAATAGGCGCCCCGTGGTAACATGATTCTTGCAAGCATCTTTCTAAGATACCACCTATATATGAAAATGGGTTTATATGCATGTCCGGAGGACCACTTGTGTCCATGGCATTTTCCAAGGCGTGCTCTTAAATGCCTGCCTGTGTGTTGTCTGTTCATTTTCCTCACATCACTACTTCAACTACCTCCACTAACATCAGTTCACACGAATTCCTGGGAAGACGAATTGCCAAACGGTGGTCACGTCTTCCATTACCACTCCGCGTCTTCTCACTTGCCACGTCGCATCAATTTTCCAACAAATAGAGGGAAATTGAGGTTTTCTCACCACACTCTCCCCTTTTTTTTGTCACACCCTGATCTAATAACACGTTAAAAGACGATGTCAGATGGAGTGTGCCATAGGATAGCGAGCCATCGCATACGGAACCGTGTTCGCCACCTATGGCAAGCCATCGCATACGGAACCGTGTTCACCGGTACCAGTCACAGGGTTTCAAGTTGGTACCCATGGTAACAAAATAAGAATCATTGCAACATTTAACTAAACTCGTAATATAAATTATACCTTGTTTCAACATCAGGTAGACCCGGATAGACAACCTTCAATCAAAAACTGCAATGGCGGAACTTAGCATGGCTAGCACACCAATCCAAAGGCAATGGCTTTGGTCTATGGACAAAATGGTGACCTTCAACATCTTCAGCCTGAACTTGATGGAAAAGAAAAACAACAACAAAAGGAGAGTGGGTACTTCCGTCCTCGCAAGACACACTAAATGTGATTATGTAAGCTTCAATGGAAGGTTGGGTTTATTTCAAAAGGCTTTCTTTTAAAAACATTTCTCGAAACTTCTAAGTGTGGATTTCTACAAAACTAACATTTCTCGAAACTTCTAAGTGTGGGTTTCTACAAAACTAATTGGAAGGAAACTCTCATCTTGATCCATCTATGAATTGCTTTGCAACAACCCAAGTAGACGGCGAGAGAGAGATCAATCTTTTAGTGCTTATTAGCTTCTTTTCACTTTCCAACTCTACGGAGCATCATCTCCTCATCTAGTCAAACCATATCATGCATGTCATCTCATTTCCCTTTCGGGAAACCTAGCGCTTCTCGCAACAACACTTAATCTTCGGCTTCTCGCCATCCATAGCCCTACAACACTTCGCTTTAACTCGGAAAGCCTACTCTATGATACTATCTCAACATCCCGAGTCACGCAGGCCCGTTTCAAACCACCCAGGTCGTTCGTCAGTCACCAAGACTGGCTCCGGCAACCACAAACATTTTTCACAAAAGCATTAGCAAATAAATCTATGCTAACAGAATCACCTTACATTTGCCATTGGAAATCTTGGAAATCTTCTCCCGTCAACCGAAATCTAAAACAGTGCTACGCAATCAATAAAACAATCCTAACAAGAATCCTACAAATAAACAGTATCTCTTATAAATTAATAGTTGAATTAGATAGAACTCATTTTTAGAAAAATTTAGGAAGTTGAACGGGGTCAATCGGAGTTACAGTTTGACAGGTATGAAGTTTGGAAGATTATATGGATTTTCTGGATAGAAAAGGATCCTAACTGAAAAATGGAGGGAATATTCCCTGGTGGGGTAAGGATGTCAGTGAGAGGTGGAGACTAAAGAGAAATGAGTCTCCAGTCCATGGTGGACTGAGTCCATCAAGAGAGGTTAAGGGTGTGGACCGGTAGGGCTCACATGTCATGGACTCATTATTTAAAATCAGGTTTAGTTAAACTAAATGGTCGTGGGCCCACATGGCAGTGAGAGGGATTACTGAGGGCTTACTGTTGAGTGCGGATTAAGGAGAGGTGGGACCAAGTCAGGCCCACATGTCATTGACTCTGTATCTCTTCTTCCTCCTCGCACAAGGAAGTAGGGGTGGCGCAGGGTCGGGCGGCGGCCTACGTTTGATAGCGGACGACGGGTGGTTGGCGGTGGACTCCGGCGAGCCACCGTCTTCAGCGGCGAGAAGCAGCTGCACTGGGAGAGGCGGCGGCAAGGCACCGGCTCCGTGAGGAGAAAGGGGAGACAAGATAGAGCGAGGTAGGCCAGGGAGTGGGTGTTAGAATAAATGGGCTAGGCCCGATTTTTCTATTAAAATCTCAAGGGCCCATAATAAATGTTAAGGATAATAATACCACCCTGGGAATGGCTCCCGCCTCCTCCCGTGCAGATGGACATTTGTTAATTTGAAGTGCAGTTAGTAGTAGTGTTTGCAACTGCAATTAAGCAATGGTGGAGCTAAATAGATTTTTGTACCCGACAAATTTCAATATAACTAATACTCGTTACAGAAATTTCATCATTAATTTACTTATCAGTATAAAAATTTAATGGAGTTTTTGCCCGTGAGCCCGGACAGCCGTGGCTATGTTGTTAGAATAAATAGGCTAGGCCCGATTTTTCTATTAAAATCTCAAGGGCCCATAATAAATGTTAAGGATAATAATACCACCATGAGAATTAAAAGTGGAGTATCTCAACTTAAATAGGAAGTTTTTGGAGGCTCCCTGTTGACCGGTTGAGGTGGGGATCAGAAAGCCGCGCGCGCGCCTCGCGTCTGTATCTCCCATCGCTGATTCTTTCTCCTTGCGCCTGTGCTGCTTCTGCTTCCCCGGTTCTGATCGCTTGCGCGCACGAGAGATCAGAACGAGCAGAGCCTCCGGAACCAGACCTTAACCACACCTTTGCCTGAGATCTGCACTGGGTAGGCAGGTCCACACCTTTGCCTAAGATCTGCACCGGGTAGGCGGGTGATCAGGTTTTTGGGAGTGCTTCTGCACGACTGCTCTTCTTCTTCTGTTCGTCGTCTGTTCGTCTGCATCACCATGTCTTCTGGAGCTGGAGCTGGCGCACCGATCGACAACACCAACAGAGTCCGTTCGTCTGCATCACCATGTCTTCTGGAGATGGCGCACGAGCCGGAGCTGGCACACCGGGAGCTGGAGCTGGCGCACCGATCGACAACACCAACAGAGACAGTTCTGCCTCACAATCCAGCGAAGGGACTTCCACAGGGTATAACATTCTACCGCTATCTCTGTTTTTGTTACTTTGATAGTCGCAATGTTATTGCGTTCTCTACATGAAGATGATGCTTATTCTATCTTAAGCATTCTCGTGGTTATGTTTAATTTTATCACTAGATCATCTCACATTGTTTACGTCATGATTATTGTCTTAATATTTTGAATTAAAATATACCAATATATGATTATATTTCCAACATATGTCACTGCATCTAAGCGCAAGTATAATAGAGTAAGCAGCCACCTATTAGATTCCTATACATGTTATTTCCATATCATTAAAGATAATATAAAAATTAATTGAGTCATTAATTTTTGTTTCTATGTGGCTCAAGCATTTGTTCTCTCTCCTATTCTATTTACCAATCACAGAGACTCTTTTCATGTGAGCCCAACCGAAATTTCTCTCATCTAATCTTTTCACCAATCATAACATTACATCGTGCCTAGGCGCCCGTTCAGAACCATCGATAATTTTATCAACCGATTCTCTCTCTTCACACCCTCTTTCTTTTAGCAATGTAGAAAAACTGATATCAACATGCTAATAGTAAGCAGATTTTTTCTATTACAGTTACCCAGTTGTGGTGTAATGGAAAATTAATTGTAGTGTAATGACAGGGAGCTCATAGATGAATGTAATTATTGGAGTAAATTTTCCCCACCATATACATGCTTACGTGGCTTATAAAACGTTATGTGTCTATTTAATCAGGAACACTAATTGTTCCATTATTGTGTTGGGAATAAAATGGATAGACTCATCATTTCATTCCAATACTCTGAGATGCTTTCTACAAGAGGATATCACATATACTATACGTCGTACGGCAAAAGATATTTGACATCTAAAACTTTTATAATTCTGAGAACCAATATATTCTGCACCAAAATAAATTTATAAAATGTAATAAGTATATTTCAAGGCAAAAAATGATATTAACTTACATTTCATTTCCTAGATTTTACAGTTGATTGTCAATCTTGACTCGATGAGATGCTCCATCCAGTCATGAAAGCGAAAATATGGTTACAAAAATTCAATTGAAATGGATTTTCCCCTCTTTTTTGTAGTGTGGCTGAAACTGAAGATTCTGATTTTCTCATGGATTGAGGAAAATTCAGAGGCCACGCACGCAAAATCCACTCGACCCAACCGCGAAACGAAAAAAAAAAAAGAGAAAAAAAAATCAAACTAAACCAAACCAAAACAATGGAGCTCTCCCTCTCCGCGCGCCCCGCCCTCCCGCTCTCGCCGGCGGCGGGGGCGGCGCGGCCCGCGGTCGGCCGGCCGCCTTTCGGCGTGCCGCTGCTGCTCCGGCGGCGCCTCCCACGACGGGACGACCCGGCGGCGATGGCTCGCCTCCCTCCTCGCCGCCACTGCAGGTTTTTAGTTCTTGATGGTTCCCCCTTCTCCTAGATTGTTTCAGAAATCTGCTTGCTGAAATGTACGCGCTCTGATGGTATTATCTTCTTGGTGGTTTGTGTCTCGGCGGCGTAGCTGTGGGGATCGGCGTGGTTGGGGGAGACGCCGATGCGGTGTCTACCAGCCGGAGAGCGGTAAGGACCTGACGAATTGTTCGCACTCTATTTGTTTGAGAAGATGATCCTGCGATGTGGGGTTGAAATGTTTTCTGTTCTTGTTGTTTGATTGGTTGGATTGGATTGGTTGTGTAGCTCAGGAGCGCCAAGATTCCGGAGAGCGAGTTCACCACTCTGCCCAATGGCCTCAAGTATGCTTCTGCAGCTGCTCCTTGTTGAATTTTCATCGCTTAGTTCGCCAAATTAAAAATGGGAATGGTTGTGTACTGCACGAATTTCTGGCCCTAAATTGGGATGATTTCATGGTGTCAACATGTAGCTTCTATGTGGATATTATGGTATAACAGGTAGTTCATTCCACTAATTAACAAGGTCAATCCATCAATGTGCTTAGGAAAAAAAAGGTATAACAAAAGGTTGGTTTTAACATGTTACAAAATTGTTTTCTTCAGACAGGTTCTGTTATCGTGTGACTGGAAGGCAGACCATTCTTTGCTATTTTCCATTTTCTGAATGCCGTGTAACTTTCCAAAGCTTTGAGCAGGTATTACGACATCACGGTGGGATCTGGGCTCAAGGCTGTTAAGGGATCCCGTGTCGCAGTATGTACCTTTATTATGCTAGCTGTTCAGTAACTTATATATTTGTAGAGCTCGAGCCATGTCACAATAGAATAGTTAACTGACATTTGCATATGCTGATTTGCACTGCAAATCAAGTAATCGCGAGCAATGCCATCATGAGAGTGAATAATCCAACGAGATTGATACCTCATGAAACGAGACAATTTTGATTTGTGTAAAAATAATTCTTAATTTGAACCTGTAATGCTATATCAGAAGGTGACATCTTTTCTTCAGAAAATCTGATGTTTTTCAGTTGTGTACATGTTTTTTCAACAAGCATCCAGATACCTCCCTTTTGCTTTTTCCTTCTGTTGTATTAATTCATTTTGGAAGTCACGCAAAATAATGTCTAATATTTAGGCATGTATGCATATAGTATTTTATATATATTGTAACTACACTATCAGGCTGAGTATTAAGAACCACAGTCAGTTACGTAAGCATGGAACAGGTAACTTCCTGCTGAAAAATGTAAATCTGCAAGACTAGCCTAAGAGGAAGCCTTTAATTTGAGATTAGTCTTCAGTTCCATGATATGTAAAAACAATGAACCATCAATTTATATGCTAGCAGATGAATGTCCAAAAGCTCACTTCCAATTTTTCAAGTATAGTGATCTATTATCATCTTACTGCAGGTACATTATGTGGCCAAGTGGAAGGGCATAACATTCATGACAAGCAGGCAGGGTCTCGGTGTTGGTGGCGGAACGGTATTACTTTGACATTACTGCCTCTTTTTGTGTATAGTAGTATGCTAACAGCTGTGTATCAGATAAGTTCCTTCTTCCCACTTCCTTCTTATTTCAAAACAATACCTCTGCACATCATTTTGTGGTTAGAATGTGTGTTGTTTGAATTTTCACATGTTGAAATCTCTCGATAGTTTCCCAATGTCGTATTAATAGAGCGGTTATAGTTTCAAATATGTTCACCCTAGACTTCTTGTCTTTTACATATTTTACATGATTTGCAGCCATATGGGTTTGATATTGGCAATTCTGAAAGAGGCAATGTTCTAAAGGGATTGGATCTTGGGGTTGAGGGAATGAAGGTTGGAGGCCAGGTCAGCTAATGCTATGATTTTCTTTTGGTTTTGTCCGGTGATATTTTCTCTCAAGATAGCTTTGATTTAAAAGAAAAATAAGACCTGTACCCAACGAAACTGAGGATGTCTAAGTTTTCTATCATACATTATAATAGCAAAGAATAGTATTGATGATTGTGTTAGATCTTAATTGATGATAATGATATATCACATATGTTAAGTTCCTTGGGTCATTTCAATCTGAATTGATATGCTGTGGACATTTTCTTGTTCTTCAGTCTGATTTTATATCGAAATTTTCAGAGGTTGATCATAGTTCCTCCTGAGCTTGCTTATGGGAAGAAGGGCGTTCAGGAAATTCCTCCAAATGCAACTATTGAGGTCGATTGTCATTTGCTTCCTTGTCATTTACACTGATATGCTCAACTTTGTTGTTTTTCTTTTTCTTTTTTCCATGTCATTGTTACATGTTCCTTCCTCTGTTGTCAACAGCTGGACGTTGAACTACTATCAGTTAAACAGAATTCATTTGGGTAGGTATAACTATTTTTAATTCATCTTTTTACCTCCTGCATTATGCTAACGAAAATGTGTTTCACAGGACTCCTGTGAAGATCATTGAAGGATAGATGTGCATAGACTTCTGCAGTAAGTAGTATATAACATATGTAATTTGGACATGCCGTTTCAACAGCTGGAGAAATAAAGGGCTAGATGTATCTAAATTCATTGGTGGCGCTGCATAGATAAGTGCATGATCATGTAAGGATTTGAACTGAGTTGAAATATAGACTTGCCAGATTCTCTCTTGAATATATAGGATTTTTTTTTGGATTACATTCTTTTCAGTTTCAGTTTGCCTATGCTATTTGAAGATTCTTTGCTGGTCATTTAAGTTCACTTGCTAGGTTCCAATATATGATTTTTAATTCTGGTGTTTGAGAGAGAGTATACATGCATTTGTTGAAAGCAGAAATAATAATGCAACATAAAGTGTAAACCAGAAATGAGGAAGTGTTCATCTAGGATTATCCCTCTAGGAAACCCTGGTTACCTGATACTTTGATCTGCCTTTTGGTACCTAGATGCTTTTTCGTCAATTTTATTACTGTTGCTTGCCTACAATTCTCAGCCAATAACCACATCTCTGGAAAGGTATCTACTATCTACCATATAATTTCCTGTCTTAAGTTACAGAATGTGGATCAGTTATAATTTTCCTATCTTTTATAGGAAGCACCTTTTAACTACTAGAAAAGGTATCAAGTTGCCAGCAGTATGACCCTGGATAACATTTATATGAGAGAAGCCCTTTGCATCCTGTGCATGCAAAGATTATGCTTTATTCTCTTAATCAAGAAATAGGATAATACTAATCTTGCCTTGCAAGACAGATGAATCGCAACTTACAAGTTGTCACAAAACCTCAGGCTATACTTTAACAACGAGAGGTCTTGTGTGAAACAAAATCAAACAATGATAATGAAGAACCCAGACTTTGTGTGGCCTTGATCAAAGATGTTGGCAAGAAAACTGTAAGAGAACTGGAGAGATTTAGCATAGTTTAGACCTGAAGGCAAAGCAAGGTAGGAGCGCCCTGTGGGGCAGTAGATATACTAAATGGCTTGTTTCATGGAGACTAAAGGAATGATGAGATCTTCTAAATGGAAAGTAAGAGGGCAGAGGGCATCAAGAATCTCCTTCTGAAAATATTATTTCCTTTAACCTTTCCCCTTGCTGGTTCTTTTATTTTTGACCTCATAACAGATAGGGCAAACAGAGACAGTGATATAGACCTGTCTGATAGCCCAACCAAATTGGATCCATCATACGGATCAAGTTCAATTCGTGAGGAAGAGGAAGAAGAAATGGACTCAATTCATTGTGCGCCGCGAAAAATTGTGCAAACAGAGAATCCCTGCAGCACAGGTAGGATTGTGAGCAGTGAATTTTCCAGGCAGGCCTCACATACCGAAGAAATCATGGCGGCGCAGGCCTCCGAGAGTTCATCAGAGGTTTCAGTCAATAGAGTTCAGGATGATCAGAGAATGATGATGGAAGACGTCGACAGCCTGAAGCGCATGGTGTCCGCCCTCGAAGAGCAGGCTGCGAGCATCGAGTCGCAGTTCCATGACTACTGCGACATGAAGGAGCAGGAATCAACATACCAGAAGATGCAGATCATGTGCCTGGGGATGAAGCTGGAGCAGCTGGAGTCTCAGAACCAGAGGCTGGAAGCAGCTGCTGCGGAGATCCGCGCATCTGCTGAAGAGTTCGCGACAATGCGAGCTCGGTTCGACGCGATGCAGAGCAAGTCCAAGAAGATCTGGAAGAAGAACAAGCAAGACCTGGACGCCATTGATGAAAGAGTCCTGGCTCTTGATGCCAGGGAGGCAGAAATGGCCATAAGGTGCCAGGGCTTTGAGCAGTTCATGGAAGAGATGAAGCAGCTCACTTTGCAGCTGCAGAAGGAGAAAGGAACAAACAATGAGGTAAAAATCTATCAAATCTTGTCTCATTTCATTTGCAATTGCAGTTGAATTTGATCAGAAATGAGAACTGTGAAATCAAAACAATTGATTAATTTTGCTGGTGCAGAATGTGGAGGTGATTGTGGAGAGGAGCATGAGGAAGCTGGGGTCGAGCGGCAGGGACGTTCTTGACGGGCTGGAGGCGCTCCGGGACCGGTGGGCGGCCGACATGGAGGAGATGATCTACCTCGGCTGGATCACGGCGTGGCTGCAGCACGACCTCCTCGTCCTCGACGGCGGCGAGGTCGGCACGCCGGCGTCGATCATCGGCGACGAGACACCGGCGCAGCCGCGGCACAAGGGGGAGAAGGTGGTGGTCGCGGTGGCGCCGAGCAACGAGGTGGAGCTCTGCAAGGCGGCGTCGGCGTCGGCGTCGTCGAGCTCGTCGTCGGAGATGCGCGGCGCGGCGGAGCCGTCGTGCATGATGGGGTTCGTCGCCGGCGGGTGCAGGAGCATCGGACGGCCCAGATTGCTCCGCAGGCTCAGAGGATGGGCCGGTGGGAAGGGCGGGAGCAGCAGGAGGCAGTGCAAGATCGAATTCCCAAACTAGTCCGATGTAATTCGTTCAAATTTATTCGAATTTATTTAATTTGTTACTTGTGATGAGGTGAAAAAAGTTCAAATTTGTATGTGTTTTAATGGAAACACAAGCGGTCTTCGGACTGTTCTCGGATGAACACGTTGTACGTACTTGAGTAAATTGTGTTGTGTTGAGAAGGAAAGTTAACATTCATGGTCAAGATTTGTCTTGCTTGTGAGCAGTGAATCTCACTAGTAAACTACCTTGGATGACAGTTTTGTTTATGTATGGGAAAAAATGAAGGAGTTAAGAGACTCTCCTGCCCTAACTTTTTATATAGATTTATTTAGTCTTAAAAAGGATCTGTCAAAAATTTAAACCCCTTACAAAGATTTCATTTATAGTTAATTAAACTAAATGGTAAGTAGTGACAATAGTGCTACGAAGACTTGCTTTCGATATGGCTCCAATGTTAGGTTAAATCTTTCGATGAGCGCACCCCTCATGTTTAGTTTAATTTGTAACAAATTTGGTTTGCAACGAAATCTAGAAATTGATCACTTATGTAGATTTTAGTATTGAATGAAAGATTACGCCTGTTGATAATAAACAGACGACTCATTGACAGTGGCTTTGTAAATGCTAGGTAGTCAAGAGCGCGGAGAGAATATCTACTGAAAGTATATAATTAGTAAGCTCACCTCAACATCAGCCATCGAGATGTCAAATATAAATCTCCTGCCATCAAAAAAAATATTTCATCGTAATTAAAAGTTGGGTATAGAACTTGATGGCTATAGTTATTATTATGGTTTAATTTTTCGGTTTGGCCGATTCTATCGGAGGTTGCCGATACATCAAAATTTCCAAAATTTCGGTCCGAAGTCCGAAATTTTAAATAAATGTTGATCAAATTTAAACAAATTATTACCAAATTCACAAAAATTAAAAATTAAAAAATTTCGGCCGAAATAATATCGTATCTGGGGGCCCAAAATGACCGAAATTTCACTCCAGAATTTCTAACCCTTATTATAGTAGTACTTAGCACTTTAGCAGCATGGGTGGAAACTCAAAACCAGGTCGACACACATATTGTACGTATATGCTCGTATAGAACTACCGGTATAGGTAAAAATACTTATTCCAAAATGTATGTTGTTATTGACCTTTCCTATAATATTTATCATCCATCTTATTAAAAATATATAAATATTAATTTTTTTATTTATTATAAAAAATATAATCTTAACTTATACTTTTAGATATTTATACTAACCAGTTAAATAAAGCGAATAGTTAAACGTTGTGCTAAAAGTTAAAGATGTTAGGTACTCCCTCCATTCTAAAATATAAGGCACAATCACTCTTAATTCAAATATCAAGAAATAATTATTATCATTTTATACTTTGGATCATCCTAATAAATATAATGCATGCATCCAATAGAATTAGAGAATGTGAGAAGAATGATTTAAAAAAATAGTAATTTAATGAAGAAGATATCACAGTTAATTACATGCATGCATGTATGCCTTATACTACGAAACATAAAAAATAATGATTGTGTATTATATTATGGAATGGAGGGAGTAATATTTTAAAAAGATGAAGACAGCGTAGTATATTACTCCTCGTGAAAGAAAAAAAAAAATCGTCGTGAATGTCATGCAATGCAAGTATGGAGCAGCAGCAAGCATTGAACTACCCATCCGCGTAACTCCGAGACGATAGTAGAGTTTAGACAGAGGCGTTGCGCTGAGCACGCATTGAATCGAAGTGGCGAGGCTGGGCGCCGTCGCCCACGCGTCGTGCCCACCGGCACGGCGGCGCCACCGCCGCCGCCGCGTGTCCACTCCACCGGCGTCCGACTCAACTACCAGCCAAGCCGTCGTCGGCGCCGCATATATACCAGTATACCACCGCATCTGCGTGGCCGCCCCGAATCTCCACGCAACGCAACGCACGGTGGACAGCACCTCGATCGATCGGCTGTCTTCGGCCGCACGGCTGCGCTGCGCTGGCGGCAGGGGGGAGCCGAGACAAACCCTCCAAGATCTCGCCTCAGGATTGATGATGCATTGTGATGAGTTCGTGACGACGAAACACTTGGAGTTTTTTTTTTCCCACATAGCCCCCTCGATTTTACTCATCTCATAATGAAGGGCCACTCCTCTTCTTGAAGACTTGAACTTTTTTTTTTAAAAAAAACTAGTTACTACATCCGTCCCAAAATAAATGTAGCTGTAGATATCCATGTCCAATGTTTGATTGTCCGTTTTATTTAAAAATTTAATGAAAAAAATAGTCACAGATAAAGTTCTATTCATGATTTATCATCTAATATCAATAAAAAAACAAATCATAAAAAAAATTTAAATAAAATAAAAGGTCAAACATTAAAAATGAATAGCGCAAATCTTGCACTTATTTGGGACAAAGGGAGTACATGATTACATCCTGTGCTGTTTATTGGGATATAAAATTACAATTTAGTTTTGTTTATGCCAGTTTTTCATGAGGGGAGGTTTTTCTAAAGAAGGGGAAAGAGCGGTTTTTCTAAGGAAAATTTTTAAAATAGTTGTTGAAAATGTAGAGGTTCTTTCGTCCTTAAAAGAAAACTCAGTATAAAATATGACATATGACATAAATATTAAATAAAATATGATACATTCTAACTGTCCATATTCTTAGATAATCAAATTTCATATTAAGTAGTATGTTGTTTAATGGGACGAAGGGATTACGAAATACTAAGGGAGAACGATATGGGCCTAACTGCGAAAGCTTCCATATTGACCGGCCTGACCCTTAAACTATTGAGCTCACTCACACCGTATCAGGTGGGGCCCACCCAAGCTTCTAGCTACTACTTCTACCATTTTTCGTCGTATTCGTCACCAAATCCAGCTCGATCGCTGCGCTGCTCGCCTCGCACGCATCTTTTTCTTCTCATCCATGGCAACCTCCTCACCCACCATTAATTCCAGCACAAATCCTCTCATGGATATGTGCTAACCAACCTTGCACAACAAGGCAGATCGAGCTAGCTCATCCCTGCAGCTTAGCTTAGCTTAGCTACCTTTACCTTGCCATGGATTGATCGATCATTAATTCTTCTTCTTCTTCTTCTTCTTCTTGCTCGATCGTCGCCATGAGAGCCTGCTCCTTCTCCTCCTTGCTGCTGCCTTGCTCGCATGGCCATGGCGGCGGCAGGGCCCACCGCCTCGACGTGCGCGGCGGCGGCGGCGGCGGCGTGCCTTGCGCTTGTGGCTTGGTGATCTTGGTGGTTTCAATGGATCCGAGGGCACAAGCTTCTTGGTTCTTCCTTTCTTCTTCTTTCTTCTTCGTCTTCGTCTTCGTCTACCTTGGTTCGTCCTGCAGCTACCTCTCATGCTGCCTCCTTGCGTAAGCCGAGTTCTTGGGGCGGCGGCAATGGCGGCGGCGGCGAGCACCTCCTGGTCACCTCTAGTAGCTTTGGTGGTGGTGGTGGCGCTCGTGGAAGCTGGAGCCGGAACAGCACGAGCAAGGAGGTGCTGTTTCAGGGCGGCGGCGGCGGCGGCAGCGGTGATGAGATGACGTCGACGGCGGCGGCGGCGCCGACGCCGGCGTTGATCATCGGTTCTAGCTCCGGCGATGGCGTGTCGCCGTCTCACGTCGCCGTTGCGACGGCCGCCGAACCTACACCGGCGCTGGCTCCTGCTCCTGCTCCGGTATGCGTGTCCGTATCTTTTTCTTTAAAAGATAATAGAAATGTATTAAGCACACACAACTAATTACTGAAATAATTGGCTGTAGCTCTGTGAACAAAGACCGAGATTCTATTTCATTAATTATCAATAAAACTAATTACTGAAATAAAACAAAAAAGTGGTGGGACAAATCCTCGGCTACCCTTCTAATAAATGAATTGAAAACAGATGACATATGCTAAAAGAATCACACAGATTCTAATAATTAAGCCGATAAATATATGTTATGCGGATATAAGTCTGTATCCATGCTCTATTTGTTTCATATTCGTTTTTTTTGGTATATTGTTTCTGTGTAATTGTGTAATTCGACGTGTTAGTGAAAATGCGAGTATATGTTATTACTTCTGTTCTACGATTTTCAGGCTTTGTTTTTTTGTGATAATCATTTAATATGAGCACACATGTTTGGATTTTTCATGCAAAGTAATCTCATATACAAAATTTTTGTTACGAAATTCGGATATCCAATATGGGTAATTAAGTCAGTTAGAATCATACTATCAATGACGTGCACTAAATATAGCTATACCATTTTGTACGGTAGCACAGTTCAATTCTGCAAATATACAGTAGTAGTTAATATGGATCATATAACAAATGTAGTTTGTGGACCAAATATACTAAATTAATAAAATGGGATATTCTTTTTTTATTGAGAGAGGAAAAGACAACCAGAGATGCATGTTCTTATCTTGGCACAGAGAAAAGATTAAGTTGCAAGGAAGCCATATTCTGTACTCTCATTCTCATGGGCTTGACATGTGTGCACAAAGTTTTTGGATCTTCCATATACTTTCAGTCTCAGAGTGAGAGGGGACCGCAGAAGGAATAGACCTGTACATGTTTGCACTCTGCACTTAGAATTGGAAACATGATTACCAAAGAGTTTTATCTGAAGAAAATTTGCATTTACAAAATTATCGCAGGCTTTGCGAATTTACGGACCAAATGAGCATGTTTACATTTACAAAAATACCCGAGGTGTTTTTATCTGAAGAACATTTGGGTTCGGCATTTGTGTTCTTATTAACGATTGTGTCGTGTTTATGTAATTAACCTACCAATGTTGCCTACAACAGAGTTTTTCAGCTTTGTGTTGGGCCTTTTTGTTCGGGTGCCTTTCTTGAACTGAATTTTTTTGTTTAGCAGGAATGGGGTGTTGGTGATGCTGCTAGTGGAGATGATATTATTCAGGTAATGCCGCGAGCGCAAAGGCGAAGGGATGTGAAATTGGAGCAATTAGAACTCGGTCTCGCTAAAGCTCGGGCGGCGATAAGGGAAGCCATCCAAAACAAGGATAACAAGCCCCCATTGACAGACAAAGATTATGTGCCAGTTGGGCCAGTGTACAGAAATGCCTATGCATTTCACAGGTACCAAACAACTCCTGACTTGTGTGAAGAAGATACATGTAGTTCTTCAGGGAGAGAACATGTTAACACTTGGATTGTGAAATGCCACCTGTTCTGATCCTAATTTTTGTTTGGCAATGCTGGCAGGAGCTACTTGGAAATGGAGAAGCTTTTCAAGGTCTTCGTCTACGAAGAAGGCGAGCCACCGGTGTTCCACGATGGGCCGTGCCGCAGCATATACTCGACGGAAGGCAGGTTCATATATGCCATGGAGATGGAGAACCGGATGCGCACGAGAGATCCAGACCAGGCCCATGTCTTCTTCCTTCCGTTCAGCGTCGTCAAGATGGTGAAGATGATCTACGAGCCGAACTCGCACGACATGGATCCGCTACGGCGGACCATCTCGGACTACATCAACGTGGTGTCGACCAAGTATCCACATTGGAACCGGAGCCTCGGGGCTGACCACTTCATGCTCTCATGCCATGACTGGGTAAGCAACTATAGAACTAAACTGTTACTACAAATTTGGACATATACCATCTAGACAGGGGGCTTGTCCAGATTCATGGTCAGTCCAGATGAAAGCCTGTCTAGATTTGTGGTGCTAGGATATGCGTTATTCATCATTTGGTACTAGATTACTATATTTTGAAATGGAGGTAGTATCAATCAACTTCTGTGATACTTCAAAAGTAATTGGGATCAATCAGTTGACTTACCATTTCAAGGATTATCATACATATATTGGGTAGCAGCAGTACTACATCATGTCCAACTTCATGGTTTTCCTTATTTGGTTGACACGTCAGCATGAATGGTTTTGTGGCAGGGGCCGTATGTCTCCTCGGCGAACGGTCATCTCTTTTCCAACTCCATCAGGGTGCTCTGCAATGCCAACACATCGGAGGGGTTCGACCCGTCAAGAGACGTATCACTACCGGAGATCAACTTGCGGAGCGATGCCGTGGACCGCCAGGTGGGCGGGCCATCGGCATCGCACCGCCCCATCCTGGCCTTTTTTGCCGGTGGCGACCATGGCCCTGTCCGTCCCCTGCTACTACAACACTGGGGGAAAGGGCAGGACGCCGACATACAGGTTAGCGAGTACCTGCCTCGCCGCCGCGGCATGTCGTACACCGACATGATGCGGCGGAGCAGGTTCTGCCTGTGCCCGAGCGGGTACGAGGTGGCGAGCCCCCGGGTGGTAGAGGCCATCTACCTAGAGTGCGTCCCCGTGGTGATCGGCGACGATTACGCGCTGCCGTTCGCCGACGTGCTCAACTGGGCGGCGTTCTCGGTGCGCGTGGCGGTGGGGGACATCCCGCGGCTGAAGGAGATTCTCGCCGCCGTGTCGCCGCGGCAGTACATACGGATGCAGCGGCGGGTGCGCGCCGTGCGCCGCCACTTCATGGTGAGCGACGGCGCGCCGCGGCGGTTCGACGTGTTCCACATGATCCTCCACTCCATCTGGCTCAGGAGGCTCAATGTCAGGGTCGTTGCACGGGAGGACTGAACCGAATATTTTTGTGATCGATGGGTCGCTTGCTTGCTTCTTGTTCTCTCAACTAGTCAACTTGTGCGAGAGCTCGTTCGAATGTTTGATGTGTGTATATTTTGGTTAAACTCTGAAATTGCATTTTTGTAAAGAAGATGTTCAAGGAGCGACGATGTGCAGTTGTGCACCGTGTACAAATTTTTAAAGAAAGTGCCAGGAATTATGTATGTTGGTGAATTCGGGCAGTAACCCACCAGGTGTAACTCTCTGCACAAAGCACCAAATGGAGTTCCGTTTGATTCTATATTTCTATAGAAAGTAGAAACAATGAGCTTTTCAACTGTATATGACATGCGAATTTGCTATACGTTTGCTGAAAAAGTAACCATTCTTGCTTAACAAATCACATGAATTTGCTTAAAAAATCACACGGTTTTTTAACCTTTGATTTTTTTTTTTGTCTTAAATTAGATTTTTGACCGATCAAACTGTCAGATTGAACCTAGTTTTAATGAGTGCTTTAAAAAAGAGAATCCCTTATATGCCACTAGAATATAACCAGTTCCCTTATATGCCACTCAAAATTGGCTTCTCTCTTATATGCCACTAGTTCAAGTTTTTTCACCCTTTTATGCCACTTCCACCACTATAGTGTTAGTTGACTGTTAGTCAAATGATAGTTTTTTCATAAATGACCAATATGCCCTCTCAACTAAAAAATGTGTAAACTTCAAAAAAATCATAACTAATTTATTTTAAATCCTTTTTGGATGAACAAAATTTTATCAGAACCAGTGAAAAATGCTCTTTATATTAAAAATATTGTTGGAAAACTGCATGTTTCATGCTTACATTGAAAATTTATTTGTGATGGTAATGGCTAAAATTGCATGTGATGCATAAAAAATCAATTTTCATATGTTGTATCCAGTATAGCTATATTAGTACTAAAATACCTATTATTGGTTGTATACTAATTCTCAAGGGCAAATAAGTCTTTTTACAATAAAGTTAACGTTCAACTAACGGTGAACTGACGGCAATGGCATAAAAGGGAGGAGAAACTTGAACCGGTGGCATAAAAGGGAGAAGCCAATTTGAAGTGGCAAATAAGGGAGCCGGTTAATTTAGAGTGGCATATAAGGGATTCTCTCCTTTAAAAATCACTCATTCACTCACGTCGAGGCTATGTTTGAGATCTCAAAACGAGATAAATTATGATTAATTAAGTTTTAATTATTATAAAGTTAAAAATAATTTATTTATTTTTTAGCAACTTATATATAGAAACACCGTTTAACCGTTTGAAAAACATATAACAGAAATAATCTATATCTTAATCAGGAAGAAAGAACATGAAACGGTGAATCCCACATACTTTGTCGTTTCATAAAAAACAACCTACAAGTAGACGAGACACTTTTACTTCAACAAATATGGATATGAGCTTGTTGTACTAGGTTTTGTTTTTAATGAGACGGAAGAAATATATGGGTTAGTTTTTCCTTATCTTTTAAAAAATAGCTAGTGAACATTCGTTTAGTTTTCTTATAAAAAAAATCGTTCGATTGACATAAACCCTCGAAAATACTGGATTAAGATCATCTGACTTAACTTTCCATTAACTTGTTGGTTAACATTTAGACTCGAGGTGATGGGGCTCACATATCACTTAAGGTTAACAGTACGTCACGATACTTAGTACAAATAGTAATGTCAGAGTATCCTCACTCTTCCGTGTTTGGAGTAGAGTTACCGTCGTATAAGTTTTTTTCTTTTTCTTCCTTGTTTTTTATCTTTGTTTTCTTCCTTCTTTGGTATAGGCCGGTCTAGCTGAGTGCGTCGTGCAACAAAAACTCTATTCTTCTAATATATTAACGTGCAATCATTTTACGTGTTTGCGAAAAGAGTATCCTCTTCCAGAAAATACCGAATTTTGCGGAAACCTGCAAACTTTGATGGACGATTGAGATATGGGAAGGGGGAAACTATTTTAACAGCTCGAGTGGACGTCCACCCGTTATTGCATGTCATTTAAATAGCTATAAAAAAATTGAAAAAATATGAATAAATAGATTAATATGTAATATATCAATCCACAAACATGCAAGTTAAAATTTAACTTCTATAAGTTGTAAAAAAATAACAAACAAAACTCAAATTACTATATGTATATTTACAATTAAATTTGTTGTTTTTGTTACAACTTGTATAAGTTGAATTTTAATTTGCATGTTTGTGGAGTGATATATTACATATTGTTCTATCTTATCAATTTTTTTTTAAAATTTCGTAGCCATCTAATTGACATGTAATAAACGGGTAGACGTCCGCTTGAACTAATCCTCTCCTTACGAGAAGGGGGTTGACACTTGACAAGTCCTGACATGCTGTGCTGGCTGGGTCCCACCTGCCACGTCAGGTCCAGCTCCGGGGTGTTGGGTTTGGTTCTTTCGATAGGCACGAGCTCGCGCCGCCGCCGCCGCCTCCTATCTACCGGTGGGTCCCGCCGGCGCCGGCGCACGGGGGATACAAATAGGACACGTCACGGCACAGGTCAGCCACGCCTCCCCTCCCCCCGATTCTACTCCACACTCCACTCCCCAATCCAACCACCCCCCGAACAACCGGAGAAGAGAGGCAGCACTCCACTCGCCGCCGGCGACCGATGCTCCGCGCCGCCCTCCTCCGCTCCGGTAGGTCTCAGCCTCCTCCTCCTCCTCCTCCTCCTCCTTCATCCGCCGCGTGGTCCGCTGACCCTTCTCGGCCTCGCCTCCCCACGCAGGCCCCGGCCTCCGCCGGCCGCCCATGGCCGCGCCGCTCTCCACCGCCGCCGCCGCCTCGTGGCTCTCCGACAGCGCCTCGTCTCCGGTAAGCACCCGCGCGGCTCATCCATTCCCCGTCGCTGCGTACGTGTGAAGTGTGATTGACCTCTCTCTCTCTCCCGCGCAGCCTAGGGTGCGCCTCCTCATCGGCGGAGTGTTCGTCGAGTCGCGGGCCGACGAGCACGTCGACGTCACCAATCCGGTAAAGCCCGGCCGTGAGCCTCCCCACGATCGATCGATTTGGGAGGTGTGGTGCGGGGCATGTGACAGTGATTCTCTGGGTGTGCGCAGGCGACGCAGGAGGTGGTGTCGCGGATCCCGCTCACCACCGCCGACGAGTTCAGGGCCGCCGTGGACGCCGCCAGGACCGCCTTCCCCGGGTGGCGGAACACGCCGGTGACCACGCGGCAGCGCATCATGCTCAAGTACCAGGAGCTCATCCGGGCCAACATGGTAATTAGTTGATAGATGGATTGACCTTCCTTTCTTCGTTGGGGATTGGAGAGCTAGAAGCTTCACTCGATGATGTGGTTGGATCATGTTATAGTGATTCTGTTCTTTTTTTTGTGATGTCAGGATAAGCTGGCAGAGAACATTACAACCGAACAGGGGAAGACACTGAAGGATGCTTGGGGCGATGTATTCCGTGGGCTAGGTTGGTTTTCAGACCCTTATAGTACTTTGTTTCACTGCTTCATTAGATAGTGATAATCTCAGCATTTCAAATCTCTGAGTAGTCGTTATGTTCTTTCAATCTACAAATATTACTCTATGGCTTGAATCAAATACGAATTGTTTGCAAGGAATATTTCTTATACTGGCTGTTTGACACGCTGGTTGCAAGATCTGATTTATTACTGGTCTTGTAGAGGTGGTGGAACATGCTTGTGGAATGGGGACACTGCAGATGGGTGAATATGTATCTAATGTTTCTAACGGGATTGACACCTTTAGCATTAGGGAGCCACTTGGTGTATGTGCTGGAATATGTCCATTCAATTTTCCAGCTATGATCCCCCTATGGGTACGCATAACTTCACTTCTTAACATCAAATTTTGTTATTATTACGACTCTTGTATCAATATACCATGGAATACATCTTACTTTAGTCAACACGCCATGATTTGATTGTTTCATTTGTTTCTTCTTTCCGTTTGGCTGCAGATGTTCCCAATAGCGGTCACTTGTGGCAATACTTTTGTTCTAAAGCCATCAGAAAAAGATCCAGGTGCTTTGCTTTATCATCATTTTTTTACCCAGTTTATTCACTGCACCCACTGTTGTTGCATTGACGACAATTTAAAGCCAGATAAAAATATATGGTTAAATGCTTATCTGATATTACAGAGCGGGGTAACCAAGCTGTACTTTTCTCCACAACATATAGGATAATTGATTCTATGTATTCATTATATACATATCCATTTGGTACTATAACTTTGGGGGTCTGATTTTACCATAACATATGGCGAAGTTAAACATTTGGTGCACATTTATCTACCCAAATTGGACATTTCCACTACCTACTGCTATAAAAAAACCAGCAGTAAGTTTTTACTCTTTGGAGGTAGTAGCAAGACAACCTTTTACAATTCCATTGAGATATTAATAAAAACAGATTACATGTTGCTTTACAATCTTTGTGTACATGGCAAGGACTTAAGGTAGAGTGAAAATATGACATGTTTTTGTGAACTGGCACTAGTAGTATTTCTAAGGCATGAAAAAGATATATTATAAAGTAGCAATTGTTGTTCATGTCCTTGAAGAGGCTGTAATCTTAGTCTAGTAGAACAAAAGAAGGCACATGACATGTTCCTGTTAGTAATGTGATGGTATACTTTGTAATTATTGGTTACTACTTCAGGGGCTGCTATGATGCTTGCGGAACTAGCAATGGAGGCTGGTTTACCAAAGGGCGTGTTGAACATTGTTCATGGTACCCATGTACGGTAACCTTGGTTACTCTTCGTCCTTCCTTTTTTTTTATTTTCCAATTTTTGAGCTCGATACTAGATTAAATAATTTATTTGTTGTGCCTGTTGGTGCCAAGTGTTGCTACAGCACAAATAGATATTTGATGATTGATATTTTCTGGCTAACATGACAATAATTTTGCTCTTCCTTGGAACACTGGCAAAAAAAAAAAAATGTTGCCTTGAAACTTCACCTTACCATGCTTAGCTTTGTAGGGATTGTTTGGTCTTCATGGTTATATGATGCTATTTTTACTGCTAAACATTCATGAATCTGTTCGTCTTTAGCTGCCACACTTGCTAAGCTGCTTTCTGATTCTACCTTACTATTTCAGGATGTTGTGAACAACATTTGTGATGACGAGGACATTAAGGCAGTTTCCTTTGTTGGTTCCAATATAGTAAGCGGATCCAAATGATCTGTCTATTTCTCGATTTGTGGTACCATTTTTGCATCAATCATCTGTCTATTCTGCTCTGCATAATACTTTGCAAATCTGGTATTCATCCTATTCTGTTTCAGTCTTTAGGTCATTAACTTGGCATCTAGGCCATTGCATTATCACACACTTCTACATGTTTGAGATCTTTTCAATCTTGAGTTCTTTTGTTGTCATAATGGTTCAAATTCTGATTATGATCTAACTTATAAAAACTATAAATTTACCAGTTGCCATGATGGTGATAAACTGATAATCAACATGTATACGCAGCATGAGGATGTTTTCATGATGTTAGGACATTCAGTTGTAAAATTTACTTGTAAACAATTATGTTAGATCTGTATAGCACATGTCACATTACACTCATGATACCTGAATCATTCTTTATTTTATTTTTGCCCAAAGCTAGTCATTTGTTTCAGCAGATGATATAATTATGATCTCTCTCTCTCTCTCTCTCTCTCTCTCTCTCTCTCTCTCAGGCTGGTATGCATATATATTCTAGAGCATCGGCAAAGGGGAAGCGTGTTCAGGTTAGTTTGCACCTGTTCCTGACATGCAGAACCTTTCCTTCGAAAACTTCTGCCTGGTGTGCTGTAAGCAGCATGATACACAATGCCTTTTTGTTTATTTTCAGTCTAATATGGGTGCAAAGAATCATGCCATTATCCTTCCTGATGCTGACCGAGATGCCACACTGAATGCCCTTATTGCTGCTGGTTTTGGTGCTGCCGGGCAAAGGTGTATGGCATTGAGCACTGCTGTTTTTGTTGGAGGTTCAGAGCCATGGTATATACTTCTGTCCTGTTTGTTTCTTCAGGATAAGACCTGGCATTAGGTAATGAAGTATAAAAATAACCATTTGTCTTGTAGGGAGGATGAGCTAGTCAAACGTGCAAGCAGCCTTGTGGTTAATTCAGGAATGGTTAGTGATGCAGACCTTGGTCCAGTGATCAGCAAACAGGTAAACCATCCTGTTACTTGGAACACTGAACTGGATTTGTGTTCCCCGCCCCCCCAACCCACGCACACGCACAAAAAAAAAAAATTGAATGGTCCTCTAATCGTGTATACACATTTAAATCATCTAGTTCAGATATTATTTTGGTACCTAAACTTATCCTAATGTGGACTTCTCTCGGTACTTATGTTGGATAGGTTATGAACATTTATCCTTTTATGCCATGATTTCTATGTTGACTCAACACGTGCACTTAACATCCCCAGATTTCAAGAGTGTTAACATTACATAGCCAAGTAATGACTTGTAAAGTTTCTGTATTTTTTGATCTCGTCTGTTCATGAATGAACCTGTTGTGTTGAGATTGATTACAGTTTAACGATAGTGATAGTGCATGAAATTGCATTTGAAATTCAAAAAAGGCTACTTCTGTTTTTTTTGGTTCTGATGAGACTGTTGGTATGTGGTATATATTTTCTGGAAATATATTACCTTTTGGGGCTTGGCTGCAAGTATTATTAGCTTCAGATTCATAATGATTGCGGCTACTACATTGGTTACGCCCACAGTTTTTATGCTATTTTCTTGTAAATATAAATTTATAACATTTTCTACCTTGTCATTTCTGTTTTCCTTTTTCTCAATGTCTCCTGTCTTAACAGTTTACTATCAACAGGCTAAGGAACGTATCTGCAAATTAATACAAAGTGGTGCTGATAATGGTGCTCGTGTGCTGCTTGATGGAAGAAATATTGTGGTAATTTTAGTTCAGTTGTTTCCTTGCCTGCAGTTCTCCCCTGGTTCTTATGCAGCAATGCATAATAGTGCTAAACTGTGCTAAATTTTGCAGGTTCCTAACTTCGAGAATGGTAATTTTGTTGGTCCAACACTCCTTGCTGATGTTAAAAGTGAAATGGAATGTTACAAGGTATTATTCTGAAATTTGTCATTTTAAACTCTGCATTAGGACTGATGTTTCTTGTTTGAAGAGCCATGAAAGGAAGGAAGGTTGCATTATTAGCCTCCTGCAAAGCTATTTGTTGGATTAGTGCTGTCTGTGTTCTAAAAAGTAAAACATGGAATGCATTTAAGGATATATTATTTTCTAATTGAAGTGCTAACCGTGGACCTATTTGATACTCCCTCCGTCCCAAAATATAAGCATTTTTGGACTCTGACACGATCTTCGATATGCTACTTTGACCAACAATATCTGTAAAAGTAAGATGTTTTAAATAAAAGGAGTTACATATTATGATAGATTGTTTAATGATAAATCTAGTAATATCAATTTTACATGATTGATTTTTTTTTTGCTATTAATAGTCAAAGTTAAAAATGTTTGACTTGTCACACTATGCTAAAAATGCTTATATTTTGGGACGGATGGAGTATTAATTTATTTGGGACTATGATGTATCTTTCTTTTTAGGAGTGTATTTGACCTATGCTTTTTTAAAAGAATTATATGATTCTGTCTGGACACCAATGTAATTAATAATCCAAAACAAGGAAATGGCAAAGCAGATAACTTGCGTATTGCATGGTATCAAATCTCAGTATTGCTCACTCTCCCATTTGCAACTTGCAAGACACTGTTCTCCTCAAGTAGACATCCTTGTTGCAGTGGCCGACTTTTATTTGTTGTCCTATTGTTGTTTCTTCCTCCCAATGCCCCCTATGACCACGAGCTGAGAAAATTGTCACAGATACCTTTAAGTATAGCTTTACCAGTTTATGATTCATGAACATTGTCATATGTTGCAGTGACAGCTGTTTCATACTTAGAAGTCACATATGCATTATATTTTAACTGAACCTTGCTAAATTGAAACAGGAGGAGATTTTTGGTCCAGTTCTTCTCTTGATGAAGGTATGCGAAAATTGTTTCCCTTGCTATGCACAATAAAAGATCTGTTACACTGCTGACCATGTTCTCTATTACAGGCTGAGAGCCTAGATGATGCTATCCAAATTGTGAACAGAAACAAGTAATGATTTATTGATTTATTCATTCCGTGTACTAGATAGTCCTGATTGAGCACATGTTGAAAATTTGAAAATCTTCCTCCATTTCTTTGTGTGTCAGATATGGCAATGGAGCATCCATATTTACTACATCTGGTGTGTCTGCAAGGAAATTTCAAACAGACATCGAAGCTGGCCAGGTAGTTTATAGTATCTTTCTTACAATACACTAACATGTCCCCTGCGTGTTCGAGAAATAAAAAACACGCAAACATTTCATGCATGCTAAGTAGGCCTAATTAGACAGGGCCTGACAAACAGTTTTGGAGAAAGTAACTGAAATAACCCTAGATTTTGGCTATTTGCTAAATCAAATTCAAACACATATATGAAGTGAGAAGGGCCCCAAGCTGAGCTATAACTTGGAGCCTGAACTTTGAATTAAGTTAGCAGAAAGCAAATCTCCATTGGGCACTGATGCATTTGATAAATTTGTCCACACGTTATGAATTAACCTTAACAAGAACTTGGATTGTTCACAGTTTGTGGCTTCTTCCCTTTGCACTTCGCAGGTGGGCATCAACGTGCCGATTCCAGTACCCCTGCCGTTCTTCTCCTTCACCGGCAGCAAAGCCTCCTTCGCAGGAGACTTGAATTTCTACGGTAAGAAATCAACGCTCCCAATCTAATCTCACTTTGATCCTTTACCAACAATTTCAATGTGCTCAAAGCTGTAGCCAGCTGCGGCCATATCGATCATCTGAAAACAACTCACGCAATGTAACACTGCCACACATCGCAGGCAAGGCGGGTGTGCAGTTCTTCACTCAGATCAAGACGATCACGCAGCAGTGGAAGGAGTCGCCGGCTCAGCGCGTCTCCCTCTCCATGCCCACCTCGCAGAAGTGAGGTGAAAAAAAAAGAAAGGAAGGCATCTTGTACGTTCTTCATTTGCCCATCCATGGAAATAGACACATGCACCAATGCGAAATGAACAGAAGAATAATCGATAGGCGCGGGATGCCATGCCATGCCAATAAAGGTAGCTGGTCTCGTATTTGCATATGCCTCATTTCAAGCATTTGCGAAATGGGGTTATCTAGATTTGTATGGCTCATTTCAAGCATTTGCGAAATTGCATTATCTAGTACTTTGGTTGAGGGGAGGGGAGGGGATATATCGTCGAGTACTGGTTGGAAAGACACTCAACCAAACGTATATGTAGAGTAAGTGGGGAGAAATAGAAGGGGATATGATAGAGGAGAGAGGACTAGAGGGCACGGAACTAGGGGTGGAAACGAGCCAGCTCGTGAAAGCTTGGTCAAGAATAGGCTTGGCTCGGCTCGGCTTGATAAATGGAACGAGCAAAAAGTGTAGCTCGGCTTGGCTCGTTTAAAAGCTCGAGCCGGCTCGAGCCAGCTTGTGAGGGAGGCCGAGCGGCACTGGGGAGGGAGGCCGGAGGTAGCGCAAGGGAGGGAGGCGGCGCCATGGCGGCACGAGGAGCGTCGAGCCGTCGACCGTCGCTGGGGAGGGAGGCCAGAGCCAGCATAGCCGAACAGGGGAGGGAGGCGGCGTAGGGGAGGAAGGGATGCGGCGAGCCGGGCGGCGCAGGGGAGGAGGTGGCGAGCCGGCGGCATAGAGGGGCGACTGGGGACGGGGGAGGGAGGCGGCGCCGCGGCGGCACGAGGAGCGTCGAGCCGTCGAGCACCGTTGGGGAGGGAGGCCGGAGCCGGCGCAGCCACAGGGGAGGGAGGCGGCGAGCCGGCAGCACAAAGGGGCGACTGGGGACGGGGGAGGGAGGCGGTGGGCCGCGGCGCAGGGGATGGAGCCGGAGGCGGCGGCCGGCAACTCCTCTCGCAATCGTCGCCAGCGCCAGTCGTGCACGCGTGCGGTGGCGTGCTTGCGCCTGCGTGGGATGGGAGAATGGGGAGGGTCGGAGCCCGCTGGGAAGGGGAGGGATCAGATCAGGCGCTCAGGCGCTCGGCTCAGCCGCTTAGGGACCTAGGGTTCTCTGTTTCATGGGCCATTGGGCTAGACAATTGTTAATGGGCTCAGGGACTCAGGTTTTCCACAGGCCGACAAGCCTACCGAGCAGCTTGCGAGCTAGCTCGGGCTCGGCTCGGTTTGGAAACGAGCTGTGGAGGGAGCTCGGGCTCGGCTCGTTTAGTCCTCGAGCCGAGCTGAGCTTCGCGAGCAACAACAAGTGATATACCCATGCAAATTCGAAAAATAAAAATAACATATATTTTCAAAAAGAATTCCATCCATGCTGATATAACCAGGATAACTTGGAAAAAGCTCTGTAGTCTCTACTGCCACAATTCTTTCTGATCTCTGATAGACCGATACAACCTGTGACAAGAGAGCTTCACAAAACCTTGAAGATTTTTGGCGGTACCTCTAATCTGACAATGATCTAAATTCATTTGATTGCACCGCACCTTTTCTCTTGCTTGTATTCCGTTCCGTTGGCATCATTGCATCAAAGCACAAGGGAACCAATCAACTTAAGTAAACACTGAAAAAGGGAAACTTATAAGGGTAAGCAGCAGCAGCCTAAATCAAACTCTTTTTGCTTGCAATCCATTTACTGATAACTCGTGAGTAATCTGAATGCTATATCTTCAGAAATTGCTTTCACATAAACACTACCCCTTGCTGTTTTTCCTTAATATATGACGTTGGTTAGTTCAAATAAACTAAACAATGTCGTATACTAAAAAAAGAAGAATACAAAATTTCACAAATTATACATGCACGACAGTATTATTCTCTGAGAGGAATATAAGCTTATTCCAAACATAGTCCGTTTCATTAGGAAAAAAAAAAGGTCTAGATATTGACCCAAACACGTACGTGTGAAACCACAAAAATTACGCTCCAAACAACTCGTGTGACGTGTGTGTTTGTAAGTGTGTTACGCAGGAACGAAAACAAGCCACATCCCCTATTCAAAGAGCCATCCCACAATAATTTCCTATCAACGAATCCACATACATGTCAAACCAGGAGAACGATGCACTCTTCACATGTATACTGACCATTATTTCTAGCTTAGTACATAATCACAAGCCAATGAGCTTGCAAACATAGACTTTAGCTACCAAGGCCAAACCTGTGCTGTCTAGCTCAACTCTCACAGAAAGAATATGAATTCCTCACAAGCCCTCCAGGTTCAAGAGTGTCTGAAATCAGTGCAGCTGAGATAGAAAAGCAACCAGCTCTTTCATCCATGCATGGTCGATGCAGCAACTCAAGATCAATCGAACATGCAACAGCAGGGAAAATAAGGAAATTTAAAGTGGAGATATATGAATTTTATTTTTCAGGGAACAATGCAATCTGTGTACCACAAATATCAAAAGAACAGACACAAGAGTAGACTAGCTATTACAATCTTAAAATAGTTGGCAACAAGAGTGCATTCTAATCTTGTAGCTGAACTTACAATTTTAGTTTTTCTGGGAGCTCCCCCAACCAGCAGGGAGTGTATGGGAAAGATGATTGTACCAGTTTGTCATAGTGCATGTATGTAGTAAGACGAATATAAAATTCTGTGAAAACTTTGCCCAAATCCTGAAGCTTTGAGCTACTCCAATTATAGGCTAGCACTCTGTCAAATTCATCACCTAAGAAGACGATATCTTTGTAAGGATGAAATCCAAGGAAATAGATATAGCAATTCTCGCGCATACTTCCAGGCTCAAGAACATTATCATTGTCAGAGTCCCACTCAAATTTCTCGAATTTCTCTACCACTATTGGCTCGAGCTCCACATCGTCTTCGTCATCATCATCATCATAATTAAAATTAAAAGGTCTATAATTATAATGTTGTAAGACCCAAGGTCCATCACGCTGCTGCTCATCATAGTTCAGATTCGGCAGGATGTGGGAAATGTCCATATCATGCTTCAACACCCACTCGGTTTGACCACAGTACCGTTCGTTAAGAAACCAAACCAAAATTTGGGGCCTCAGAAATGATGGTAATGATGCACAATATATCCCGTTGTTTGATTTTCCTAGATAAAATTGCCCATCTCCTGGATCTTCCGTGGGCATTCTAATTACTCGATACTTATTGTCCGATGGTGATATTCTGCAACAAAAACATGATCTTATATGTATGGGAGCGTATACTATACACACATGCCCTCATATGTACACACCGTGTACACCAACTAAAAATTATCACAAAAATTCTAGAAAAATTCATACATATACTTCCAATAGTGTTACATTTACGTGCAAAGTCATATCTTCCAATTCATTCTATATAGAGAGTAATAAAAAAAGATAAAATTCTGACAGAATTACAATCTTAAAACTGTTAGATTTTTTTTGTTACGGCTAAAATATAATGAATTTGAGGTTAAGATTTTATCCCTAGGTGTAATACTATTGAAAGTGTGTGTGTATCACAAATTAAAGCTCACAAGACCAAAACCAGGATAACAATTAATACAATGCATGCATGCTTAAGGGGTGGATTCGATCGAGTTGGTACCTCATGACAAAGCAATCGGAGCAGCATACGTAAAGTGCTCCTCGCCAGTAGCCACACTGATGATCACAAAATGGAGTTGACCCAACCATGGCTGGTAACGTCCCTGCAGCATCCCCTTCCCGATCAAATGCCCTCTCCTCCCAAGAACCAGTCTTGGATGAAAACACAGGCAGGATCAATGTCGACGGCGGCCATTCGCATTCTTCTTCCTCGCGCAGCTTGTAAGGAACCTTGGGCACCATGAACAAGTCATAATTGGGAGATCGGGTGGGGTCGAAAACCCTTGCCTTTTGTTTAGCTTGAGACTCAATCATCGTGGCTCTAGTATGAATCTAAGGTTTTAATTAAACTGATTCATAGGATCGCAACAAGATAATTTCTACCAGAAAACTACTCCAATTTTTGCTTTATTTATTTATCTAGTAAAACAAGAGTAAATCTGCATTACGCAAAAAAAAAAAAGAAATCCAAAATAGGGAAGAGAAAAATCAAGAGGCCTCTAATACTCGTTCTCGTTACATGGCTGGAGGTAGGGGATGATGATGATGGTGATGGGGCGGGGGCAAGAGCTCCACCAGGCGGCACTCGTCGCGGAGCAGGAGGAGGAGGCCGTTGCAGTGGTCCTTGACGTAGATGTAGGCAGGCGGTGGAGGCACGGTGTAGTCGAGGCGGCGGCGGCGGCGGCGGTGGGGCGGGAGCTAGAGGAACTGCGTGAACCAGGTGCTGTCGTAGCTGAGGAGGATGCCGGCCAGCGAGAGCGGGAGGAGGTCCGCGCGCAGCAGGCGGCGGCCGTCGACGAGGCTGCTCCACTCCTTGCAGACGCAGCGGGACGCGGCGATGCCCCGCGGCGGGAGGCGCCGGAGAACGGCCGCGAGCACGTCGTCGGGCAGCGCCATAGCTTGCCGGAGATCCTCCGATCCGCTAGGGCGAAAGAAATTGGGAGATTTTTGTTTCTTTCTCGGCAAGGAAATTTATAGGACAGGTAGATCCTTCAAAAGAAAAAAAAAGAAACAAGGGAGTTTATAGAGAGAGCTGGAAATTGGATGGTATCCGGACCTTGCTCCGCTCCTCGAGGCGCTCGCTACAAATTGGCCCATTAACACAGCACGGTGAAAACTGTATCGATCATGTTGCATACTCGCTCCGTCCCAAAATATAAAATATAAGTATGTATATGTGTTACATGAAGATGTATGCATGTGTGTGTGAAAATATTACTTTCAGATCGATTTGGTGAAAACGGAATGGATACGGACGGATAATGCTCATACCATATTCATTTTCATATTTTTTTTACCGGATACGAAAACGAATACGGATTATCTCGAAAACGAATAAGAATCGAATATGATCGGATACGAATATGGAAACCAATTTTTTTCGGAACACGAAAACCAACTCAACTCCTATTAGAAACAAATATCAACATATATAATTAGCTCATTTTATATAAAATGAAGTATAATTTACAAATATTTTTTAAAATTTTAAATAATATTAATAGTATGGACTAGTGTTAAGAGATAAACTACTATTAGAATCTATAAAGGTATATTGAAGGTTATAGAGTTAGAAAGAATTGGGTATGTCTCGTGGCTTCTGCGGATATCCGAATAGCACTGTTCACCGAATATCCGAATTATAATCCGTATCCGACGGAAACCCCGATACCATATCCGTATTCGTATCCGGGAGAAAATATCCGTATTCGTATCCGAACTATCCGAGAATTATCCGATCCGAAAGATATCCGTATCCGTTTTTATCCGGAGCGGACGGAAACTATCTGCTCTGTTTTCATCCTACGGTACTCATGCACTATCGGTGATGAAAATTAGGGAATAGCAGTTGATCGGAATCAAATGCGTGATGAGCATCAAAAACGGCGAGGAGATCGAGAAGTCGTTCGTTATTAAGAGTGATTATCAAATTAATTTACCGTGCTTAATTATGTTATTTGCTTTGTTATACCCTTTTAAAAATCAAGGGTAGATATTCAATAGAGAGGTAGATAGATCCGGCCGTACGTGTTTCATACTACTTAGCAAGTTAGCAATCACAGTAACAACAATGACCTTTCTCGCTCTCCACAAGTCGGGAAACATTCTCGCTCCCAATTTTTGCACGGAAAAAGGAGACGCTATACGTAGAGAGATTGCGTACGTGGGAGGGGATGAGCGAAGTTATTTTTTTCTATATCTTTTGGTAGATAAGAGTGGGTCCAGAGTTAATTTAAGATATCCATTGGAGATAAAAGTCCGTTTATATCTTAAAATTAAATTAGGAATTCCAAAATACATAGTTTTAGAGATAGATTTTTGGGTATCTATTGGGCATGCTGCAATCAGAGTCACATTAATGAATTCGACTTCGTTACATCGTCGCCGCTTCAATCTACATCCAAGTTGTTTCACAAGTCGGAATCGCTACGGTACCCGGAAAACAGTTGGTTATATGTCAACAATTGATCGACAAAACCTCTTATCATGCGAAAGAGCAACTAATATTGCAACTGATCAAGAGTGTTGAATCCAGAAAAACCTCTTATCATCCAAAGGTTGTGTTCACCTAATTTTGCAACTAATCGCTCTGTTACAGCTAATAAATATACATTGTAAGCTTGATGGCTTAGTGGATCAAAGCTAGCAATCGAGCTGTTAAAAATATTATGGTGTTCCCTTGAGAATATGGCGGTGATGAAGATTATGATAATTTATTTAATGTTAAATCGAGTCACATCAATTTTACATGATTTATTGGTAAACAATTATCACAATATTTATTGGTGAAGTATTATAACATGTTATGTGTATTGTCTTTCTGGATTACATGAAGATATATATGTGTGTGTGAAAATATTACTTTCGGATTTAGTACTCTTGGCTGCCGCCGTCGGATGTGCTGCTGGAGCCCCCACCGACGTCAAATTTGCAAGAGGGACGGAGAGAGAGAAATGGGTAAGAGGGATGGGGCGAGACTTATCCACTTGTGCTCGGCTCCCGGCTCGGTTTTAAAACCGGCATCTATAATACTCCCTCCATCTAATTTTGATAGTCATATTTCATCTTGGCACATAGACCAAGAATAAGTAATTCTACTTATCATCCATTTAAATATGCTACTAGTCATTCCTCGTAAACAAACGATTCATTAATATTTACATTTCTCGATGCCCATGTAGCCAATCTTGTGTGGAAGAATGGAGAGTCACGCATTAAATCTAAGAAAGCCATTAAGATGATAAGATGTTGGATTGAAATATGCCTATCAAAAATAAATTTTTCAAATTTAGAAATATGACTATAAAAAATAGATGGATGGAGTATATTATAGGTTCCTTTTTTTTAAAGAAAAAAGGACACCTATAGTATAGGTGTCAGTTTTACTCTAAAACTAGCACTTATAATCACTTAAAGGGTGTCAGCTTTTAGCTGTTCGGACTTGTATTAGGGATTCTGTAGAAGTAGACGATGATGTGAAAATTACGATCTAGCTTTGCTAGCTATTTACTACGCCTTATTTAGATTATATCAGTTGATTTCTCTGTCTCACGTGTTTTATTTTTATATATCTTTGCTTCTAGCGGCCGCGTATATGCCACCTGGGACGAACACTAATTAAGTCGACAAGCCATGTAGAAGTCACGTCAGCCGAACCCGCTCTCAATAATACATAGCGACTCGATTTGCACTGGTTTTGGTTTTACAGGTCAAGGTATGCTCTACACATCAGATTGTAGCCAAAATAAACCTTACCAAATTTTAGCACTGCCAAAATTTTGAAGTTGACAATATTACTGAAATTTTGGTAGGATTTCCTATGTATTTACCAAAGTTTAGCAATAAATTAAATGTAGACATATTTTTGGTAACTATGCTAAAAAAGATATGGTTGAAAAAGATATCAATTTGAACAGCACCCAAGTTTTACGGTTGAGAGACACTGACAAAACTCGATTCATAGTTGAGGGACAACAAGTAGACTCTTACTCGAGAAAAAAAAATTGCACTGCTTTACTCTCGCCATCGAATTTGGCCCACCAATGTAATTGGCCACTTAATTCCCGTTAACCTATTCGGCAACACAAGTGATTTTAAAAAAAACCACTTCGACGAATTTGATCCACCTACTGTATTTGGCTGACCAAAATTAACACAAATTAACACAATATAATGAAGCTTCAAAACTCAAAAAAGATCAGTACTACACTATCCATGAACAGAAGCTACACATTTTAAACCCATTGTTTGTTGCGACGGAGGCATTTGCTCATCATGTCCATCCAGAACTGGCAAACTTTGATCTCTCCCACATTTTTCTGAAGGCACTGCAATTAATTAAACACAGTAAAATCAGCATTATGAGAAAGAAAAACACACGACAAGATGTGTCCCGCACCCAACCCTTGATGATAGGAAAGCAAATATCTGCCACTGTTGATCACTACAATTTTAACTTTGTCCATTAATAAATTTTGAACTTTTATATCATAATAATGTATACAATTAAAGTCTCATAGTTATGTTTAGAACGCAACAAACTTCGTTAATATACTTTTAAGTATTTATATATATTCTTTTAAAAAATAGATAAGTGATCAAAGTTCAAAGATAAATCGTATCGAGTTACAAACTTATACCTTCTCAAATGCTAGCTCATGGGCAGGGCATAGTCTTGGTTCCTTGGGAGGATTGCTGCACTCTTCGTACTTGTCTATCAAAGTCTTGCATTTCTTGAAATCATTTTTTGTGTTCTCAAGGCACTGCAAATTAAAGGCCCCAAAAAACCAAGAGCATATATAAGCGTATAATTAAGGATTAGAAAGGTATAAACAATTAACAAGCAACCAGGTGTCCAAAGCTTTTGTAATATTTTAGAATAACAATAAGTTTACCAGCTTATGTTACTTAATTATCTGCCTCAATCTATTTTTCATCTTCTAACTACAGAACGACCTCCATCTATACAAACCGACACAACACACCTCAATACCTATCTTTGTGATATGGCTATATATATCAATGTTGAGGGCATAATGTTCAGAATACTAAAGAAAAGCATCTTGCAGATCTGGAACTTTATAAGGTTACTTTGTGGCTGACTTAGACAAAAATGCCATGTCAGCACGTCCGGTTGTATTGTTGAGGACGAAAAGCAGACTTATCTAAAAAAAGATTAACTAGCAAGTTTTTTTTGGGACCAACGAGGTTCGTTTGAAGAAACAGATTATGGAGTGAATTACATAGCGGTTTATCTTCATAATTATAGGTATAAATATTAAATAACATTTTGATAAAAATAACTATCTAACAAGGTATCTAATTAAGTAAAACAATATTACAAGAAATTTTAGAAAATACTTCATCCATTTCATATTATAAATCGTTTTGATTTTTTTCTAATCAAACTTGATTAATTTTGATCAAATTATAGAAAATAAATTAGCAACATCTAAAATATCAGTTTAGTTTCATTAAATCTAACATTGAATATATTCTTATAAAACATTTGTTTTGTATTGAAAATACTACTGTATTTTTCTATAATCTTTGTCAAACATAAAAAGTTAAACTAAGAAAAGAGTAAAACGAGAGGGAGTATATATTTTTATACAACATAGGACTAGGGGCATAAGTACATAATAAGGTTAATCAAATGAATTACCTTCATGACTAGACTGTATGTGTCGCAGCAGGGATCATCCTTGTCTCCCTTGGAGTAATTTGGGATCCCGGCGGCGTCCGGCTTTGATCAATTCAGCTGTGACGCGAGCCGGAACCGGCGGCGACTCGGCGCGGTTGTCGGCGGCGACCTCCACGGCGACGACGTAGGACCGGAGCTCCTCCCCGGCGGTGGGCGGCGTACGACCTCCTCCTCCACCATCGGCGGCTCATCTCGATCTCGATTAATTTGATCTCGATTAGTGGTGGATTGTATCAGAGTTTGGGAGAGTTTATAATTGGACTAATTGACAGGGAAGACGATCGATCGATCCATCGACGCTGATCAAAATATAGTACTCCAATTGATGAGAAGCTGATCAGAATCCGGCTCGTCGACGGTCGATCGATGGACACAGTGGTTGTGTCGGACGGACGGACGGACGTACGACAGTTTGGGCCGTCCGATCGGCATCCTACGGACGTACGACAGTTGTAGGGTTCGTCCTAATAGATCACTTGCACGTAGGGGGTGAAATCAGGTTGGGTTCGGATGAATATCGTATTTCCTATATAATTCTAACTCATATTATACTCTATAATCGATATTGCGTTGGATATGAATATATATAGTAGAGTAAATTTAACTTTGACCAAATTATCACAAAACTATATATTTAACACTAAATTTCTCACAAAATTATAGATTTAAGGTAGAGTATCGTAAAAACTACAGATTTACTAATAAAATATCACAAAACTATAGATTTAGTGATAATTTAATCAAAAACTTACACGTTTATAACTCAAACATAACACTAGTGCTAAGGATTTAAACTCTAAAATCAGTAGTTTTGTGATAATTTTGTTATTAAATTTATAGTTTTGCGATACTCCACCTTAAATCTGTAGTTTTGTGATAAATTTAGTGCTAAATTTATAGTTTTGTGATATATCACTTTAAATCTATAGTTTTAAATCTATAGTTTTGTGATAATCTGATCAAAATATATGTAGTTTCGTAAAATTTACTCTATAGTATCGAGACGTATAATACATCAATCATAATTATAGAACGGATACGTACTAAGCCGGATATGTATATCGTTAACGAATACTCATCCGTACCATAGAGTTAAAAGCATGAATCATATATATTAGATATGTAGTAGTCATTCAACTATGCATTATATCCATGATGTGACTAGGTTAATTAGGTCATAGCAAAACATAATATATGCTGGTAGTGGTTAAGGTTGTAAGCTCTCCGAGTAATATCATTATGGTTTGTTGAACACACAAGCACTAGCACTTTATAGTAGTGTAGTTTTGGGCCTGGTCTGTGGTGGTCAAATAGTGTACATCATGTAGGCTACTGAATTTTTTATATTTTTGGTGCTTTTGAAAAACTTATTTTACAATGGACCTTAAAAAAACTTATTCTAGAAATGGTCTTTTTTTGCGCCAGAGAGTCTAGCGCCGTCCTACAACAGGACGGCGCTCGCCGTGCCCGTGCCACCGTGGCACCACGCAGGCGTGCAGGCTGACGTGGCAGGAGGGGGCGGCGCTAGTCACACTGGCACCCCATCTCATAGCACGGTGCCAGTCATCCCGGCGCTCTCCCCGGGCTCGCACCCACATAACCAGCAGGCCCCACCCCATCCTCCTCCCCACTCATTTGCCCCCTTTTCCAGCCTGAGCCCAAGCTGGCTCTCTCCTCTCTTCTCCCTCTCATATCTCCTCCTCAATCCACTCAATTTGAAAGCATTACGCTGGATTTTTAGAATCGAAGACCAAGGTATACTCCCCCATTCCTCCCTCTCTTTTTTTTAATTGGTAAAATTTTGTAGATCAGAGAGTAATCCTATAACTTGTTACAAGACTAGGTTGCAGGTCGTCTTATTTAAAAATAATAAACATTATTTATTTTGTTGAAACATATTAAAAAACTATAATCATAATTTATACTTTTATATGTTTGTATTAAATTTTTAAACAAAACGAATGGTCAAAATATTATAAAAAAGTCAATTATGTCATATAGAAAAAAATGGGGTTTTACATTACCTTGCACTACTGGTGTGGTTGTAGAGTAGTATATTTAAATCAAACCAATTTGTAAGGATATTTTGGTACTTATAAAATTATTTTGATATTTTTGACAAGGAAAAATTACAAAAACCACTAAGAAGACACTTGAAGTTTGACATTTTCACCCTATAAGTCATTTTGTTACAATTGACCACCCCTACTTAGTTATGTTAAAAAACCAATGCGCACATGCTTAACTGAATTGGTGGATTTGAAATTCCCCTTTGAACAGAACATTAAGAGGAAGTATTTGGATGTTTTGTTTGGAATCCAATCAAAAGGCCGGCATCTCTAGCCATCTCTTTTTTAACGAACGCACAAAATGATTGCACGTCAATATATTAGAAGAAAAATATTCAATTTTGCTATATATTTGTCAACAAATTTTTCCCAAAAATTTAACATATGTAATTACGGTATAATCTTAGTGTAATTATACTGTAACTTGCATGTAATTACACTGTAACTATAATATAACTTGTATGTAACTTTAAAAAAAGTTACATGTAATTACACTGTAACTAAAATATAACTTGTATGTAACTTTCAAAAATCTCTCCATAAACATGTTATGTAAAATGGAGGTCGTGGGAACAAATCCTCTCGCATATGTGTGCTGTGATTTTTTTTCCTCACCATAACAAATCTTACAATAGATCTAACGATTCAAAATTACGTGAAACTTGCATACAAGTTACACTGTAGTTATATGTAAGTTACAGTGTAATTACATACAAGTTACAATGTAATTACCCTACAATTATACTATAATACATCTGTTAAATTTAGGAAAAAATTTATCGACAATGTATAGGTGCTCCCAAAAAATTTTGTTACACAATGCATCAGCCAGACCGGCTTATGCCAAGGGAAAGGGAAAAAAGCAAAACAAAAACTGAAGCTTAGAAACAACTATGGCGGCTAAACGCAATTCCTAACAACGAGAGGGAGCAGAGCCATGCTACATTTCCAAGAACTAGGTGAAACCCTGCGCCATGCTGCGGGAATTTAGTATGATAACAATAAAAAAAATAACGTGTAATAGCTAGATAACATCAGATTAAGTAAATTAATGTGGTTTATAATAATTTTAATTTAAATAGTATGTAGAAGGTGATTGAAACGTAAAAAGTAAGGTGGTATGACTTTATGGAAGAAAAAAAGTAAGGAGATAGTTTGGACCATAGATTAATCATCTAAAGGCTAAAAATAATTGATGTGATATGACTTAATAGAGGAAAAAAGGAGAAAGATAATTTGGACCATAGATTAATCATTTAAGCACTAACTAAGTGAGGATGAACTATATAAGTATATAGGATATCATAAAACATAATAAAGATATACATTGAAACATTATGTGAATTATGTTGGATGATAATTTCACATGTTTGTATTTGAAAGCTCTTAAATTATAAAAATATAAAAATATAGCATGCTTGCATGATGTTTAAATGTGATGATTGTTAGTGTATGATGATGTGGCATCTTGTTAATTAGTGGATGATGATGCGGTGTCTTGTTAGTGGATGATGATTGGCATCTTTGTATGTTAAGCTTGGATATAATTTCACATGTTTGTATTTGAAAAGCTCTTAAATTATAAAAACTATAAAGATATAGCATGTTTGCATGATGTTTAAATGTGATGATTGTTAGTGGATGATGATGTGGCATCTTGTTAATTAGTGAATGATGATGTGGTATCTTGTTAGTGGATGATGATGTGCTATTTTTGCATGTTAAGCTTAAGGAGTTAGTGGATGATAACTTTATAGTAAGATATGATTCTCTTAAGCGACCCTCTCTAGCCATCTCACTACACGGCATACGGAGATTTGATCATCGGCACCGGCCGGCTCGCCGTTATTTTCTCTAACTGCTGCTACGATCAACTAACTGCTCCAAAACATATCCTGAGAAAACGAACTTGTATGGTTGTGGTAAGATTATCGAATGATTTAGATTTTAATTTGCACATGCAAGTTCATATTTTCAACCGTAAGAAGGAAGAAAACAGAGGAAGAACTAGCATCCTTTCATAGATACTGCTGCATGCATGCAGGCAAAACACCATGTATTGTGTTATTTGGATCAGATAGCAGAATCTCCTTTTCCAAACAAGTGTTTAAGAAAATAATCAAAGGATAAGTCCAAAACAATAGGGTACATTGGATCATATAAAACAATAGGATACAGAGAATAAACAGATATGGGTGTAGTAGTGTTGATTCTTGTACATTGGATCATATTGAATGGACGGCCCATATCTATCCGAGGGTACCTTAATAAAAAGGCATTTGTTTTTCATCCCTTTTGCTTGAGATATAGTAGGAGTGTATTTTGGAGGAGCATTTGCTCTGGAGCTCGTACATTTCGAACTGCTGTCCCGCAATATGTCCGAGTTGATAAGAGGCGCTGTGGGGAAAATACATACCCCTCCGTATTAATGTATGTCGCCGTTGACTTTTCGACCAACGTTTGACTATTCGTTTTATTCAAAATTTTTGTGCAAATATAAAAATATTTATGTCTGCTTAAAGAACATTTGATGACGAATCAAGTCATAATAAAATAAATGATAATTACATAATTTTTTAATAATTAAGACGAATGGTCAAACGTTGGACAAAAATCAACGGCGTCATACAATTAAAATATGGAGGTAGTATTATATATAATACAACACAAATATTGTTGTGCATACAATATAAATAAAAATAACATAAATAATCGGTTTTTCTGAATTAAATAACTCAAATTAGTTAGCAAATGCGAGAACTATAATATATATAAATATATCGAAAAATCGTCGATACTCACATTGTTGAAGCGCTGGTGTAATATCGGGCAATGTCGTCTAGCAAATATATCTTTTCATCATTGGCACGGCATTTGGCCAGCGTGTCCATCAACGACCGGCAATTGCCAACCTTCCAGTCGTTGCTGCTCAGCGCACTGTCAATATATAAACACAAGTAATATCATGATATATATATTTTCTGATCAATCGTCGATCACTTGAACACTAATTTGTTTTTAATCGTGAAGAAATCGACCCATGATATAAGCGCAGAATTTGGTGGCTAACCGACAAAACATAGTTATACAAAATAAACTATGAATCTGCTTATTTTGCTTACTAAGGGGTTCGCGGTTTTACCCACCTCGCTCTGAGCAATGAATTAAACCAAATAAACACAATTAAGTAAGATAACTGAGACTGAATTTATGTCGTTTGTTTACCTGTAATGTATACTCGTAAGGTTCGCGCCGCAGGATCGCTTTTGCTCCTGGGTACAAAACTCGCACTACCTGCTTCACACAATTACACAGACAAATGAAATTAAGTTTTATTAATTATAAACTTGTAAATAGATATTTTTGATATTTTAAAACAACTTCTATATAAAAAGTTTTCACATATTTTTAAAACACACCGTTTAGTAGTTGCAAAAATGAGCTAACAAAAATAGAGATAAAATCAAAATCTTAATCAGAAAAGAACCGCGCAACAAAGTCAACCGCCGGCTAATAATATATGCGAAATCATCACCAGACATGCACGGATGCACATCAGCAAAAAGCTATTGGCTTCTTAAGATCGAAATTAACGGGCTAATAATCAGGCAAGTCAACAAGTCGGATTAATTTAACTTGACCATGCATAAAATGATCGCCAACTAATTATATATTTAGAACTTCGATCTGCATTATGTATATTGGCTTAATAACAATACTAATTAAGTTTTCATATTTTCTTAAACATTATACGCAATATATTTCTCCAAAAAAAAACATTATACGCAATACGTACCTGCAGCTTCAGTTTATGCCATCCTATCGATCGATCGCTAAGCTTGGCGAATTAGATCGATCAATCAATCAATCGACGAAACAAGATTATTTAGGGCAAGAAAAGTTTCTAGGAAATATATAATAATCTGCAATTGATCATAGGGCTTGGCTGATCGAGCTATATATTAATTAAATTCAATTTATAGGAGCATCCGACACGGCTAGGGACTCTCGATCGCTATACGAGGCCAGGAGGGCAGCGTTCGTGTGATCTGCATCCGACACGGCTAGGGACGCGCGTGAGTGTCCAAGATTATGTGCGATTCGGTGAAGTGCACGACTTAACACGGGTTGGAATTACACAAGTGTTACCGTTGCCGTTTTCGGTTGACATTGTTCCGAAGCGATACCCGTCTGGGAAAAATAGAGGTCTCATCTGTGAAATGATTTTTTTATTTTTTTTAATAATGAAATGTATTACATCTCTAGTCTCTGCTCGTGGACACACAGCACAAAGCCCAGAAGTGAAGAGAAAAGAGCTTAGAAAATGCGTGATGAGACAAACCCCAACTTCTGCCAATAATATAATCTACTAAAATAATGTTTCCAAATCACGTAGACTTCTAATCCCAATTATATAGGTACTACGCCATCCAAACTAGAATAAGTTCCTATAGCTTAACCAATTCTAAGCGTTTCTAGATGTACGATATATTATAGGAGACAATTGTTGGATGCCAAATGTTTCGAGTCGAATGATTTGGGACATCGATATGTCTCCTTCTATAAATATACGGCGACTTTATCAATTATTCTACAATATGCTATTAGGTTACACATTCTTTTCAAAAATAACCTCAAAATACGCTTATGGGAACATTCAGATGATTAACAACTTTATTTATTAACCTAATTTAGAGAAGTTTAAAATATATGAATAACTTTTATGTGGCCTCCTTGCAAGAACTGTGTAAGTTTGTTCACGTTTTTTGTACATTTTTATTTTTAAAAAATTACTAATTTCTATGTATTACCTATCTATTGCATATATAAATACTTTTTTTATTGATGTTTTAATATAACATCTTCTATTTCTATGCGTTGAGTTTGTATGTCGCTTTTTTTTTTTCATTTTTTTCTTTTTTCCTGTCGTTGGTTGTTTGCTCATCTCTTTTTGGTTCCTTTTTCTTATTCGTTTTTATGGTTTCTTTTCTTTTTTTCTTTCTCTTTGTTTTCGCCGTGTTTTCTTTTTTTCTTCTTCGGTTTTCTCGTTCTATTCCTGTTCGGTTTTTGGACGTATTTTGCTGTGTCTCCTGTTTTGTGCTCCTTGCTCCCGTCGCGCTCTTTCTGACGGCGCCTCTCGTGTCTTGACCCTCCGGCCCATTGGCTCACTTGTTTCTCCATCTCTGGGTCTTCGGGTTGCCTTGTGCGCCTTTCCTTCTAAGTTTGGCTGGCGTGTCCTCTTCTTTTGGGCCTCCGGTCGTGTTTTGGCACCTTCTTTGTGCAGTTCTCTTCTTGGCGAGTTGGGGGTTTGTCTCCTTTTCCGCTTTTTCTCTTTTTGCTTTTTGTGGTGGTGTACGGCCGGCGCTCGCGTGTCTCCTTTTTTCTTCTTCACTCCTCTTTTCCGCTGCGCCTTTCTTTTTCCGCCGGGGCTCTGTTTGGCACCCCCTGTCGCGGGCCCGGGCCCTTGTGTATTCCGTGTTGTCGTGCCTTTCGGACTTGCCCTCAGCCTTGGCCACTCCACCGCCGCGTCCTCGCCGTTGGCTGCAGTCCACCGCACGCTGGGCCTCCTGGTGTCTCCGCCGGGCCGGCGTCCCTCCCGGGTGTCGGGCATGCTCTCCTATACATTTTACTTATTATTCAGCTCGCTCCCCCCCGCCTCACTGTCCCTTGCCAGCTTCTTTATCTTTTCCTACGCACTTTCTTGCGCTACCATACTCTTGTTCGTCGATTGAATTGACTTGGGGCTCGGCTCTATTCGCCCGCTCGCGCTGTCGATAGGATGGGACTCACTGCAGGGCTGGCCGGGTCCGTATTTGCGGTCTACTTTTTTTGCGCCATATTGCGTATAATCGTTTCGAAATATGATTAATTAATGTTCTGTTGATTAAGCCTATACATATGCAGCATCGAAAGGTTTCTAAATATCTTTATTAGTTGGCGAATCAATTTATGCTGGTCAAGTTATTAATCTCGAACTTTGTTGACTTTGCCTGATTTTGCGTTATTTCGATCTAAGAGCCAATAGTTTTTGGGCTGGGATGCATCGTGGCATGGTTGGGTGGATGATTTCGGGCATATATTTTAGCCGGTCGTTGACTTGTTGGGCGGTTCTTTTCTGTTGAGTTTTGGGATTTTAATTCTATTTTGTTAGCTCATTTTTGCACTATACGTGTTTTAAATAGCTGAATTTTATTATATGAGAAGTTGTTTTAAAATATAAATATCTTTTAATAAGTTTATAATATAAACTTTAATTTCTTTTGCTTGTGTAATTGGGTGTGAAGCAGGTAGTGGGAGGTTTGGGTACCCAGGGAGCAACATGGGGATCCTGGGGCAACCTTAACGAGTATACATTAGAACAGGTAAACAAAAGGACAATAATTCAGTCTCAGTTATCTTACTTAATTTGTTCTGTATTTGTGTTATTATTGCTCAAGAGCGTAGGTGGTAACGGCGAACCTTAGTATAAATAGAGATTCATAGTTTATTTTTGGTAAACATGTTTTGGTCGGTTAGCCACACATTTGCTATATCATGGGTCGATCTTCACGATTAAAAACAAATTAGTGTTCAAGTGATCGGGGATTGGAAATCGAAAATATATATCTCATGATATTACTTGTGTTTATATATTGACAGTGCTGAGCACAACGATGAGGTTGGCATTGCCGGTCGGGTTATGGAACGCTGGCCAAATCCGTGCAATGATAAAGATATATTTGGGCTAGACGACATTTGCCCGATATTACCCAGGCTTCAAACAATGTGTATCGGGGAGATTTTTCGATTATTTATATATATATAGTTCTCGATTTGCTCCCTAATTTGAGTTTTTATTAGGAAACGGATTATTAGGTTATTTTTTTTTATATGTTGGCACTAATATTTGTGTTGTATCTATATATAATACTACCTATATTTTAAATGTATGAGCGTTGATTTTTTGTCCACGTTTGAGCCATTCGTCTTAATTATTAAAAAATTATGTATTATATTTATTTTATTATGATTTTGATTCGTCTCAAATGTTCTTTAAGGCTGACAATAATATTTTTATTTTGCAGCAAAAATTTTGGGATAAAAGAATAGTCAACGTGGTCGAATCAACGGGACATACATTTAACGGAAGGGGAAAAAAGTTTTTTTTCCCACAGCGCCTTCTTTATCAATCGGACAATTTGGCGGGACAGCAGTTTCGAAATGTACGAGCTCCAGAGCATGCTCCTCCAAATACACTCCTGACTATATTCAAGAAAAGGGATTGAATAATTGCTTTTATTAAGGTACCTCGGTAGTTATGGCGTCCATTAATATGTCCAATGTAACAAGATCACACGTCTACACCATATGTTTTTTTCTGTTCTATTGTTTTTATGCTAATGTACCTTTGTTTTGGACTTATCTTTGATTATTTTTAAACACTTGTTTGGGAAAGGGGATTCTGCTATTGATCAATAAACAATAATGGTTGTTTTTTTTTGGCGGGGCCCCCCCTGCTGGCCCCCATGCAGAGGTAATTATGAAGGTCTAATTTTTTTTTCCTTGGTTTTTCTTCCTTCTACGGTTGAAAATATGACTTGCTGTCAATTTAATCTAATCATTCGATAATTAAACAACCATAAGTTCGTTTTTCTCATGGATCTGTTTGGGAGGCGTTAGTTAATCGTAGCAGAGTTTAGAGAAAATAACGGGAGCGGGCCGGTGCGGGATATCAAATTCCGTATGCCGTGTAGTGGGGGGAGATGGAGAGAGTTGTGCTTTAAGAGATCATATCTTACTATAAGTATGCAATCCACTACTCCTTAAGCTAAATGGCAAAATAGCTACAGTCATCATCTAACAAGATACGCACATCATCATTCACTAATTTAAAGATGCACATATCATCATAAAATCATACCATTTAAACATGATGCAAATGCTATATCTTTTAGTTTTTATAATTTAAGGCTTTTCAATACAAACATGGTGAATAATCCCAGCTTAACATAACTGAAAAGATGCACATCAATATCCCTAGAACAAGAAGGCATCATCATCGACTACATTAAAAGATGCACATCATCATACACTACAATCATCATTTAAACATAATGCAGCATGCTATAGTTTTTTTTTGTTTTTATAATTTAGGAGTTTCAAATCAACATGTGAAATTATCCATCAACATAATTCACATAAATGTTTCAATGTATTTTTTTATGTTTTGATATTATATTACTATATAGTTCATGCTCACTTAGTTAGTGCTTACTGATTAATCCTTGGTCAAAATTATCTTTCTCTTTTTTCCTCTATTAAGTCATATCAGCATCAATTATTTTTAGCCTTTAGATGATTTAATCTATGGTCAACTATTCATTACTTTTTTTCTTCATAAAGTATACACCTTTACCTTTTTACGTTTCAATCACCAATTCCACATACTATTACTTAAATTATTATACCACATTAATTATTAAATTGATGTTACTAGCTATTACCGTTATTTTTTTATTGTTATATACTAAATCCGTAGCACTGCGGGCAGGGTTTCACCTAGTTCTGAAATTGTGCATGGCTCTGCTCCTCCGTTGTTAGGCAATTGCGTTTAGCCGGCATGTTGTTTCTAGCTTCAGTTGTGTTTTGCCTTTTTTCCCTTTCTTGCATAGCCGGTTGGCTGTTGGTCTTGTGTACAATTTTTTTGGGAGCACTTACTTGTCGGTAAATTTTTCTCTAAAAATTTAACGGAGTGTACTTCTGTATTATTGTAGGGTAATTATTGTAATTGTATGTTAATTAACATGTAATTACTATAACTACAGTGTTAACTTGTATGAGTTTCACGGTATTTGAATCGTTAGATTTATTGTAAGATTGTTAGGTGGGAAAAAATCACAGCACATATGTGCGAGAGATTTGTTCCCACGCCCCATTTACATATGTTATGGAGAGTTTTTGAAAGTTAATCCAAGTTATATTTTAGTTACAGGTATTACATGTACTTTTTTAAAGTTACATAGTTAGTATTAATAGTTACAGGGTAATTACTCAAGTTTTAACGTATAATTACACTAGATTTACGTATTACATATGTTAAATTTTTGGAGAAATTTGTTTGGACAAATATATAGCAAAATTGGATTTTTTGCTTCTAATATTTGAGGTGCAATCATTTTGTGCGTTCGTTAAAAGATGATGGCTAGAGATGGCCGTTTTGATTGTTCAATCAAACCATCCAAATATTCCTTCTTAATGTTCTGTTCAAGGGGAATTTGGCAAAGTCCACAATTAGTTAACACTGGTGCGCATTGGGTTTTTAAATAATAAGTAGGGGTGGTCAATTGTACAAAATGATTTCGGGTGAAAATTCAAACTCAAGTGTCTTCTGTAGTGGTTTTTTGTATTTTTCCTTTGGGTCAAATTCAAAATAATTTTATTTAAGTACAAAATATCTTACAATTCGTTTGATTTAATATTACTCTACAACCACACCAGTGAGTGGGTAATGTAAAACCATTTTTTTTTTCTATATGATATTGATTTTTTATAATATTTTGACATTCGTTGTTTAAAATTACTAAAACTATAAAGTATAAATTATGATTATAGTTTTTTAATATGTTTAAAAAATAATAATGTTTATATTATTTTTTAAATAAGACGACTGCCTATCTGTAAATTATAGGATTACTCTCTGATCTCACCCACCCTCATTTACCAATTACAAAAAGAGAGGGGAATGGGGGAGTATCCGTTGGTCTTCGCTTTCTAAAAAATCAGCGGTAAATGCCTTCAAATTGAGTGGGATTTGGAGGGAGGAGATATGGAGGAGGAGAAAAGAGATGGAGGAAGACCAGTTGGCCTCAGGCTGGAAAGGGCAATGAGTGGGGAGCAGGCTGGTGGGCTGCTGGTTATGTGGTGTGCGAGCCCGGGGAGACGCGGATGACTGGCACGTGGTATGAGATGGGGGTGCCAGTGTGACTAGCGCCGCCCTCTTTTTGCTGGCAGTCAGCCTGCACGCCGCGTGGTGCCGGTGGCAGGGCACGGCGAGCGCGTCTTGTTGTAGGGAGGCGCTAGACTCTCTGGGTGCAAAGACCCTTTCTAGAATAGTTTTTTTTAAGGTCAGTTGGTACTAAGTTTTTTCAAACACCAATATAAAAATTCAGTAGCCTACTGATGTACCTTTGACCACCACGCCAGGCCAAAACTACAACTACTATAAAGTGCTAGTGCTTGTGTGTTTCAACAAACCGATAATGATGATTACTCGAGAGTTACAAGCGCATTACCACTACAGATATATTAGGTGTTGTATGACTATTACCTGTCACATCATCGGATATAATGGCATAGTTGATTGATATACTTCTAATATATATGATTCATGCTTTTCACTCTATGGTAGGTAGTATTCGTTACGGTATTAAATAGCATCTCCGGCTTAGTAGTTGTTTATTTCGATGAGTATTTACGTCTCGTCGCGATACTATAGGAGTAATTATTTTTTAATACGGAAACTACATTATTTTGATCAGATTATTAAAAACTATAGATTTAAAACTGATGATTAAGTGTATTCACAAATTAACTTTTAGCACTAAATTTATAAAAACTAAGATTTAAGAGTGGAGGTATCAATAACTATAAATTTAATTACAAAATTATCACAAAACTATGATTTGTAGAGGTTTCATCTTGCTAGTGTTATGTTTGAGTTATAAAGTGTAAGTTTTGTTGATTAAATTATCACTAACTATAGTTTTGTGATAATTTTATTAGTATAATCTGTTTAGTTTAAACGATTCTGATTAAATCTATTATTTTGTGAGAAATATTAGTGTAGAATATATGTTGTGATAATTTTGGTCATAGTTATTTACTCTACTATATATATTCAATCCGCATATCGGATTATGGTATAATATGAGTTAGAATGATTATTAGGAAATACGATTTTCTCCGAACTCACCTGATTTACCTACTGTGGCAAGTGATTTTAGAGACCCTACAACTGGTCGTACTGCGGTAGGGATCCGGATCGGGCGCCAACTGTCGGTAGCGTTCGTCCGTCCGCACTCACTGTGTCCATCGATCGACCGTCGACGAGCCGGGGATTCTGATCAGCTTTCTCATCAATTGGGTTACTATATTTGATCAGGTCGTTGGAGGATCGATCGATCGGGCTTCCTGTCCAATTAGTCAGAGTTATAAACTCTCCCAACCTTATACACCACATAAATCGGAGGAATAAATTATCGGAGGATCGGAGATGAGCCGCCGATGGTGGAGGAG
>CM020184.1:8105752-8144259 GCA_009805545.1 Oryza longistaminata
TTTTTGTTGTTTTGTTGTTTTTTTGGTGTTTGTTTTTTTGTGTGTTTCTGTTGTTTTTGTTGTTTTGCTTTTTTTTGTTTTGTTTTGTTGTGTTTGTTTTTTGTTTGTTTTTATTTTTTTTTGTGGGTCGTGGTTTTTTTTTTTGTGTGTGTTTGTTTGTTTGTTTTTCGGTGTTGGGTTTGGTGGACGGCGTTGGTGCGGGGCGTGGGGGGGGGGTCGGGTGGGGGGGGGGGTGGTATTGTGGTGGGGGGGCTGTTGCGGGTTGAGAGGCGGCGTGCGGGGGCGGGGAGGCGGACCGACTTCGGCTGGGGTTGGTGGTGTGGTTGGGGTTTTGTTTGTGTGGTGGGGGGTGGGGTGGGGTGGGGGGGGGGTGGCGGGAGGTGGGGCGTGCCGTGAGTGGACGGTGAATGTGTCTGTGCGTGCGGGTGCTCGGTGGGAGGGCCGGTCCTGTTGTGCTTGCGTGGTTGTTTTGGGGTGAGTGGGTTGGGTGAGTCTGTTCGTTTGCGGTGTATTTGGTGAGGGGTTTGTTTGTTAGGGTAGTGGGAAGTCGGCGCCTGGGAGGGTGAGGGTAGGGTGGGTGGGTGGGGGGTGGAGGGGGAGTGGAGGGGCGAGGTGGGGGGGTGCGGGTTGTGTGTGTTGGCTGGGGGGGTGTGGTGGGTTCGTGGTTTTGGCGGTCTTCGGTTTTTGCTGGAGTTGTTGTTGGGTGGTGGGGGGTGTGGTTTTTTTTTTTTGGTTTATTGTTGTTTGTGGTTTTTTTTTTTTTTTTTTTTTTAATGGGTTTTTTTTTTTTATTTTGATGATTTTTTGTGTTTTTTTGTAATTTGTACTCGTGGGTTTAGTGCGGGAGGCGGTTAGGGTTACGGTTTGTTTAGTGTTTTAGTGTGTTTTATTCAAACAATTTTGTAATGATCTGAGTCCGTCATTTTTTTCTATAATCGATACGGATTCAGTATCGATCGATGTTTTTTTTTTTTTTGCGTGGGTTTTTTATTTTTTTTTTTTTTTTTTTTTTTTTTTTTTTTTTTTTTATTTTTTTGTTTTTTTTGTTTTTTGTTTTTTTTTTGTTTTTTTTTTTTTTTTTCCGCACGCGTGTGTGTCCGGCAGATCAGTCCAGCAAGCGAGAGGAAGAGTATAGGGATATAAATTAGACTTTGGTCGCTTGTAGGCTGAAGAAGAAAGTGGGCTGAAAAAGGCCCATAGAGATAAAAGAATTTTTATTTAGATTTTTATTTAAATAAATACTAAAATGATGTTTGTATTATCAAAATTAGCAATTAAGCTACGTAAATTCCAAGAAAATTTCAATGAGTGTAATTAATGATATAGAAAATTTAATAAAAATTAAATCCAACCATAACATTTTATTTCTCACACATACTTTACTTATAAATTAATTTAATTATATACCTACCTACTTAAAAAATACCCAAATATTGCAGAAAATTTATATTTCATTTAGTTAGAATTTAATATGTTCTAATTCAATTTTGTCTTTTTTTTCTTTCACGATGCGAGCTAAGCAGGAATATTTTTATCCATCTTGATTATCATTAGCACAATAAATAATTTACCTATCTTGGAACATTATTATATACATGTTAACGGTGTACTTTATAGAATTTAACCGTTCCTTTACCCGTAGCGAAACACAGGCATTTTGCTAGTGAAATAATATTTTGATAAAATAATTATCTAACAAGGTATCTAAGTAAAACAATATTACAAGAAATTTTAGAAAATACATCATCCATTTCATATTATAAATCGCTTTGATTTTTTCTAGTCAAACTTGATTAATTTTGATCAAATTATAGAAAATAAATTAGCAACATCTAAAATATCAGTTTAGTTTCATTAAATATAACATTAAATATATTCTTATAAAACATTTGTTTTGTATTGAAAATACTACTGTATTTTTCTATAATCTTTGTCAAACATAAAAAGTTAAACTAAGAAAAGAGTAAAACGAGAGGGAGTATATATTTTTATACAACATAGGACCAGGGGCATAAGTATATAATAAGGTTAATCAAATGAATTACCTTCATGACTAGACTGTATGTGTCGCAGCAGGGATCATCCTTGTCTCCCTTGGAGTAATTTGGGATCCCGGCGGCGTCGGCTTTGATCAATTCAGCTGTGACGCGAGCCGGAACCGGCGGCGACTCGGCGCGGTTGTCGGCGGCGACCTCCACGGCGACGACGTAGGACCGGAGCTCCTCCCCGGCGGTGTCGTCGTCGGCGGCGGCGGCGGCGTACGACCTCCTCCTCCACCATCGGCGGCTCATCTCGATCTCGATTAATTTGATCTCGATTAGTGGTGGATTGTATCAGAGTTTGGGAGAGTTTATAATTGGACTAATTGGACAGGGAAGACGATCGATCGATCCATCGACGCTGATCAAAATATAGTACTCCAATTGATGAGAAGCTGATCAGAATCCGGCTCGTCGACGGTCGATCGATGGACACAGTGGTTGTGTCGGACGGACGGACGGACGTACGACAGTTTGGGCCGTCCGATCGGCATCCTACGGACGTACGACAGTTGTAGGGTTCGTCCTAATAGATCACTTGCACGTAGGGGGTGAAATCAGGTTGGGTTCGGATGAATATCGTATTTCCTATATATATTCTAACTCATATTATACTCTATAATCGATATTGCATCGGATATGAATATATATAGTAGAGTAAATTTAACTTTGACCAAATTATTACAAAACTACATATTTAACACTAAATTTCTCACAAAATTATAGATTTAAGGTAGAGTATCGTAAAACTACAGATTTACTAATAAAATTATCACAAAACTATAGGTTTAGTGATAATTTAATCACAAAACTTACACGTTTATAACTCAAACATAACACTAATGCTAAGGATTTAAACTCTAAAATCTGTAGTTTTGTGATAATTTTGTTATTAAATTTATAGTTTTGCGATACTCCACCTTAAATCTGTAGTTTTGTGATAAATTTAGTGCTAAATTTGTAGTTTTGTGATATATCATTTTAAATCTATAGTTTTAAATCTATAGTTTTGTGATAATCTGATCAAAATATATGTAATTTCGTAAAATTTACTCTATAGTATCGAGACGTATAATACATCAATCATAATTATAGAACGGATACGTACTAAGCCGGATATGTATAATATCGTTAACGAATACTCATCCGGTACCATAGAGTTAAAAGCATGAATCATATATATTAGATATGTAGTAGTCATTCAACTATGCATTATATCCATGATGTGACTAGGTTAATTAGGTCATAGCAACAACTAATATATGCTGGTAGTGGTTAAGGTTGTAAGCTCTCCGAGTAATATCATTATGGTTTGTTGAACACACAAGCACTAGCACTTTATAGTAGTGTAGTTTTGGGCCTGGTCTGTGGTGGTCAAATAGTGTACATCATGTAGGCTACTGAATTTTTTATATTTTTGGTGCTTTTGAAAAACTTATTTTACAATGGACCCTTAAAAAAACTTATTCTAGAAATAGTCCTTTTTTGCGCCAGAGAGTCTAGCGCCGTCCTACAACAGGACGGCGCTCGCCGTGCCCGTGCCACCGTGGCACCACGCAGGCGTGCAGGCTGACGTGGCAGGAGGGGGCGGCGCTAGTCACACTGGCACCCCATCTCATAGCACGGTGCCAGTCATCCCGGCGCTCTCCCCCGGGCTCGCACCCACATAACCAGCAGGCCCCACCCCATCCTCCTCCCCACTCATTTGCCCCCTTTCCCAGCCCGAGCCCAAGCCGGCTCTTCTCCATCTCTTTCTCCCTCCTCATATCTCCTCCTCAAATCCACTCAATTTGAAGGCATTTTACGCTGGATTTTTTAGAAATCGAAGACCAAGGTATACTCCCCCATTCCTCCCTCTCTTTTTTTTAATTGGTAAAATTTGTGGATCATAGAGTAATCCTATAACTTGTTACGAGACTAGGTTGCAGGTCGTCTTATTTAAAAATAATATAAACATTATTTATTTTGTTGAAACATATTAAAAAACTATAATCATAATTTATACTTTTATATGTTTGTATTAAATTTTTAAACAAAATGAATGGTCAAAATATTATAAAAAAGTCAATTATGTCATATAGAAAAAAAAATGGGGTTTTTACATTACCTTGCACTACTGGTGTGGTTGTAGAGTAGTATATTTAAATCAAACCGAATTTGTAAGGATATTTTGGTACTTATAAAATTATTTTGATATTTTTGACAAGGAAAAATTACAAAAACCACTACAGAAGACACTTGAAGTTTGACATTTTCACCCTATAAGTCATTTTGTTACAATTGACCACCCCTACTTAGTTATGTTAAAAAACCAATGCGCACATGCTTAACTGAATTGGTGGACTTTGCAAATTCCCCTTTGAACAGAACATTAAGAGGAAGTATTTGGATGTTTTGTGTGGAATCCAATCAAAAGGCTGGCATCTCTAGCCATCTCTTTTTTAACGAACGCACAAAATGATTGCACGTCAATATATTAGAAGAAAAATATTCAATTTTGCTATATATTTGTCAACAAATTTTCTCCCAAAAATTTAACATATGTAATTACGGTATAATCTTAGTGTAATTATACTGTAACTTGCATGTAATTACACTGTAACTATAATATAACTTGTATGTAACTTTCAAAAAAGTTACATGTAATTACACTGTAACTAAAATATAACTTGTATGTAACTTTCAAAAATCTCTCCATAACATGTTATGTAAAATGGAGGTCGTGGGAACAAATCCTCTCGCATATGTGTGCTGTGATTTTTTTTCCTCACCATAACAAATCTTATAATAGATCTAACGATTCAAAATTACGTGAAACTTGCATACAAGTTACACTGTAGTTATATGTAAGTTACAGTGTAATTACATACAAGTTACAATGTAATTACCCTACAATTATACTATAATTACATCTGTTAAATTTTTAGGAGAAAATTTATCAACAATGTATAGGTGCTCCCAAAAAATTTTGTTACACAATGCAATCAGCCAGACCGGCTTATGCCAAGGGAAAGGGAAAAAAGCAAAACAGAAACTGAAGCTTAGGAACGACTATGGCGGCTAAACGCAATTCCTAACAACGAGAGGGAGCAGAGCCATGCTACATTTCCAAGAACTAGGTGAAACCCTGCGCATTGCTGTGGGAATTTAGTATGATAACAATAAAAAAAATAACGTGTAATAGCTAAATAACATCAGATTAAGTAAATTAATGTGGTTTATAATAATTTTAATTTAAATAGTATGTAGAATGGTGATTGAAACGTAAAAAGTAAGGTGGTATGACTTTATGGAAGAAAAAAAGTAGGGAGATAGTTTGGACCGTAGATTAATCATCTAAAGGCTAAAAATAATTGATGTGATATGACTTAATAGAGAAAAAAAGGAGAAAGATAATTTGGACCATAAATTAATCATTTAAGCACTAACTAAGTAAGGATGAATTATATAAGTATATAGGATATCATAAAACATAATAAAGATATACATTGAAACATTATGTGAATTATGTTGGATGATAATTTCACATGTTTGTATTTGAAAAGCTCTTAAATTATAAAAACTATAAAAATATAGCATGCTTGCATGATGTTTAAATGTGATGATTGTTAGTGGATGATGATGTGGCATCTTGTTAATTAGTGGATGATGATGTGGTGTCTTGTTAGTGGATGATGATGTGGCATCTTTGTATGTTAAGCTTGGATGATAATTTCACATGTTTATATTTGAAAAGCTCTTAAATTATAAAAACTATAAAGATATAGCATGTTTGCATGATGTTTAAATGTGATGATTGTTAGTGGATGATGATGTGGCATCTTGTTAATTAGTGAATGATGATGCGGTATCTTGTTAGTGGATGATGATGTGGTATTTTTACATGTTAAGCTTAAGGAGTTAGTGGATGATAACTTTTATAGTAAGATATGATTCTCTTAGAGCGACAACCTCTCTAGCCATCTCACTACACGGCATACGGAGATTTGATCATCGGCACCGGCCGGCTCGCCGTTATTTTCTCTAACTGCTGCTACGATCAACAAACTGCTCCAAAACATATCCATGAGAAAACGAACTTGTATGGTTGTTGTAAGATTATCGAATGATTTAGATTTTAATTTGCACATGCAAGTCATATTTTCAACCGTAGAAGGAAGAAAAACAGAGGAAGAACCAGCATCCTTTCATAGATACCTGCTGCATGCATGCAGGCAAAACACCATGTATTGTGTTTATTTGGATCAGATAGCAGAATCTCCTTTTCCAAACAAGTGTTTAAGAAAATAATCAAAGGATAAGTCCAAAACAATAGGGTACATTGGATCATATAAAACAATAGGATACAGAGAATAAACAGATATGGGTGTAGTAGTGTTGATTCTTGTACATTGGATCATATTGAATGGACGGCCCATATCTATCCGAGGGTACCTTAATAAAAAGGCATTTGTTTTTCATCCCTTTTGCTTGAGATATAGTAGGAGTGTATTTTGGAGGAGCATTTGCTCTGGAGCTCGTACATTTCGAACTGCTGTCCCGCAATATTGTCCGAGTTGATAAAGAGGCGCTGTGGGGAAAATACATACTCCCTCCGTATTAATGTATGTCGCCGTTGACTTTTCGACCAACGTTTGACTATTCGTTTTATTCAAAATTTTTGTACAAATATGAAAATATTTATGTCATGCTTAAAGAACATTTGATGACGAATCAGGTCATAATAAAATAAATGATAATTACATAAATTTTTTAATAATTAAGACGAATGGTCAAACGTTGAACAAAAAGTCAACGGCGTCATACATTAAAATATGGAGGTAGTATTATATATAATACAACACAAATATTAGTTGTGCATACAATATAAATAAAAATAACATAAATAATCGGTTTTTCTGAATTAAATAACTCAAATTAGTTAGCAAATGCGAGAACTATATATATATAAATATATCGAAAAATCGTCGATACTCACATTGTTGAAGCGCTGGTGTAATATCGGGCAAATGTCGTCTAGCAAATATATCTTTTCATCATTGGCACGGCATTTGGCCGGCGTGTCCATCAACGACCGGCAATTGCCAACCTTCCAGTCGTTGCTGCTCAGGCACTGTCAATATATAAACACAAGTAATATCATGATATATATATTTTCTGATCAATCGTCGATCACTTGAACACTAATTTGTTTTTAATCGTGAAGATATCGACCCATGATATAAGCAAGATGTTGGTGGCTAACCGACAAAAACATAGTTATACCAAAATAAACTATGAATCTGCTTATTTTGCTTACTAAGGGGTTCGCGGTTTACCCACCTACGCTCTTAAGCAATGAAATTAACACAAATAAAACAAATTAAGTAAGATAACTGAGACTGAATTTATTGTCGTTTTGTTTACCTGTAATGTATACTTGTAAGGTTCGCCGCAGGGATCGCTTTTGCTCCCTGGGTACAAACTCGCACTACCTGCTTCACACAATTACACAGACAAATGAAATTAAGTTTTAATTATTATAAACTTGATAAATAGATATTTTTGATATTTTAAAACAACTTCTATATAAAAAGTTTTCACATATTTTTAAAACACACAGTTTAGTAGTTTCAAAAATAAGCTAACAAAAATAGAGATAAAATCAAAATCTTAATCAGAAAAGAACCGCGCAAGACAAGTCAACCGACCGGCTAATAATATATGCGAAATCATCACCAGACATGCACGGATGCACATCAGCAAAAAGCTATTGGCTTCTTAGATCGAAATTAACGGGCTAATAATCAGGCAAGTCAACAAGTCGAGATTAATTTAACTTGACCATGCATAAATGATCACCGACTAATTATATATTTAAGAACCTTCGATCTGCATTATGGATATTGGCTTAATAACAATACTAATTAAGATTTTCATATTTGCTTAAACATTATACGCAATATATTTCTCCAAAAAAAACATTACACGCAATACGTACCTGCAGCTTCAGTTTTGCCCATCCTATCGATCGATCGCTAGCTTAGTAGCTTGGCGAATTAGATCGATCAATCAATCAATCGACGAAACAAGATTATTTAGGGCAGGAAAAGTTTCTAGGAAAATATATAATAATCTGCAATTGATCATAGGGCTTGGCTGATCGAGCTATATATTAATTAAATTAATTATAGAGAGCATCCGACACGGCTAGGCACTCTCGATCGTATACGAGGCCGGGAGGGCCAGCGTTGTGTGATCTGCATCCGACACGGCTAGGGACGCGCGTGAGTGTCCAAGATTATGTACGCTTCGGTGAAAGTGCACGACTTAACACGGGTGGAATTACACAAGTGTTACCGTTACCGTTTTCGTATGTGGACATTTGGTTCCGAAAGCGATACCCGTCTGAAAAAATAGAAGGGTCTCATCTGCGAAAATAATTTTTTTAGTTTTTTTAATAATGAAAATGTATTACATCTCTAGTCTCTGCTCGTGGACACACAGCCAAAAAGCTCAGAAGTGAAGAGAAAAGAGCTTAGAAAATGCGTGATGAGACAAACCCTCAACTTCTGCCAATAATATGATCTACTAAAATAATGTTTCCAAAATCACGTAGATTCTATCCCAAAATTATATAGGTATACTACGCCATCCAAACTAGAATAAAGTTCCTTAGCTACCAATTCCAAGCGTTTCTAGATTGTACGATATATTATATGAGACAATGTTGATGCCAATGTTCGAGTTCGATGATTTGACATCGATATTGTCTCCTATAATATATCGGCGACTTTATCAATTATTCTACAATATGCTATTAGGTTGCACATTCTTTTCAAAAATACTCAAAATACCTTTATGGACATACAGGATTAAAAATTAATTTATACCTAATTAGAAGTTTAAAAAATATGAAAACTTTTATGTGGCCTCCTTGCAAAACATGGAAGTTTGTTCAAGTTTTTACATTTATATTTTAAAAAATATAAAATATATGTTATATGCTATATAAAATACTTTTTATTGATGTTTTAATATAAAACATCTTTCATACACCATATAATATATTTTTGTGCTATTATCTCTCGTATAAGCAAATTTTCTCTCATATACCACATAAAAATATTTTTTTTCTAAAAGCTAAATATGCCAAAAAAAAAAACTTGAAACATGTATACAAACTTACATGTTGTGTAATGAGGCCATATAAAAATTTTCATATTTTTGATACTTCTAATGAGATAAATCAATTGTTATTATTGTATGTCTTTAACGGTTTTTTTAAGTATTTTTTAAAAGAAGGTCCAAACCAATGACGTATTATAGAACAATTGATAAAGTTGACGGTATATTATAAAAAGAGACAATGGTAATGATAAATTGTTGAACTCGAACAAACTCAATGGTATAGAATAGATTATCTCATTCCTTTTTCGTTGGAAGGATAGAGTATGACTATGACCCTGTTTAGTTCACACACAAAAATTTTACACCATATCATATCGAACGTTTGAATACCTACATAAAGTACTAAATATAGACTTAAAAATAACTAATTGTACAAATTGCAACTAATTTGCAAGACGAATCTTTTGAGCCTAATTGCTCCATGATTTGACAATGTGGTGTTACAGTAAACATTTGCTAATGATGGATTATTATTTTATTAGTGTCCGAACACCCTGTACGACACCATATATAGTATTCGACGTGACACGCCAAAACTTTACACCCCGGGATCTAAACACCCCCTTAGTATCTCAATCTTCATTGGTAGTATGCCATATAGTTAGGGCATGTTTAGTTGATAAAATGAAAATTTTTTAAGTGTCACATCGGACGTTTGACCGGATTTCGGAAGGTTTTTTTTATACGAATAAAAAAACTAATTTCATAACTCGTCTGGAAACCGCGAGACGAATCTTTTGAGCCTAATTAGGCCGTTATTAGCACATGTAGGTTACTGTAGCACTTTATGGCTAATCATGGACTAATTAGACACAAAAGATTCGTCTCGCGATTCCCCCCGACTATGCAATTAATTCTTTTATTTATATTTAATGCTCCATACATTTATACAAAGATTAGATTCGATGTGATGTTTTTGCGAAAAGTTTTTTTTTTTGTTACCCCCTCAAAATTGATGTGCTGGCCCCACTCTGCAGAGCAACATCTCTCCAGTGGGCTGAGAGACTGGCTGCTCTGCTCCGTCCCTCGCTCACCAAACGGATAATGCCGCCGCTCCGCCTTCTCCCGCTCCTCCTCCTCCTCGCTGCCGCCGCCGCCGCCGCACTCGACCCCCCGATCCCGACGCCGACGCCGTGGCCGGAGCAGTTCCACGCGGTGGTCTTCACCAACCTCACGGCGAGCGGCGGCCGGCTGCAGCTGATCGACCTCTACTACGACTGGCCGCGGGGGCGCAACCTCAACCTCATCCGCGGCCAGCTCTCCGGCGACCCGACCTACGACGTCGAGTGGACCAACGGCACCTCCTACTTCTTCAACGCCACCTCCTGCCGCACCAAGCTGTTCCCCGTCGGCCTCCTGCCCCCCGACTGGCTCGCCGCCGGCGCCGTCTACCTCGGCCGCGAGACCGTCGCCGGCTTCGACTGCCACCTCTGGACCAAGGTCGACTTCGTCTGGTACTACGAGGACGTCGTCACCCACCGCCCCGTTCGCTGGAACTTCTTCAATGGTAATACTACCTACTACCTACCTACCTGCACAAATCTCCATATTAGTTTCTTGATTTTCAGAGTTGCAGTTATTCTAGTGCTTCATTTCTCTCTCTCTAGTTTCTTGGTGTGGCATTGTGATTGTAGTTATTGCCTTGCTGTCAATTTCTGATGCATCACTCTGACATTTCTAGTTTCTATATTGCAAATGTCAAAACTTCCCAGCTAGTCTAATCCAGTTTCTTGATGTGCCAAGCAGCTAATTCGATGGTTGATATCGTCTTGCTTAGAAGCTGGCAGAGATGCAATGCATAATTTCAGTTAATTCCTTGAGTCTTGATGCAGCATTGTGCCCATGGCAGCACTCAAAATTTCTGCAGTGATTTGTTTCTGAAGAAATGCAGTTTCATTCTGTTCAGTGGTTCAGTAACTTGATGCAACAGTGACATGATTTGTGTGTGCTCCGATCTGTTTCCGCAGGTATGCAGCAGCATGTGATGAGCTTCGAGGTGGGTGGAGTTCTTGAGGACTCCAAATGGCAGGCGCCGGCTCGCTGCTTCAGCGATCAACACACCGTCATCGCCGATCCCGGTGCCGCCACCGTCACCGACGACAGGGTAGAAGGTGAGGATGGCAAGCTCGATGTGATGAACGCCTTCTTCAGGTTTGTAGGAGCTCCAGCAGCAGCAGCAGCAGCTTCAGTATGAGCAAGGCTTACTTTTCACTGATGAGAATGTCACCATTGATGACCTGCTCAATCCACTCTGTTTCTTCCTGAATCCTGTTGTCATGTGTAAACAAACGTTTCTGAACTTCAGCAATATGAAAATGTTGTGTGCTAATATGACAGAGAATGTCAAGTTTGGTTCAAGTTCTGATTGCAAAGCAAATCCAGAAACTTTTGATCTACAAAGAATGTGACATTTGATCTATTGAAGCAGATGTGCCTGCTGAAATTAACTAACTTTCACAAGTCAGTAATTCGCCATGCTTCCCTTTCAAACCGAAGAAGGCACAAACGCGTTGTCGATTCCGAACTGAATTCAGTAGCTCAATCTCAGTAGATGCACACCGTACTTCAAAAATTTTCTGGTCGTGATTACATACATACCATCAGTATGTTACTCTGCATTGTCCTTACTGTTTTTATTTTGAGATTCATCACTTGCGAACTTATTGCACCTCCATCCTCTAATATATGAGGTTGGTTAGTCCAAGATTGAACTAACAAACGTCATACATAAAAGGGGAGTATATACATAAACGCTTTTTATGCATTATTACAACATGATCCAAGAACAGACTGGACCAGACCGCCAATGGATAATTGCTACTACCTCCGTTTCAGGTTATAAGGGGCTGTTTGGTTGAGTGCCAACCTTTGCCAAAGTTGTGGCAATCAAGTTTGACCAATTAAGCCTAGTGGTTGGTTCATGCCACAAGTGAGTTATGCCACAATTTTTTAGCAAGCTAGCCCACTTGTCATTGAGTAATTTTTTTTTGCCATAACTTGCCACGATTGTGGCCAACAAATTCTTAGCTATACAATGTATGGCATGCCACACTTTGCCAAATATTTTGTGGTAAACTAGGGAAGTCATCCAAACAGCCCCTAACTTTCTAGCATTACCCATATTCATGTAGATGTTAATATTAACATATATACGAATGTAGATAATGCTAGAAAGTCTTATAATATGAAATGGAGGAAGTAACATTCTCATAAGTGATAAGTCTTGCTCATAGTCATACTGCTGCCACGGCTGTTTGCTGAGCCCTGAAGAACTTGAGGAGGCTGCTCATCGCATCGACCTCACCGTCTTCATTGTCGTTGGCGGAATTTGTGGCGGCTTCTTGATCGTTGAAGCAGTATGCCGGTGCCTGCCACTTGGAATCCTCTAGGGCTCCACCCACCTCAAAGCTCATCACATGCTGCTGCATCCCTGGGAAAAACAAAAAAAAAAAAAACAAAAGTCATTGCATTTCTGAATCAAGAACGAACTGAACCAATGAAGACATTTAGGCTGCATTTCCGCAAAGCAAAGGGCAGTGTCATATCCAAACTAAATTGATCACAGAAATAATAGTGTATCCTTGCACAAGAATATCATAGGAACATAACAATACAGCATCAATGATTCAAGAAATGGACTGAATTTACTGGTTGCGTCACTACAAATTACAGTGCAAGACCATATCAATCATCAGATTAACTGGTTCACACAAGAAACTAGAGACAGAGACTAATAGTGAGTGCTTGGCATTTGCAATGTTGCACATAAGTATCAAAACACTGCATTACTCTATTATCAAATAAATATTGCTTAGAATCATCATAATGCTTATAAGAGACTCAAGAAACCAATTGAATAAATTTATAAACTGCAGAGCAAGCTAGACCATATGAAACAGATCACATTGCCAGACCAAGAAATTACAGGAAAACAAAGTGAGCACTACACTACTACAATGTTTACAATAGTGTTGGAATCAATCAATCAATCAAGAACAGAAAAGAAATTTCTTAAGAGGGATCAAATGGATCTACCGGTGTAGAAGTTCCAGCGGACGGGGCGGTGGGTGACGACGTCCTCGTAGTACCAGATGAAGTCGACCTTGGTCCAGACGTGGCAGTCGAAGCCGTCAACGGCCTCGCGGCCGAGGTAGGCGGCGCCGGCGGCCAGCCAGTCGGGGGGCAGGATGCCGACGGGGAACAGCAAGGTGCGGCAGGAGGCGGAGTCGAAGTAGTAGGAGGTGCCGTTGGTCCACTCGACGTCGTAGACCGGGTCGCCGGAGAGCTGGCCGGCGACGAGGTTGAGGTTGCGCCCCCCCGGCCAGTCGTAGTAGAGGTCGGTCATCTGCAGCTTCCCGCCGCCGCTCGTCTGGGTCAGGTTCGTGAAGAGCACCGCGTGGAACCGCTCCGGCCACGGCGTCGGGGACGGGGGGGGAGGAGGATCAGCGAGTGCCGCCGCCGAAGCGAGAACGGCCGCGGCGAAGAGGAGCCGGAGCAGCGGCGGCGGCGGCATCGGCGGCGATTACTCCGGCGAGCTTATCCGATTCGGTCTCCGGCTGTGTGATCGCGAGCCGACCAACCGAATGAATGGCTCGTACGGATGGAGACTGTGATATCTTGCTGTTTCGTGGGCTTGCTGGGCCGATTCTTGTGAGAGCCAGAATAAGTCCACCTTGGCTCCCTCATATATAGGTCAATCTAATTTGTACCCCCTCAGTTATTAAAACTGGTGCAATTTGATTCCCTAAACAGTATTGATAGCTGTATTCTCTGTCGTGGTATCCGTGTGGCATCCCAGTCATCAAATCTCTTCTCTACTATTATAAAAATTGAAGATGTTTCCGTCGATACTTTGGTACGTTATCCGAGCATGAGTCAGTTTTTAAGTTTGCTCGTTTTTGGGAATATAGATGTGTATTTGAGTCGGTTTTTAAATTCGTTTGCTTTTGTAAATACATAAAAAATCATATAAGAAATCTCTTTAAAAATAACTCACATGCTAACTTGAGACGATCGGACTTCTAATAGAAACTCATGATTTTCTAAAAAGAAATATATATCCAAACGAGTTCTCATAGTAGATTTCACCCTAACTAAAACGTATATAACAATAATAAAATTAAAATAGCATTTACCCATTACAACACACGGGCATTTTTTTCTAGTAAAATTAAAAAAAAGTGAGTCCCACATGTCATTCTCCCCTCCACTCTCTCTTTCCTTCCTTCTCTATCCAAAACTCTCTCTCCTTCCTTACATTCCGGTAGTGCTCGAGGATAGCCAGCCACCGATGAAGAGCGGAAGCGGAAGCGTCGCTCCTCCGCGTGCCACTTGGGGCAAGGATGGTAGCCAGTGTCGTCGCATCGAGCTCTGCATCCATGGGGTGGTGCCCATAGTTAGCTCGTTAATCTATCAATCGCTTGTTAAAATTGTAGCTGTCCAAGAGGGCCAAAAAGGCAGGAAAGGAAGGAGATGTTATGGGAGGACACCACCACGGGCCGCGTCTACCTTCGCAATGTCGTCCTCCACCGGTGGGGCGGCTAATAACTCTCTTCCCCTCTTTACCCCTCCCCCGATGTCATCATCACTGAGCAAACCGAAGCACCAGCAGCTCTTCTGGTAGTCACACCGGCGTCGCTGCTTGCCTCGCTGCGAATGTGTTCAGCCATCGGCCCAACGATGTCAAGATTGCGCGTGGCAGCGCACACAATTGTCAATGCTCGTGAATTCCTCGCTGGTGGTATTGAAGTTGAGATTAGTTCTTGAGTTAGTCGCGGTAGCCATGGACGCGCAACCAAGAAGTCTCGTGGATGTGTCCGTGGAGGTCGGGGATGTTGGTGAGGGCTGCCGCTTCTCTCCACCCTCTCTTCAAACTCCCACCGACCTGCCGTCACTAAGAGGCATGGAGGCCGTGCAGCTCCTCGGCTCCCTCAAGGTCCTCCGCCACCAGGAGAGAGAGGTAAAGTACTAGAGATAGGAGGCTGATATGTGAGCCCCACACGACTAGGTCAACGGTCCATGTCAGTGAAAACCATCCTCAAAACCACCGAGGGAGTAATTTTGCATCGGTTTTGATAGTTGGGGGTGGGGGGAGGGAGCGGGGTTTAACATATCTGGAATTGCGGTTGAAGGATATAAATCAGATTACACCTTTATTGAGGGAGCCAAAGTGGACTTATTCCTGTGATAGCCATAAGTTGTTGGGCCATCTTGCTGGGCTGCAGATAGGCTATTTTATGTTGGGCTGGATATGTACGAGTGGGGAACAATTCATCTTGGGCCTTTAGTAGGCCATTTTGGTCTGGGCCGAAAGTTCTGGTAGAGATGGGCTTATTAAGATATGCTGAAATTTCGGTATCCAATAGTATGAAAAACCGAACGTTAAAAGGTATTGTAAAACTACATTTGTTTGGGATAAATCTTTAGGCTAAAAACTGCACTTATATAAGGACGGAGGAAGTATTATGTACTGTATTTTTTATGTAACTCTTGAAGCTAACTATTGAAGCTAAATTAAGTGCAATATTTATAGAAGTACAAAATTGGACACGCACATGCACAGATGCACTCACGCCTATTCAGATCCTAACCCGTTGAGGTATATATATATATGCTATATTCGCTAAATTTAATCATATTTAAGACTATCAAATATCTCTCCATCTTTTTTTATATGAAGAACTGAAGTTGAGTTTTAGACACGTTGACCATTTGCCATGCATATTTAAAATATTGCGTAAGTATTAGTTATATTTTGCTGTGACTTGCTTTGTAATTAAATGTACTTTAGAAATGACTTACACCTTTTATATTTGCACTAATTAAAGTTTTGAATTAGAGGAATAATCATACATCATATTTAAAAATCAACAACATGATAACTTTATTTAAAAATTAAACAGAGGAAGTAGTTTGTTGTTAAGCCACTCTTGCTGCAAATATTGGACATGCATGCATGATGCATCGGGGCTCTTATTCTACACAAAGAGCTTTCGTGACAGTTTCTAATGGATCCGTGCATGTGCTGTGTACACCAAAATAATGGGAAAAAACTGTTATTATTTTTTCTTTTCATTTCCTGCGTTTGCTTGACTAATTAAGCCATCCTAAGAGGATCGGAGAGAAAGTCTATGTCACATTGCAATAGAGTCAAAACATTCAAACAACGTGGTGCAAATTGGGACCTTAGGAATTCGATCTATCTGGCAGGGGAAAACGTGCCATTAATTCATGTGGTGGAGTTCGCGCCAATTTTCAACATCCTTGGCTCCTTGCTGTACCTGTACCCGCGCGGTTTCAAGAATAAAAAGACTATTGTTGTATTTCGTTGCGAACGTTAATTATATATACGCAGGTCTATATAATTTTATACATTTAATTAATTTTCTACATGCGTTAATTCTTTAATATTATTCTAATTGCATAATTAATTTAACCGTATTGTTCAAAGATTTGTGCTTAGTTTCTTTGCTTTCAAATTTTGGACGGAAATAAAAGATAAATTTATATATTTGAGTAAATTGCATGGGGAAATTAATTAATTAAATAACTAATGCCACTTATATAAACTTAAAATGCATTTGCGTACTTTTTACATCTATGGGTAGATATCAAGCAAATTCAGCTCGGCTTGTTATCCTACAGCGAGATAAAAATTATGGCTGCACTGTGTTGAGCTCGTTTGGCTCATGAGCCAGCTCAAGCTGGAGTTACAGACAACGTTCTAATTTAAAAACTTAGCTCAGCTTGTTGATAAATCTAAATGAGAGCGGAGCTTAATTAGCCGAGGTAGTGAGCCACGAGTTTTTCGTGCATCCCTACTTACATCATATCATTATATCTTGGTAATTCAAGGCGCGCGTATATAAGTATGTTGATATATAACCATCCACAGAATATGTTTTCAAGAATAATATAATGTCCTAGTAAGTAAATATCGATCTCTAGCTAACTAAATTCGTGGGGAAAATTCTTCGAGAAAATTAATTCCAGGTGAATGCCAATTCTATTATTGAGTATCACCAAAAAATATGTTAAGGAAATTAAACGTGATATGGCAGCTCTATTAATCAATAATAATCATACTTGTCTATCCGATCGACTATCCGAATTGAAGACCTACTATTGGTTTTTCATGGTCAATGATGCATGTTGGAACAACGTTATGACGGTCAACTGCTGTCTCTATTGAAAGTGTCTGTCTAAAGAAAAAGTTACAAATATTCCAAATTCTTCGTTAATTTGGGTGATGAAAACCTAGCTTGAGAGTACGTCTAATTAAGGAGTAAAGACCGTTAATACCTTTCCTCTGAAATACAGAGAAATTCCTGTGTGTTCTGTATTAATTGGTCATTCAAGTCAGCTGTTGCGAGTCAAAACGAGTCTATTTTACATGCACGTAAAATTCAAGCATTTCAAACTACGGGTATACGTGAAACCAAATCTATCTTTCATTACTGTTCCACATGATCTCATCGCATTTTTTTTTTAAAACCAATTCCCATTCAAATCATGTGATTGAACAGTTGCGCGCATTCATGCGACTGACCAAATGGTCTTTGATGCATGCATCAAGTACGGAAGAAAATCCAAATTATGTGTACGACTTAGTTCATGCCAGGAAAAAAAAACGTTTCCAAATTAAAGATTTTGATTTCCGAGAAATATATAGTTGTAGTATATATGAACAAATAGTTGAAAAAAATGTAAAGGTTTTGCCCAGTTATGACGCTAAATTAAAACCAATCATTTGGGTGCAGAACATGTACAATAATTAATGTCAAGTCCAACGTCAAAATCAAATCTAGGCTTTTCCAAAAACACAAAGGAGATTGACGAACATACATCAACACCATTACGCCACCTACCAGATATATATCTAGAGGTAATTAAGACCAGATTGCATATTGGCAACTGCAAATTCTGCAATTAATACGGTAACTAGAGGAAGTTAACGATTTGGATCCAGCGCGAAACATATATATATCATGCCGTGCAGCATGTGATTGATATTTACTAATTTTGGAGGGCAATGAGAAACACATTGGAGTTGTTTATTATACACATCAAAGGTGTATATATGATAAGTATGATAGTATACTTTTAAAAGTAAAAAATGAACCTACGCATACCCTTTTAACTAAACATTCGAGAAAACATTGATAATTAAAGTTAATTTGATCAAATTAATCTTACATTGAAAAAAAATATATGTATGTATAACCTACTCCTCCTATTTTAGGTTATAAGACGTTTTGATTTTGGTCAAAGTCAAACTGTTTTAAATTTGGACTAAGTTTATAGATAAATATAGTAATATTTATAATACTAAATTAATTTCATCAAATCAATAATTGAATACACTTTCATATTAAATTTATCTTGGATTAAAAATGTACTACTTTCTTTATACAAATTTGGTCAAATTTAAAACAGTCTAACTTTGACAAAAGTTAAAACGTTCTTGTAACCTGAAACGGGATGGAGTAGCTAGGTCTTACAAAGGACGTACGCCGGCCACAAAATAACGTGCGTTGACTGTCGATCGCCACGCCAGCGAAGAACGTGCATATATATACGTGGCTAGCTCTAATTACTAACTTGCGTGGACTCTCGCCACCGGCGAATCAACAGCATATGTCGTGGACATTTCTCGTAGTACGTATAGATCTGGACGTAAGCCTTGTCATGGTCAGATGCTGGTACTAATTAGTCCCAGTAGCTAAATTACTGGTATTAGTTACTGCTTTAATTTTAACTAAACTTATAGAAAAAAGATAGAAACATTTTCAACCAAAGATAAATTTATTATAAAAATTATTCAAATTATGAATTACTGAAACTAAATTAGTATTATAAATATTACTATATTTATCTATAAACTTAGTTAAACTTGAAACAATTTAACTTTGACCAAAATTAAAACCTGAAATGGAGGGAGTAATTTTTAACATTTTAAAAATGATATGCTCTTTAAAATATATCATTGACTATGTTTTGCTATCATAACAGGGAATATATTTTTATTAAGTATTTTATAAGATAAATCTATATGAATATATGTTGTTTTTTTGTTTTTAAACTAAATACTTTTAATGCTATTGATTGTAAAGTTAAAAAAATTAACTTTAAATTTATCTAAAACGTCCAGTATCATAGAAATGGAGGGAGTAGCTTATTTCCTTTCAAAGAAAGTGGAGTAGCTAGTTTAATATATCGACACGTTCTAACTTACTGGCGGGAAACACTGGCATGCATGAACTACTTTATATAGGAATTCCATGAAAAGTCCTGCACGAACATTGTGGTTTATAGAGGAATTGTAAATTGATTCATATAAAAATCCTGTGAAATTTAATTCACATCCTCAATCAGGTTATGGCTGTGTTTGGCTATGTACGTCTAGATCCAGGGGTGTAAAGTTTTGGCATGTCACATCAAATATATGGACACATATTTCAAGTATTAAATGTAGTCTAATAACAAAACAAATTACAGAATCCGCCTGTAAACCGCGAGATGAACTTATTAAGTCTAATTAATCCGTCATTAGCAAATGTGTACTGTAGCACCATATTGTCAAATCATGGCACAATTATGCTTAAAAGATTCGTCTCGTAATTTACACGCAATCTGTGTAATTAGTTATTTTTTTATTTATATTACATGCATGTGTCCAAACATTCGATGTAACAGGGTGTAAAATTTTGGGGTGGGATCTAAACACCCATATATATGTTTTTAGTACTCTCCCCATCCAAGTATGATATTTTGCATTTGGTTTTTGGAAAAATTTAATATTGGTCTTCGCAGTGTGTTTAGAACCACAAACACCACATTGGCTTGCTGCTGTAGTAAATTGTAGTCACACGACTTAGGCTTGGTTCTTTTCTCCAATAAAAATTAGATAAACTTTAGGATAAAAGTGGCTCGCTTTTCAAACGGTTAAACGGTGCGTTTCGTGCGAAAATTCTCAAGTTGTTCTAAAATAACTGATTAATCCATTTTTCAAGTTTGTAATAATTAAAACTCAATTAATCACACGCTATTAATATCTCATTTTATGTGAAACACTTAATATTTATCTTTATCTTCATCTTCATCTTAATTAGTCTCGTAACTATCTACATGAAAAAGACAAGCGAAAAACACAGTTTTCCCTTTTCTTTTATTTAAAAGAATCGTTTTCATAACAAAAGAGATGGGATTTATTTGAGTGTGCATTTTGGTTGTATATATCTTAATTAGTTATACAGAGATCGAGACACTACTACACCGAGCGTTTTCCCAGGCGGTCAATCGGTTTTTTGCGTGCGGAGATTTGGCCCGTCTGGAACAAATCGCCTGGGAAAATCGCGATTTTCGTGTGCGGTGGCGCATCCGCACACGAAAATTAGATTTTTCGCGCACACGGAAAAACAAAAAACCGAAAAAAAATAAAATTGCAAAAAAAAAAACAAAAAACCCTAGATTGGGTCGTCGCCGCCGCGTCCGCCTAGTCATCGTCAGGCGGTGGGGGGCGCGCCCTGCGGCCTCCGCGCCGGATCCGTGGCGGGGAGGGCGGCTGGCCGCCGGATCCAAGCGGGGACGGCCACGGGCTGCCCGTCGTCGCCGCGCCGTCGCCCGCCGGATCCGGTGCCCACGCGCTCTCGTCACCGCCGGGGTGGGAGGGGAGGGCAGCCGGTTCCGCGCCGGATCTGTGGCGGGGGAGGGCGGCTGGCTGCCGGATCCGTGCGGGGACGGCCGACGGCCGCCGGATCCGCGGCGCCTCCACTGCCGCGCCGTCATCGCTGACGTCGTGCCGCCACCACCTCGCTGCGCCGCGCCGCCGTCACCATGGGGCACAGCTGCCGCCGAGGGGCATGAGGGAGGAGAGGAGAGAGGAGAAATTTTGGGAGTTGAAGAGAGTTATGGCTATCCCAAAAGTTGACCGGATAAGAAGAGAGAGTGGGGACCGAGGCACGCGGAAAAAGAGGAAATTTTAAAGTGGGTAGGAGGGAAATACTATTTTCGCGTTCGGCTCTCTTAATACGTCCGCACGGAAAAATCGACTTATTTTCCCGTGCGGTTCATTTAAGAGGACTGCACGGAAAAATCGATTTTCCCGTGCAGTTCACAACCTGGCGCCAGTCCTCCTATTTTTCCATACGGTTCCACTTACCAACCGCATGGAACCAAAAGGGGGCAGCGTCCAGGAAAATCAATTCGGTAGTAGTGAGAATACTGTTCTGATATGGTTGTATTACCTTGATGCAGTTAGCTGAATTTAATAAATCTTATATTATATAAAAACCATGTAAATCAAGAGAGGTCAAAGCATGCATACGAAAACGTGATATTGAGCTGCCCGCCGTCAAAACCTTGTGCTCGGAAAATTAATCAAGAACACGCACGCAAGCGTACGTCACTCCATTAATTAACTTGAGCAATTAATTAAGCTGACTACGAATAATTCATTACAATACTCATTCGGCCATCACCCCATGCATGATATAGTCATTGTCGTATCCATCGATAGATTGGTCAATATTATAGTTTAAGGATCAGTTTAAGGTTTGTCAATTTGCGCTGGCATGGGTAGCTTGTGCTAGCTGCTGTGTAAAGTTATTAAATATCATTTGAGACGGCGTCAATTTATCGTGTTAGACAAAGTTTGCTAGCTATATGCATGGAACTATAAGTACTACAGTACATACTATTATATATTATTTCTCTCATATTTCTTTTGCTTTTATTGTGAAAGGGCTGCTTTATGAAGTTGTCACACTGGAAATATTATTTTATCTTACTTTTATAAAAATGCACTTTTACCTCATGGCATGTACGTATTCAATTACTTGAAAAACCTCTTCAAGAAAAACAACAACATTTTCATGTGTATATATAGATTAAAGTAGAAGTGGGATGTATTGGATCGTAAATGGTCTTTTCCACTGCTCATGTAGGATTAATCGTATTCTGGGCCGGAGCAATGAACCTCAGAAAACTCTATCTATTCTGGTGTGAATAGCAAGCAGGCATATATTTCTTGGTTTCAATAGGAGTCCTTATGAGCGTTCTTTCTGTCTACTATTATCTAAAAATAGTCAAATTATTACTGATTGGACGAAACCAAGAAATAACCCCCAAAAGCTAGCCAATGAAGTGAGTGGCTGTCCCACTTATATATTAAGTCATTTATCCTTCCACAACCAATGTGAGACTATTCAACAATCTCCCCCTTCAACCATTCACTGGATCTCCATGGTCCCTATTCAACAATCTCCCCCTTCAACCATTCACTGGATCTCCATGGTCCCTCAGGTATACAGCTCTTGTAGGCACATATTCAACAATCTCCCCCTTCAACCATTCACTGTATCTCCATGGTCCCTCAGGTATACAGCTCTTGCAGGCACCTATGATCCACCAGTCTTTCACACACTTTGTCCTTCAGGCTAGAGATGTTAAACTAACCAGACTCTGATTCCAATTGTAGGATCGTAAATGGTCTTTTACCCCCAAAAGCTAGTCAATGAGGTGAGGGGCTCCCCCCACTTATATATTAGGTCATTTGTCCTTCCACAATCAATGTGGGACTATTCAACAAAATCTTGTAATAGTAGTGGACAGGAATATAAAATCAATTATGTCAAAACAAGATTATCATAATTTTGCTTATAATGATAAATAATCTCTCGGTTGATCTATGGTTGTACTTTAACTTTAAAAAGTCAAAATCTTTACAGTCTTTTACAAACAATTAGTTAAATATACTAGTATATTTGGTGTAAAAAGTAATTTTAGGGTGTGTTTAGTTTACGCTAAAATTGAAAATTTGGTTGAAATTAGAACGATGTGATGAAAAAGTTGGAAGTTTATGTGTGTAGTAAAGTTTTGATGTGATGGAAAAGTTGAAAGTTTGAAGAAAAAGTTTGGAACTAAACAAGGCCTTAGCATATTTGTATTTCAAATTATCTTAGGAGAAGAGATGAGAGAAGATCGATAGAGATATATAGAAAGAGGGGAAGAGAGTAGAGAGAGGAGATGTGAAAGAAGACAACGCGACGATATTGAAGGAGGTGGTTAGTCAGTCACTAACACATAGTCCCTACCTATATTTAATATATAACATATATCAGTTGATGGGATTAAATGGACTTATTACTTAATTAATACATGGTGCCTTACCTAGCTACAGCTCCAAACATGAATACTACTCCCTCCGTCCGCTAATACAAGAGATTTTGACATTTTATTTGCATTGTTTGACCATTCATTTTTTTAAAAAAATAGAATTATTATTTTTTTACTTGCTTTATTATTTGCAACTTTTCGTGACTTGCTTTATTATCTATTTATTTTTGTTGTGACTTGCTTTATTATTATTTATTAAAAAGTACTTTAAGCATAACTTTTTGTTTTTATATTTGTAAAAAAAATTAAATAAGACGAGTGGTCAAACAGTGCAAGTAAAATTTCAAAATCCATTATATTAAGGGACAAAGGGGTAGTATATAGCATAGACTCAGCTCCAAGCATTGCACATTTGCACGTATTTTGCTGATGCAGTGCTTCTCCACATTACAACCAAATTATTGGTGCGACAAAAAAAACTTGTACATCATATCGTGCAACATGTGGTTTTTATTGAAAGGACCATGTGGAACATATATTGGTTAATTTATTCACATACATCGACATCGTCCATATATGAATACAGATATGTTTCATGTTTTCTCGAACTAACTGACTGGAAAACAGATAGTAATATAGTTTATGCCATATGCCTTTTGTTGAGTTCACGCGATGAGTTTTTACTAGGTGAAAAATCACACCAAAATGCATCGGCCACTTAGATACTCCAAAATGAGTATGTCACTACCAGCTGAGACCGGAAGGCTCCCATGTAAAACAAAAAAAAGGAATGGCTTAAAAACACACGAAAACGTCATGCTGGTGTATTTAGACACTCAGGATGGTTTTCACATAACGGAATTTATTGGGTTTAGTTTCGTATTGATAATTGATGATCACAAAGCACACCTTAAAAGGTGACAATCTTTATCCATGAGACAGTTTTTTGAGTTGTGTGGTCCGATAATATAAAGTTGTATCTCCGATTGGACCTATAGTGGAGGAGGACCAATGTAACCGGGGTGATGACCCACCGATGATTTACCGGCTGTGCACTCTAACAAGTGGTATTATAGCCCAAGTGATACATGAGCCCTAATAACAAGTCTTCATAGTCTCACGGGTTGATGTGGAGGGAGAGAGCGTTGGTTTGAAAATTTAGAGCAATTTGTCCCTTAAAAAATCGGAGCAATTTTTAGGAAAAAAAAAGTGAATATACTTTTTTTAATAATTTGTATATACATACCTGCATGAGAAGGATTAGCACAAATATACTCGTCCCGCAAAATAGAAACGCGGGTACACCAAGAAATCGTATTGCGAGACGTGAAACTGCCGGCCGGATCGTTCCGCAGTATGGGCGAGCGGAACCGTGTCGGTCCCGCGGGCCGGCGTGGCCAGAGCGCGCAATAGAGCCACATGGACGCATGCTTACCTGATCACCACACAAGCATGCCCGTATATATGTACTACCTCATCCTATGCATGTGTGCGTGCATGCCGATCGGTCACGCATAGCGAGCCCGCGTGACCGCGCGGTGCTGGGCACAACCGGCCTGCGGCACCGACGCGGTACCACGTGTCCGAGGTGCGTGGCTACGTCGGCCATCGGTCCCTATGTTTTCGCATCGCGCCAATTGTTTGGTCCCGCATTTCCCCCTGGTACAGTATATTTTCACAATTCTTCTAAAACCATGTATATAATTAAAAAACATTAGAAATAATGGATATTTTCAATTTTTCACCATTTTCATAGGTAGCATGGTGGTATAGCTCTAGTAACAAGTCTTCGGGATCACACATGGATTAATATGACATGAGAAATTATTGGGTTTAGTCCCACGTTGATAATCGATGATGGGTTAGCACATCTTAAAAAGTGAAGGACAACATCATATCATACCGGTTATTTGAGCTGTACATGTCCAAAATGTAAAGTTGCGGCTCGTGTTAGAGTGTTAGACCTATAGAGTGAAGTAGGCCTAATATGACCCATACTTGTGGGGGTGTACATAATACAATCATATATACATCTTAGATAAATTAAATGTTGTCCAATATGTACTGTTACTTCTATTATTACACTTGATTCTTAAACACAAAAAGCAAACTGATGAAGGCCTTTTTTTTATGGAATGGAGATATTCTAAAATTTGTGTTCAAATTAAGAAACCCGAAAGATAGAAGAAAGAACAAACACTCCCACCACTTCTTTCCCATTGTTTTGGACATGATCAAAGAAGTGATTAATTAGGGTGTTTATACCCGATTATTTCCATACTGAATACCTTTGAACAAAACGTTTTTATTTTGCATTACAAATTACTACTACAACATTAACAAGCATAAACTCTTCTAAAACGTTCAATAATATAATCTCTCAAAGGAAAGCTAGACGTTTCCATTCAACTTCAACCCACAAAACGCTTCAATATATATACATCATACATGTACCTCCGAGACAGTTACCCATCGAAAATAATGCATCAATGCTGTGAAAATTAATTAATCGATAAGAACACAATCTGTTGTTAATACTTTTGGCCATACCTACAATTAATTAGTGTATATATATGTACTGTAATGTCCTGGTCGAAACCAGAATTAATATTCCATGAGAAAGGAAAGGCAAAATTCAGCTTTCAATTCCTATGTCGTTGTCGTTGTCGTTGTGGCGTATGAATAAAAAGAAATTAATCCAAATTAATTAATTAAGATGACCTTTTGTTCATGAATATATGTCACCTAGGTTAAGTCTCTGTACTACGTAGCCTTTTAGCTTGTACTTATTTACGTACGGATGATGGAGAGCAACTACTCTCAAGCAGATTAATATTCTTTCTTTTTCCCGTTGATTTCAAGCAGATTCCATAGTGTCCTGCATTTGTCCTCGATATGCAATTAACTGACACACGTCTTTGCTGGCGTGATCGATCGATAGATAGATTAATTTTTAAAATTCTATATAATACTTATCGATAGATCATATATTATTTATCAATCTAAAGCTGGTAGCTTCAGTGCGAGCTTATTGGCCGAGGTGATCATCCATAGTATGTTAACACGTGTCCATTTTCCCCTCACTTAGGATGTGAGCATGGAACAAGATGGAAAAAAATAGAATGCAAAGGTACAATCCAGAGAGTTCTAGGCAAATGCATCACTGTTTTCATTATTTCATATTCAGGGACATACAGCCCCATCGTTTGGCCTAAACAGTCAAAAAAAATAAACCAAAATTTAAATTTTTAAACTTGATTTTGAAGTTAATTTCGAAATGCTTTTAACGTAATTTTTTGTTAATATTGGCGTTTAAGTCGCTACGAACAAATCTACAAAAGTTTTACTTATAAATTAATTTTAATTTTCTAATAAGCCAAATAAGCTATTTTGGGCAAAATGGCAACCGATGGGAGCCATAGAGGATCAGTATATATGTTTACCACTTATTTGTCTAGAACTACTCATTTATTTGTTTACATACCAAATAGGGAATAAATATTTATGTGAATTCGGTGATATTTCCATCTAAATAAATCTTCTCTTCCAAAATTAATCACGACACATATATATAATTCACAAGTTGCATATAAATAAATTCCACAAAAGATGAATATGGATAACAAAATTAAATTCATAATAAATTCTTCACAATTTCTTCATTTTAAATTAAAATAATAAACATATTCAAGGATATCTATTTATCGATTGATCGATTTATCTATCTATCTTTACAAACACAGAACTAAAATCCTATTAAAAAAATAAGGCGCACATGCAAATGTAGAATATTTTATAGAAATTTTACGAAATCAAACTAATTTATGTAAAAAATCCTAATATATATATCAGACGTTTGTGCTAAATAGATTAGCACATGGCACACTACGATGCAAAGCACTACACACTACACTAAGCACTTAAACGATCAAGCACAACACAAATAGGAACAGGATCGCTACTCTACTAAGAACAAAGCAACTCTTAGGGCTTTTCACCAAGGAACCGCACAAGGCACCTGTCCACCGAGGAATAGTGAATAGGAGCCTTGCTAATAGGTTTGGAGCGCAAAGTTGATAACCTTATATGCGAATGAGTTGGGCTTCTCCTCCAACCTGGCCCGAGTTGGGCCCGGCCCGATTTGACAAATGGTCAAGCTTGATCAATTGCTTGTTTGGTCATCTATATGCAATGTAAACACCCAACAGTGAAATGCCAAATGTGTCACAAGCACACCAGCTCTGTTCTCCAAACCTGAATCTGATTGAATTTGCCTCGGATTTTTGTTGATATTCACGTGATCGGCATGCGTCCGATACTAACGTTCCCGGCCGCTCTCGCGCGCACGTCCACTCGATAACGATATCATTTGTGCATTATTTTTTGTCCATTGTTTTTTGTGACCACAATTAGTTAACGAGGCATCGATTATCACGTGTATATTACTATTAACTCATGGATATATGTGCAAAGCTGAATCCATCGATGTCCTCGAACAATGCCGTATTTGGTTTCTACTGTTCATCTCGGCTAATGTATAGAGATACGTGTGTGTAAGATCAATATATATACTTATTCGACGCCGTTGACTTTTTAGCACATGTTTAACCGTTCATCTTATTCAAAAAATATTTGTGAAATATGTAAAACTATATGTGTACATGAAAGTATATTTAACAATGAATCAAATGATATAAAAAGAATAAATAATTACTTAATATTTTTTGAATAAAACGATGGTCAAACACATACTAAAAAGTCAACGGTGTGTCAAACATTTTGAAACGGAGGGAGTATGTAAAGTCATTTATATGCTCTCTGCCATGGTCTTTTCACATCGTGATGTGACGACACATGCAATTCGGAGGGTATGTGATCATCGTGGCAAAAAAATATATTTGCGTCGCACCCATTAAGTTCATTAGTTTGGTTAATGCAAACTAATTATCGTTCCACTTAGCTTATAATGCCAATTCGAGCTACCAGCCTACCATATTCGTGTTTTATCCCAAATATTAAATATAGTAAGAATTGTCTATCGTTTATTTGTTGGCTTGTCTCTGTCAGACTGTCGCGGTTAAAATTTGAATTTTTGCAGCTTAACTTTTGTGTTGATTATGACACTTAGAATGTGACATATATATATAAAAGATTTATTAATAATTTACTTTTTTTCATTGTTCATGTTTCCACAGCTTTTATTTATGCTCTACCATGCTGAGTTAACCGATAAAGATGAAGATAAAGTTAACGTACATAAAACAAGAAAACCATTAGCACATGATTAATTAAGTTTTAATTTTTATAAACTTGATAAATGGATATATTTGATATTTTAAACCAACTTCTATATAGATAGTTTTCACACGAATGCACTGTTTAGTAGTTTGGAAAGCGTGCTACTATCTCTGGGCTGATAATACTTGTCGTTTTAGACAATGGTGAGGTCAAACTTTAAAATCTTTAATTATGAATCATTTTTAAAATATTTGTGTTTCAAATATGGTGACTACATGTATAGATTGGTCTTAAAAAGTACTTTAATAAAATCATATATTTGTTAACACTTTATACATATTATAATGTAAAATAATGGTTAAAGTTATTTTTTGGAGACCGTGCTCTTGTTTAAAACAACAAGTATATTAACCCGGAGGGAGTAATAAAAATTGAGGTAAAATCTAAATCTTAATCAGAAACGAATAGGGAGTAATCACAATATGGTAGAAACCAGGTAGTAAGTAATTAATATACCTTTACTATCTGGTAGTAAACATTGTGGGAGAAGCTAGCAGTGATTACCCGGTTTTTACAAACAACAAGCAAGCAATAAGCAAATAAATTATAGTTTTGGCGCACGTGGAAAGCATCTCACTCGTGCCCTGGTAGAATACCTAAAAGAAGGTTGAGGAAGGATGATTTTTTTATGGTGGACCTGACCTTATATTTCCCACCTTGGCAATATATATATATATATTGTGGAGTCGTTACTTCCATCTGATTATGAGCCTCATGCTAATACCAACGTACTTTCAACATATACATATGGTTGCCTTTAAGGAACAAAATACCTTAACATAGAAGTTGGATGGATATTGCCACAATGCCATTATAGAAAATGACTTTTTTCTAGATGAACAGAAGAGGATGATAGAAGGCTTTCCAAGCAATTAAGTAGTATATATTATATACCTTGTTTGTAGGCAGTGGATTTTTTCCCCGCGACTTTGATAGACTTTAAAGATAGAATTAGATCCGAATAAAATTTTTAAAATATTATTAGATCCGATATATAATTCTTGCTTATGTTCATTACATGCATGCACATAATATAATATATTTTAAAAATAAAATTGCATTTGTATATAACTCTTAGCTTCAATTTCCATTCGTACCATTACAATTTGTATGCAATAAGCTTTGAAAAAAATTGATTTTATATATACCCTTTTGGTCATATTTTCATAGGAACCATTATAATCCAGATGTACCGGTCAAAATTGTTGCTTTCCTTCCATTAATTAAAGTGGTAGTTTATTTCTAATTAAACTGGCCTCCCGAGTTCGGAGGGAACACATGCATGGTGCTTTATTTTCAGGTTATGTAGCTCAATAATACTACATTAATAGATATATAGATAGACTGTTAAATGAGACAACGACATAATCACATAGCAATATTCTTGTCTAGATCTGTTGGTTAATATTGTCCGTATATAGATGGTGGCCTCACATGTACAGCTGCGTGGAAAACGAGGATCGAGGAAATTATCGTCAATCACATTTGTCGACTTATATGCAAGTATGCACGATGTACATGTACATTTGTCATGTGCATAGCCATAGGGATGCTCCTGATGTGTGTACTAGCTCCAGTATTTTCTAGCTATACGTACAAATCAAATCAAGTAGCAAACAGTATTGTGATTTTGAGACCTCCATTAATTTCTTTGTTAGGTATATAAGTACGATCAAACGATCATCACTGGTTGTGTGTGTCTGAGAAGCAAACAATAATTAAACTTTGGGATTTCAGCCAATCTTAACATTTTTTCTTTGGTTGACGATTCAACGACATTGTTGGATAGCCGCCGATAGGATGATCAGTCGGGGATGAAGAGCCACACGATGTGCCATGCGCAAGAGGAGATGACAAACTTGTCAATTGCGTCTTAATTTGCTAAGTAAATTTGCTGCAAAGCTGCTGACTTCTCTCGGACTAGCTACGATCTCTCACCGGACCACCACTCGGTGCTCTAAGATTGGTGGCAAACTTCATGTTTAGAGATTTGCTCCGGTCCAATCAAAAGTATCTTTCGAGGTACCAGTACCTCACGGTACCAAATCGTTTCTGATCGTTGGATCTAACAACGCCCTATTCTGGCCAGCTAGATCCAATGATCGGAAACTATTTAGTATCATGAGGTACCGGTACCTCGAGATACTTTTTGTTAGGCTGGAGCAAATCTCTCATGTTCATGGTGTCACCTCCAGAATAAGATCAAGAAATGCTTCGACTTCCTCGTCATCCTTGTAACCTGGCACTTGTGGAAGGAGAGGAATGCTCTTATCTTTGATGGTATTCTGTCTCAAGTGCCAATGGTGGTGGAACGGATTGTGGAAAAAGGGTGACAATGGGTGGCCTCAACTGCAAATATATCCGATTGAGGAGCTGTTAGGCACATCCCTTTTTTCTAGAAAGTTAAGACCATTAGCTGTGCTTAGAAGAAGCCACGTCATCGATTTCTTTTCTCACCGTAGGATTGATTATTGATGGCACAGATTGCCATCACATCACCTTGCCCCTATCCATTTCCTACACAATTAATTAGGCCACAAGGAGCTTTAACGAGTCTCTTAGGATCTCTTCATGAGCCTCTTAACATCCATTCAGCATTCATAACATACCACAAATACCTTCCACCATCCTCTGAACTCATGATTACATAGTAAATATGCAACATTTTTTGATTAAATAACTAGATGACTATTTCTTTTAGAGAATAACGAAGACGTTGCAATTCAGTTCCTAATGTTGCATGCCCTATTTTATTTTTCGACTATATTGGTTCGGCTGAAGTTTTACTGACAAGTGTTTGCTCCATATTTGTAAGTATCAACCATCATATCATTCTCTCTCTTTTAATATGGTATTTTCATTTCTCCAAAGTATTGATACAAAATCCAGCAGCAATGCGCGGGGTTTCAACTAGTAACATATATAGCTTAGTACAACATAGCTTCTTCCTCTCGTTTGGTTTAGACTAACTTCTTTTGTAACGGGCTTTGCCCTCCCCTGACTGTCCCCCTCTTGTGATCACCTGGCGTGTCACAGTTGTAAGCTACTTTTCTTCTAAAATATCGATGTGCAAAGCTTTTGCGTGTTTGTGAAAAAAAATCGCTTAATGATCGGTGGCATGTGTAGTGTCTGTATGTGAAAGAATTTGCAACTAGCTTTTAGATATAGCAAATTGTATGTGAAAGAATTTGCAACTAGCTTATTTAGATATAGCAAACTAGCAAAAAGCTAGGTGAAGTGTCTGTATGTAAAATAATGCGCTGATACACATCGTATCCATGACAATCTGATCGATCGCCGATGAACGTAAGCGTGATGACCGAGACATATATATGTAGCGTTGATGAATCGATGATCGACCAAATAGATGTTTAATTTCTTTGGTAGATATTTTTCGATTGCGCGTCAATATATTAGAAGAAAAGGAGTTTTTGTTACACGACATAATCAGTCAGACCGGCTTATGCCAAGGGAAGGGGAAAAAAACTTATACTAAAACATAAGAAAAACTACGGCAGCTAAACTCAACTTCTAACAGCGGGAAGGAGAAGATATATATGTGGTAGATATTGATCTAGATTATACATATTATATCATTTAAAGATTTGTAGCATTGGTTTGAAGGAATAGGTTGTACGTTGTACGTATATATATATGGTAATGTCAAGTAGATGATCGACCAAATAATTATGTAAACGTATGGTGTATTTATACATCTTCTTCTTAATAGATTTTTCACACTTGTTTGGTGAATTGACACTAGCTCAGATTTAATCACACGTACGACACTCTTCTTTGACAGGTCAAAGACAAACCCTGTTCGAAATGTGGCTGCGGTAGCAGAGAGAGCATCTATGACGGGTCGCAATTCGAAACCGACACACAACATTAATTATTCAGACATCGTATTAATCTTTATTGTGATTTTGAGACCTCCATTAATTTCTTTGTTAGGTATATAAGTACGATCAAACGATCATCACTGGTTGTGTGTGTCTGAGAAGCAAACAATTAAACATTTTTCTTTGGTTGACGATTCAACGGCATTTGTTGGATAGCCGCCGATAGATGATCAGTCGGGGATGAATTGAAGAGCCACACGATGTGCCATGCGCAGGAGGAGATGACAAACCACATCCTTTGTCAATTGCATCTCAATTTGCTAAGTAAATTTGCTGCAAAGCTGCTGACTTCTCTCGGAGTATAGCTACTCTCTCACCGGACCACCACTCGGTGCTCTAAGATTGGTGGCAAACTTCATGTTAAGATATTTGCTCCGGTCCAAAAAAAAAAGTATCTCGAAGTACCGGTACCTCACGGTACCAAATCGTTTCTGATTGTTGGATGGATCTAACAATGCCTATCCTGGCCAGCTAGATCCAACGACCGAAAACGATTTAGTACCGTGAGGTTAGTACTGGTACCTCGAGGTACTTTTTGTTGGACCGGAACAAATCTCTCATGTTCATGGTGTCACCTCCAGAATAAGAGCAAGAAATGCTTCGACTTCCTCCTCGTCCTTGTAACCTGGCACTTGTGGAAGTATAGGAATGCTCTTATCTTTGATGGTATTCTGTCTCAAGTGCCAATGGTGGTGGAACGGATTGTGGAAGAAGGGCGTGACAATGGGTGGCCACAACTGCAAATATATCCAATTGAGGAGCTGTTAGGCACATAACATATATAGCTTAGTACAACATAGCTTCTTCCTCTCGTTTGGTTTAGACTAACTTCTTATGTAACGGGCTATGCCCTCCCCTGGCTGTCCCCCTCGTGATCACCCGGCGTGTCACAGTTGTAAGCTACTTTTCTTCTAAAATATCAATGTGCAAAGCTTTTGCGTGTTTCTGAAAAAAAAAACAATCGCTTAATGATCGGTGGCATGTGTAGTGTCTGTATGTGAAAGAATTTGCAACTATCTTTTAGATATAGCAAATTGTATGTGAAAGAATTTGCAAACTAGCTTATTTAGATATAGCAAACTAGCAAAAAGCTAGGTGAAGTGTCTGTATGTAAAATAATGCGCTGATACACATCGTATCCATGACAATCTGATCGATCGCCGATGAACGTAAGCGTGATGACCGAGACATATATATGTAGCGTTGATGAATCGATGATCGACCAAATAGATGTTTAATTTCTTTGGTAGATATTTTTCGCGAACACGCAATAAGATTACGCGTCAATAATAGAAGAAAAAGAGTTTTTGTTACACGACGCAATCAGCCAGATCGGCTTATACTAAGGGAAGGAAAAAAAAACTTAAACTAAAGCTTAAGAAGAACTACGACAGCTAAACTTAACTCCTAACAACGGGAAGGAGAAGATATATATATGTGGTAGATATTGATCTAGATTATATATATTATATCATTTAGATTTGTAGCATTGGTTTGAAGGAATAGGTTGTACGTGTAGTACATATATATGTGGTAATGTCAAGTAGATGATCGACCAAATAATTATGTAAACGTATGGTGTATTTATACATCTTCTTCTTAATAGATTTTTCACACTTGTTTGGTGAATTGACACTAGCACAGATTTAATCACACGACACTCTTCTTTGACAGGTCAAAGACAAACCCTGTTCGTTATTTCTAATTCTCAACCTTTCGACCACGCCAGTGTTGGTGGTGTAGCGAAATAAAACGTTGCCACCCCACTCGTGTTGGTGTAGTAAAAAATTCGTGTGATAGTTAGCTAACATGCCCTAGCTAATGGTTTCATTCGTGCATGTCCCAGCTTTTTATTGTTTTTTGAACTTTTGTTTTTTAATTTTCTTTTAGAAAAAATAAACTCTTCTAAATTTTATTTCCAATTCTCAACCTTTCGACCACACCAGTGTTGGTTGTGTAGCGAAACAAAACGTTCCCACGCCATAAAAGGTTGGTATAGTAAAATAACATTGGCACATCAACCGTGGGTGGCGTGGAAGCATTATTTTTCCACGACACCAGGACTGACATGTCCAAAAGGTTTAGAATTTAAAATAAATTTTGAGAGTCTATTTTTAAAATTAAAAGTTCAAGAGGTTAAAAAATAATAGAAAATCCTATTGCACCCGGTGGAGATGTTTATATATCTTGTAGGAAGATGGAGTGGATATGCTCTATTTCGAGCAAGTTAATTCTAGTTTGCTCCTTTATTGGCTCACGGTAGACTAGAATTTAGTTTCTATTTTTAATGCTGAAACTTTAAAAACCAATTTTTTTTAATTATTGTACTCATAGTAAAGCTAGCTACTAGCTATAAGTTTATCTAAAAATTAAATAATATTAGAGTCGATATATACAGTTAGCTTAGCATAAGGCTGTCTCTATTAATTTTATTAAACTCTTTCTCAGTTATATATTTAATACATTTATCTTGGAGTATATATGTGTAAAGTTGGATCTTGCATATAGGAGAGTTAGAACTAATTCTCTCTCTTCTCTATATATGTACATGTTTATAGCTAGCTTATTAATTATAGTATTACGCATGCTCTTATCGTAGGAAAGTTTATTTTGGTTGAGGTTGCCAAATAAATTGGACTTCTTTCTCATCAACTTTGGCCTCAAAATATATTCTGAGCACGGTTTAACGGTGATGGTGAACATAAAGCTAATTATAAGCCCATTAGTTCAAAATTGGCTTGCTTTTATTAATTAGTCGTCGCCACTTCTTTTTCATCGGCTTGGTTCAAAATTGACTTGCATTTATTTATTATCATCTTACTGTATCTTAAAATATTAATTTAAAAAACAAGGTAATGAGTTGAGCCAGAATGAAATCAACTTTATTTAAGATCAGTTAGTTTTATTCTTAAAAAAAACGAGAGTATATGTAATTGAAGTAATTTTGATCATAGCCAATGTGTTGTCCACATAGGTTATTTTTTTAGTTAAACAAGGGTTTTACGTATTAATTGCTAGTTAGAATATATATTTGCCTGCTACATGCATATAGGCATATGTCTTTTTTGGACTTTGCAGTTTGCACAAGGAGGTTATTTGGCAACTATTTTCTTTTAAAAAAAAGGGACAAAAGACAGTAGGGGCCTCACCATCTTATTGTCAATTAAAAGTTCCAACAATTACATGTTGGTCCTCAATTAGAAGGCTCCACAAGGAAAATGAAAATTACAATTGAGCCCTTTTCACAAACAGAGCTACCGCTAGTGATATCATTTCTCCTTTTTTTTAATAAATGATGACATTGACTTTTTAACATACGTTTAACCATTTGTCTGATTTAAAAATTTTGTGCAAATACATAAGATGTAAATCATGCTTAAAATACTATAAAACAACTAACAATAAAATAAATGATAATTACATGAAAATTTAAAATAAGCCGAATAATCAAATGGATATCTAAAAGTAAACAACGTCATCTATTAAAAATAGAGATAGTATATTACTGTATGATTAAGGACCACAGATACATGTCTTTTTGGACTTTATACAAGGTGGATATGTTGTGATTTTTTTTTTTTTTGAAAAATGAACAATGGCCATATGGGCCTTATCACCCTATTCATCATATTACCAATTTAAACAAGGGACCATTTCCTTGTAATAAATAACATGTAGGTCCTCATCAAGGACCAATGATAAAAATAAAAAACTACATATTATTGAGCCCTTGTCAGTAACAAAGCTAGTGATATACGGTACAATTGAGGCTAACCTTTTGTACATGTCAGCTCATCTCACTCTCGACTACTTAGCTTCTAATTTACAGTAATTTTATCCTAAAAGAAGAAATTATATTTTTTTGACACCGTTAAATTTCAGACACATATTTAACCATTCAACTTATTAAAAAATTTATACAAACACATAAGATATAAATCATGCTTAAAATATTTTTAGTGATAAAACAACTCACAACAGAATAAATAATAATTATGTAAATTTTCTAAAAAAACAAATGGTCAACCTCGTAGTTAAAGTTAACGGCGTTAACTGTATACCCCGCGAGACAATGACACATCATCTCACGAGAAGCTATATAGCAGCACTGCAGCAGCTTCCCCCCGAAAGCACAGTAATTTTCTCGCGCCACGTTTAAATCGTTTTTATTTAAATTTAATTCTTCTCCCGCTAAAACTTGCTTGTCTGTTTGTTTTATTTATTTATGACGTCATTATTCCCCCCTCGCGCGCCTATAAAATCCGCCTCCATCTCTGCTTCTCCTCCCACTCAACTAGCTTATTTAGATATAGCAAACTAGCAAAAAGCTAGGTGAAGTGTCTGTATGTAAAATAATGCGCTGATACACATCGTATCCATGACAATCTAATCGATCGCCGATGAACGTAAGCGTGATGACCGAGACATATATATGTAGCGTTGATGAATCGATGATCGACCAAATAGATGTTTAATTTCTTTGGTAGATATTTTTCGCGAACACGCAATAAGATTACGCGTCAATAATAGAAGAAAAAGAGTTTTTGTTACACGACGCAATCAGCCAGATCGGCTTATACTAAGGGAAGGAAAAAAAAACTTAAACTAAAGCTTAAGAAGAACTACGACAGCTAAACTTAACTCCTAACAACGGGAAGGAGAAGATATATATATGTGGTAGATATTGATCTAGATTATATATATTATATCATTTAGATTTGTAGCATTGGTTTGAAGGAATAGGTTGTACGTGTAGTACATATATATGTGGTAATGTCAAGTAGATGATCGACCAAATAATTATGTAAACGTATGGTGTATTTATACATCTTCTTCTTAATAGATTTTTCACACTTGTTTGGTGAATTGACACTAGCACAGATTTAATCACACGACACTCTTCTTTGACAGGTCAAAGACAAACCCTGTTCGAAATGTGGCTGCGGTAGGAGAGAGAGCATCTATGACGGGTCGCAATTCGAAACCGACACACAACATTAATTATTCAGACATCGTATTAATCTTTATTAATTGCTGATGCATTTAATTTTTTTTTGAACATATTTAATTTTGGATGGACATTTATTGATTATTATTTTTTTACTTTACGTGGTGTGCAGCAAACAACTAACTTGCTTATTAGAATATTAATTTTCTATCTCTCCTCACAAGTGAGAATGGAAAAATCAATTTTGTACAAAGAAAAGAAGATGACAAAGCCAATGATAGCTTCGCATGTAAGTATATATGTGAGACATGTGTAGGATAAGTCAGAAACATGTATTCTGACTTCTGGGCCGTATAGAAGGTGTGCCAAGAACATTAAGCCACTTAAATACTTAAGTAAAATGTCAGTAGTTTGTCTTGTACTCTGTGTGACTTCTTTCACGTGCTAGTTATTTAAGTGACTTATGTAAATAGTTGGGCAGAGTATTGAATTGACTTTATTAAGCAATAAAGTAAACTATTTTATTAGTTTAGGAGATAAAATAATTAAGAAAAAATATTTCATAATATTAACTGATTTTAAATTAGTTTGGGGGTAAATTTGATCTTCTTTTATTTTCAACGTGACTTACGATGTTAAAATATCACTGGTGGAGAAACATTCTTTAGTCCCGGTTCGTAACCCCCTTTAGCCCCGGTTTTCAAATCGGGACTACAAATTCGGGACTAAAGATCGCTATCTTTAGTCCCGGGTGAAATAACCGGAGTAAAAATAGAGCCAGGCTGATCCCCGGCTGCTCCTTTATTATATTCTTTTCTTCATTGTTTTTAATATATTGATTTCACTTCATCCCCATCACCAAAATCCCAAATCAATTATCACCTCCAAATCCTCAAATCGATCATCTCCAAATACATCACAAAATCTTAAAAAAATTACATCACAACTTCTACAAAATTCATCACAAATACATCACATATTCATATCACAAATACATCTCGGATCCGGACCACAAATTCTCAAAAAAAAAAAAAC
>CM020184.1:8145375-8175051 GCA_009805545.1 Oryza longistaminata
AATGTCCCTTTCTTCTATTGTATTTTCTGATGGACGATCCAAGTACAAGTCCTTACAATTTCCAATGCTCTTAATTTCACACACATTTATCATCCATATATATTTATAATTTGTCATGTGAAAATTATAGGAGTTAATTAATTTGATCGATTCTGTGGCCGGGAGTGGTCGTCCGATCGACCGGCCGGCCGGCTGCAAAGCTTGGCTGGAAAAGGGCCAGCAAAAATCATCGTACTCGTGCAACGGAATATACGGGAGAAAAACCGACCGAAACATTGGTGCAGAAACTCTCCAAAACGAGCCCATGTCAGGACGCAACCGCATTGGTTGGACTCGTCCGTGGAAGAATCACGTTAGGCCGTGACACAAGCATCTACCTTTTTTTTCTTTTTCTTTTTTTTTTGAGAATAATACAGAAGCGTCTACCTGAACATCATCGATCCAGCTCTAGTACAACATCTGCTGGGTTCATTGAGTACTTTCTTTGTTTCACATAGAGAGGGAAAAAAAATCGTGCGATAGTTAGGGCCTGTTTAGTTCGCGAAAAGAAAATTTTAGTTGTCACATTGGATGTTTGACCGGATGTCGGAAGGGTTTTTCGGACACGAATGAAAAAACTAATTTCAGAACTCGTCTGGAAACCGCGAGACGAATCTTTTGAGCCTAATTAATCCATTATTAGCATATGTGGGTTACTGTAGCACTTATGGCTAATCATGGACTAATTAGACTCAAAATATTCGTCTCACGATTTCCTCCTTAATAGTGCAATTAGTTTTTTTATTTATCTATATTTAATGCTTTATACATGTGTTCAAAGATTGGATGTGATGTTTTTGGGAAAAAAATTTGGGAACTAAACGGGGGCCTTAGCTAACATGCCCTAGCTAATGGTTTCATGCTTGTCCCAATTTTTTGATTATTTTTTGAACTTTTTGTTTTTAATGTATTTTTTAGAAAAAACATAAACTCTTCTAAATTTTATTTGTAATTCTCAACCTTTCGACCACACCAATGTTGGTGGTGTAGCGAAACAAAACGTTGCCACGCCACGAAAGGTTGGTGTAGTAAAAAATTCGTGCGATAGTTAGCTAACATGCCCTAGCTAATTGTTTCATGCATGTCCCATTTTTTTTTATCTTTTGAACTTTTTGTTTTTTAATTTTTTTTTAAAAATAAACTCTTCTAAATTTTATTTCTAATTCTCAACCTTTCGACCACACCAGTATTGGTGGTGTAGCGAAAAAAATATTCCCACACCACAAAAGGTTGGTGTAGTAAAATAACATTGGCACATCAACTGTGGGTGGCGTGGAAGCATTATTTTTCCACGACACCAGGACTGACATGTCCAAAAGGTTTAGAATTTAAAATAAATTTTGAGAGTCTATTTTTAAAATTAAAAGTTCAAGAGGTTAAAAAATAATAGAAAATCCTATTGCACCCGGTGGAGATGTTTATATATCTTGTAGGAAGATGGAGTGGATATGCTCTATTTCGAGCAAGTTAATTCTAGTTTGCTCCTTTATTGGCTCACGGTAGACTAGAATTTAGTTTCTATTTTTAATGCTGAAACTTTAAAAACCATTTTTTTAATTATTGTACTCATAGTAAAGCTAACTACTAGCTATAAGTTTATCTAAAAATTAAATAATATTAGAGTCGATATATATATACAGTTAGCTTAGCATGCATAAGGCTGTCTCTATTAATTTTATTAAATTCTTTCTCAGTTATATATTTAATACATTTATCTTGGAGTATATATATGTGTAAAGTTGGATCTTGTATATATAGGAGAGTTAGAACTAATTTTCTCTCTTCTCTATATATAAGTACATGTATATAGCTAGCTCATAGTAGTATTACGCATGCTCTTATCGTAGGAAAGTTTATTTTGGTTGAGGTTGCCAAATAAATTGGACTTCTTTCTCATCAACTTTGGCCTCAAAATATATTCTGAGCACGGTTTAACGGTGATGGTGAACATAAAGCTAATTATAAGCCCATTAGTTCAAAATTGGCTTGCTTTTATTAATTAGTCGTCGCCACTTCTTTTTCATCGGCTTGGTTCAAAATTGACTTGCATTTATTTATTATCATCTTACTGTATCTTAAAATATTAATTTAAAAAACAAGGTAATGAGTTGAGCCAGAATGAAATCAACTTTATTTAAAATCAGTTAGTTTTATTCTTAAAAATAAAACGCGAGTATATGTAATTGAAGTAATTTTGATCATAGCCAATGTGTTGTCCACATAGGTTGTTATTTTTTTAGTTAAACAAGGGTTGTACGTATTAATTGCTAGTTAGAATATATATTTGCCTGCTACATGCATATAGGCATATGCCTTTTTTGGACTTTGCAGTTTGCACAAGGAGGTTATTTGGCAACTATTTTCTTTAAAAAAAAAAGGGACAAAAGACAGTAGGGGCCTCACCATCTTATTGTCAATTAAAAAGTTCCAACAATTACGGGCCTGTTCACTTTGATGCTGAAAAAACCTTACCAAATTTTGGCAGGATTTCTTGTATAGTTACCAAAATTTGGCAGCAAACTAAATGTAGCTACCTTTTTGGTAACTTTATCAAAATTTGGTAAGGTTGAAAATGGCCTATCTCTAAACTATTAGAAATAGTTCATTTTATTGCTTAAAAATAGCACATTTCATTTCTTTGTTTCTCTTTACATGAGTCGTATTTTAATCTATTTTTTATAACAAAAGATTATACCATTATGAAAGATTCAAAATATTTTTTAAAATTATCATAACTATTTGCCTAAAGTTTAAAACCTCGATATTTAAATTACTCTTAGTGTTTCTAACCTATGTAAAACATTGACAGAAATTCTGGAAAGAATTATAATGCATCGATCAATCCTACCAAACATTAATGCAAAATACAACTTATATATTGAGAAAAAAAAGAGAGAAATGTCAACATGGGATAAATGGTACGTGATCCATTTTTAATAGTTCGATCATGTAGTAAAATGAGTCAAAAATTACTTTATAGGGTTAACTGCTCCAGCGAGATAGTTTGGGATGTAAATTATATCGTTTTCTCTGGTTAGAAACATGTCTATTACGCATGATTTTTTTTGTTGATTCTTCCAAACTGCAGACGTTTCAAAACAAGAAAAAAAAACAACTATGGCTCCAAACCAGGTACGACTCGATCCTTATTACTTATTAAAAATTTAGAAATTATTACAACATGAAAAGTATTTTTTAAAAAAAGTACGGATTGATGATTAATATACTAAATTGCTCGGTTTTCATGTTATTTTTTATTAATTGCACCAATTTAGATTTTCCTTGTAGAAAATCACACTCAGCTCATCAAATCATCGTACTGCGTACATTTGCTAACTCTGCAACTTCACATATCGTAAGTCATATACCCCCACCCATCAAGTTAATTATTATATAGTTCACATATACTATCAAAAGGCAATGTCCCTTTCTTCTATTGTATTTTCTGATGGACGATCCAAGTACAAGTCCTTACAATTTCCAATGCTCTTAATTTCACACACATTTATATATCATCCATATATATTTATAATTTGTCATGTGAAAATTATAGGAGTTAATTAATTTGATCGATTCTGTGGCCGGGAGTGGTCGTCCGATCGACCGGCCGGCCGGCTGCAAAGCTTGGCTGGAAAAGGGCCAGCAAAAATCATCGTACTCGTGCAACGGAATATACGGGAGAAAAACCGACCGAGACATGGTGCAGAAACTCTCCAAAACGAGCCCATGCCAGGACGTACGCAACCGCATTGGTTGGACTCGTCCGTGGAAGAATCACGTTAGGCCGTGACACAAGCATCTACCTTTTTTTTCTTTTTCTTTTTTTTTTGAGAATAATACAGAAGCGTCTACCTGAACATCATCGATCCAGCTCTAGTACAACATCTGCTGGGTTCATTGAGTACTTTCTTTGTTTCACATAGAGAGGGAAAAAAAATCGTGCGATAGTTAGGGCCTGTTTAGTTCGCGAAAAGAAAATTTTAGTTGTCACATTGGATGTTTGACCGGATGTCGGAAGGGTTTTTCGGACACGAATGAAAAAACTAATTTCAGAACTCGTCTGGAAACCGCGAGACGAATCTTTTGAGCCTAATTAATCCATTATTAGCATATGTGGGTTACTGTAGCACTTATGGCTAATCATGGACTAATTAGACTCAAAATATTCGTCTCACGATTTCCTCCTTAATAGTGCAATTAGTTTTTTTATTTATCTATATTTAATGCTTTATACATGTGTTCAAAGATTGGATGTGATGTTTTTGGGAAAAAAATTTGGGAACTAAACGGGGGCCTTAGCTAACATGCCCTAGCTAATGGTTTCATGCTTGTCCCAATTTTTTGATTATTTTTTGAACTTTTTGTTTTTAATGTATTTTTTAGAAAAAACATAAACTCTTCTAAATTTTATTTGTAATTCTCAACCTTTCGACCACACCAATGTTGGTGGTGTAGCGAAACAAAACGTTGCCACGCCACGAAAGGTTGGTGTAGTAAAAAATTCGTGCGATAGTTAGCTAACATGCCCTAGCTAATTGTTTCATGCATGTCCCATTTTTTTTTATCTTTTGAACTTTTTGTTTTTTAATTTTTTTTTAAAAATAAACTCTTCTAAATTTTATTTCTAATTCTCAACCTTTCGACCACACCAGTATTGGTGGTGTAGCGAAAAAAATATTCCCACACCACAAAAGGTTGGTGTAGTAAAATAACATTGGCACATCAACTGTGGGTGGCGTGGAAGCATTATTTTTCCACGACACCAGGACTGACATGTCCAAAAGGTTTAGAATTTAAAATAAATTTTGAGAGTCTATTTTTAAAATTAAAAGTTCAAGAGGTTAGAAAATAATAGAAAATCCTATTGCACCCGGTGGAGATGTTTATATATCTTGTAGGAAGATGGAGTGGATATGCTCTATTTCGAGCAAGTTAATTCTAGTTTGCTCCTTTATTGGCTCACGGTAGACTAGAATTTATTTTCTATTTTTAATGCTGAAACTTTAAAAACCATTTTTTTAATTATTGTACTCATAGTAAAGCTAACTACTAGCTATAAGTTTATCTAAAAATTAAATAATATTAGAGTCGATATATATATACAGTTAGCTTAGCATGCATAAGGCTGTCTCTATTAATTTTATTAAATTCTTTCTCAGTTATATATTTAATACATTTATCTTGGAGTATATATATGTGTAAAGTTGGATCTTGTATATATAGGAGAGTTAGAACTAATTTTCTCTCTTCTCTATATATAAGTACATGTATATAGCTAGCTCATAGTAGTATTACGCATGCTCTTATCGTAGGAAAGTTTATTTTGGTTGAGGTTGCCAAATAAATTGGACTTCTTTCTCATCAACTTTGGCCTCAAAATATATTCTGAGCACGGTTTAACGGTGATGGTGAACATAAAGCTAATTATAAGCCCATTAGTTCAAAATTTTGAAGTTAAATAAACTTTGACCAAATTCATAAAAATTTGGAAAAATCCGAAAATTTCGGGGTGAGAGTTGCTTGCCATGATATAGTTTTGAGTTTTCTTATACTATTTTTTTCTTCTTCATATAATATCTCGCGCCTCACCTGCCACGTCCAAAGAAAAATTTAACTTTAACCTCCCTAGCCTGCCTGTTCATTAAATATTGAGCATAAGCATGCATCTAATATGAACGATGATATTCTTTTTAGATTATTCATCGGATTGTTTGCCCTACACTTCAAAAAAATGCATCTTTAATTTCTTTTTTTAAAAAAAAGTTAGATTGCTTATGCCAGTTGTTTGAAGCTATATATTAAGAGTAAATTTCACAAAACTACATGTTTTATGGTTCAAGTTGCAGAAAACCACAAACATTTTGTCACTTGGCACTTAATTACATATATTTTGGTAGTTTAGTTTCATTAAACCACATTATCGATGAATGGATTCACCCGTGAGATGACGTGGTCGTTCCATCTAGGATGAAGACGTGGCATCCTATTAATTTCGTGCGATGGCTGGTAATAGGATGAGACAGTCACGTCATCTCGCGGGTGAATCCATTCATTGATAGTGTGGTTTTGTGAAACTACACTACCAAAATATATGTACTTAAGTGCCAAATGTCAAAGTGTGTGTGGTTTTCTGCAACTTGGACTACAAAACTACATGAAATTTACTCATATATTAAATATATTTCTCAACATACCTAATTTATCCTCGCAGTCAAACAAATAAATCCTTAGTAACAATCTAAATCGAACGGATCCGTCGTCATATGCATGGCATGTACTTCCTCTGTTTCACAATGTAAGTTATTCTAAAATTTCCCACATTCATATTAATGGTAATGAATCTATATAGATACATATGTCTAGATTCATTAACATCAATATGAATGTAGAAAATGCTATAATGACTTACGTTGTGAAACGGAGAGAGTAGTAGAACTTAGAGATGCAAAATGGTTGAGTGCGCATCTAAAGAGTGGCACAAATAATATAATCAGTCTTGTTATTAACAAAACACTGAGAAAAACAGAACTGGTCGGATGATCCAGACATCATATTTTTTTGACAAATTAGTGTTCAATACAGGACTGGAAAGGTAGAAAGAAACTAATTAAAAGATGGGAAAACAGCAAGTCACCATTCCACAGCATGAGCTTTCCGGTGATCAGACTTCCAAAAAGATACCTTCAGAGTTCAGACAGTCAGACTATTCTGCATGGAGCTCGCTCTCTCTCAGGCAGGCTTAGCTTGAGAGGCACACTGACCAACCCTACTTTTCTTCTCTTTTTTTCAAACTCGTGGTGAACTCACATGGTTTGAATTCATCAGATATTTGAGAAATAATCGCGAGAAGTTCGCGGGCGCTCGCTTTCATCTGAATCTGTTTTACTCCTTCCTTCCTAGGAAGCTTCAGAAAACGGAATAGACAGCCCGGCAGAAGAACACTACTGCTGTCAGTCAAACCGGCAAACACCGTGAGAGATTTTCTGCTGGAGGTATGAGTACCTTGACTTGACAAAATGCGAAGATTACGCCAAGATTACTGTGCTACATTCATTCATACGGATTAAATTAATTGAATCAAGAACTTTATCTGCCTTGATGATGAAACAGTAGTACTATCTGCTGGCTGCAAAATGCGAAGGTGACAGCGTTGATTGTCAAAAGAAGAACAAGTATTGCTGATTTCCAAAAAAGAAGAACAAGTAGGAGTATATAATTTAGTCACATGCAGTACGAACAGATAATTACTTGTACTGCATTAATACTATGCTCTGAATCTGGAGAGATTTTCCATGCACATGCTTTACCTTGTGCGTCTGTTTATGTTAGGAAATTTCAACTTGTGCGAGCGAGAAACGAACTGGAGGACTAAACATTTGTCATCATCTACCCTATCAGTGAGCAGAACATTTCTTTCCTGAGTTTTTCTGAAAGGCATTTAGCTTGTCTGACTCTGATCATGAAGTGCAATATATACTTCAGTTCTTTTCTTCCTACAGATTATGGATTATCACGGCACGCTTCCCAATCTCCGATTTTACAAAAACTATGTATGTACAAATTTCTTGCAATACTACTTTTTAAACAAAATAACCTTTCATTTATAGCTTCAAATACTATCAAAAAATAGATAATCCATCGTCCATCTATCCATTCAGATGAAATTCTAGGCCAAGTAACAGGATTCTTTTTTCTAAAAAACACGATAAAGAAATGATTCCTGACAAGATTTTCAACCAAAAGAAAATCCAGACAGGATTCATACATCAACTATACCAAGTTTAGATCACAAGCAGTCTCAAACTTTTTTTTTTGAACAAGCAGTCTCAATTCTCAAACTGGTTCACTTGAACTGTCCGAACTATTCTTCCCGGCCCAACAGAGGCTACCTCAGGTGCTCTAGCGCAGTTGATTGGGCTTAGCCTTCGGCCCACCAGAAAATGGGCCGCGATCATTTGTTGTGAACTTGAGAGGAATAAGTTCATTTGTGTATATGAACGATGATATTCTTTTTAGATTATTCATCGGATTGTTTGCCCTACACTTCAAAAAAATGCATCTTTAATTTCTTTTTTTAAAAAAAAGTTAGATTGCTTATGCCAGTTGTTTGAAGCTATATATTAAGAGTAAATTTCACAAAACTACATGTTTTATGGTTCAAGTTGCAGAAAACCACAAACATTTTGTCACTTGGCACTTAATTACATATATTTTGGTAGTTTAGTTTCATTAAACCACATTATCGATGAATGGATTCACCCGTGAGATGACGTGGTCGTTCCATCTAGGATGAAGACGTGGCATCCTATTAATTTCGTGCGATGGCTGGTAATAGGATGAGACAGTCACGTCATCTCGCGGGTGAATCCATTCATTGATAGTGTGGTTTTGTGAAACTACACTACCAAAATATATGTACTTAAGTGCCAAATGTCAAAGTGTGTGTGGTTTTCTGCAACTTGGACTACAAAACTACATGAAATTTACTCATATATTAAATATATTTCTCAACATACCTAATTTATCCTCGCAGTCAAACAAATAAATCCTTAGTAACAATCAAAATCGAACGGATCCGTCATCATATGCATGACATGTACTTCCTCCGTTTCACAATGTAAGTCATTCTAAAATTTCTCACATTTATATTGATGTTAAATATAAATGTGGGAAATGCTAGAATGACTTACGTTATGAAACGGATGGAGTAGTAGAACTTAGAGATGCAAAATGGTTGAGTGCGCATCTAAAGAGTGGCACAAATAATATAATCAGTCTTGTTATTAACAAAACACTGAGAAAAACAGAACTGGTCGGATGATCCAGACATCATATTTTTTTGACAAATTAGTGTTCAATACAGGACTGGAAAGGTAGAAAGAAACTAATTAAAAGATGGGAAAACAGCAAGTCACCATTCCACAGCATGAGCTTTCCGGTGATCAGACTTCCAAAAAGATACCTTCAGAGTTCAGACAGTCAGACTATTCTGCATGGAGCTCGCTCTCTCTCATGCAGGCTTAGCTTGAAAGGCACACTGACCAACCCTACTTTTCTTCTCTTTTTTTCAAGCTCGTGGTGATGAACTCACATGGTTTGAATTCATCAGATATTTGAGAAATAATCGCGAGAAGTTCGCGGCGCGCGCTCGCTTTCATCTGAATCTGTTTTACTCCTTCCTTCCTAGGAAGCTTCAGAAAACGGAATAGACAGCCCGGCAGAAGAACACTACTGCTGTCAGATGGCCCCCTCAAGGTAATAATAACCCTGCTAATTAAAAAATAAGTAATTTTGTGGGCTATAAGAAAGTATCTCGAGGTACGTGAGTTTTACATTAAAATTGTGTACATCACGGTACCTAAGTATCTAAGTATCTGAAGATACCAAGTTTTTTATTAAAAAAATGTGGTATGTCCCAATACATTTTGAAGGATGGTAAAATCACCCTAGAAAATACCACCTACCAGATCGTGCAATTCCACAAGGTAGCACACTTTCTAGTATTATTTTTTTATGGTGCAAGAAAGTGTACTATAGATGGTATAGAAAAGTTGAAAAACTTAATGGGTCGTACAATTAATTATTGGAAAGTTACTGTTAATGTAATTAACCATGTGTTTTATATGTTTTTTTTCATATGCAGTTGAGGTCCATGTTCTTGCCAGACAGGTACATAGACCATGGTGCACCAGTAGACCAGCTTGAGGAGGCAGGATTGACACCAAGGCACATTGCTGCCACTGTGCTGTCCTTGCTTGGGAGGCCATTGGAGGCACTTCAGCTCAGCTGAATAATTCAGCATGACTGTATGCATATACACATCAGCCGACAAATAAACAGGAAATTAATGATAGCTAATTTATGAGAGATATGTAGATCTTCTCCTTCTCCATTATCCTTGGCCTAATTAACCATGGCCACATGGATATGGAGGGGGGAGGTTCCTAGTAAGAAGTAGGGTTACTAGGAAGAAGATGAAGGAGAAGGCAACAAAAAGCCCATGTGTATGTGTTTCTTGGCCTCTTGCAAAACATGCTTCCAAATGCAAAATGATAATGGAGGTGTTTGTGTACAAGAGGATGGAGACATGGAGATGGGGCATGCATGTCCTTGCATGATAGCATTAGACATGAGAAGGAGAAGGATATGCCTCACCTGGCTTGTCAGGAGTGACATATGAATGCATGGCTCCATATGTTCTTTTGTTACTTTGTATAGATAACAAGTATAAGAAAGAATCATGCATGTATTCTAGTAGTACTACATACATACAAACTCAGTTCCCTATGCAGAAGGAAAATGGAGAATAAGATGGAAAGTTTTTCTTGTTCATTTGTCTCTTGAGAAGAGGGCCAATTTCATGCCTTGTGAATTGTGATCTCTCTGCTAATTTGTCTTTTGTTATCCTTGTGCTCATGGAATCATGAAAGTGGATGGGCTAGCATCTTGGACTGTTAGTAGGGTAGGGTGCCATAGTTTTTAAAAGGGGCAATTTCGTTTCTACCCCTACTTTGATGTCTAATATTGATTTTACCCCTACTTTTTAGGGTTTTCGTTTTTACTCTAACTTTTTTGAACTGAATGCTTGTTTTGCCCCTACTTTGGATGGTGAAGTTAACGGTGTTAAGTAATTGATAAAATGACATTTATACCCTCTTATGTATGTTTATTAATTGTGTTTTTGTCCCCATTTTATACATGTAGCTTTGAAACTTTATTTTTGGAAGTATATTTAAAATTAGATGACGCACATTGACTAATATAACAATATGGACAAATTCTGAATTTGATGGAATTTTGACAAAATTTCAGCATTTTGATAGAACTTAAACAAAATTTTGACAATATTTTGTAAAATGTAATTATCTGTTCCCTTTAGATATTAGTTAATGTGCTTCATTTAATTTTAAATATACTCACAATAATAAAGTTCTAAAGCTACATGTATAAAATGGGGACAAAAACACAATTAATAAACATACATAAGAGGGTATAAATGTCATTTTATCAATTACTTAACACCGTTAACTTCACCATCCAAAGTAGGGGCAAAACAAGCGTTTAGTTCAAAAAAGTGAGGGTAAAAACAAAAACCCTAAAAAGTAGGGGTAAAATCAATATTAGACATCAAAGTAGGGGCAGAAACGAAATTGTCTCTTTTTAAAATGGGTTCTTGGCTGGACTACTGAAGTACTCCAGTAGTACCAAGTAGAGATATCAGATATGCCTATGCTAATTAAAGACAGAAGCAGTCTTCAAATTAAAAAAAGGACAGCCGCGATCCTTACAAAAACTATTTTAATGAGTTTGCTGTTGTTATAATTCAATGATTAAAAAGCAATGTTACTGATTAGTAGCAAACAGTGCACACATCTGAAAAGGCTTAAATAGTCTTATTTCAGTCGACCTGGCATGCTAACAACTAACAGACACCACTTATTAGTTCCATCTGGTTAATGAAAGGCACTACAAGATCCAGGCATCCTTTTCTTTTGGACTGAAATACCAAGGCATCATCATTGGACACTCTGCTTTGATGCTCCTTTTGTAGTGATTCCTGTCACATTTTTTAATCAAACTATGACAAAATAAATAGTCATAACAATAACAGTTCAGTATAAAGGTTCATGAGTTCTAGCAGAGAATAGGTCGTTTCAGTTATTCCCTTTTTGTCTTTATTAGGGACTTGCATTTTAAACTATCAGGGAACGTTTCTGTTAAGAAACTACGGATGATCTCATCAACCCAAGGAAATAGGAACAACGGTTCCTAATCTAACCGGTAGAGGAGAGGAGATCGCTCCTCTCTCTCCCTTTGGCGTCCCTCTCGACAACCGACGCGATGTTCCCAACCATCGCGTCCCCTGCGGTTGCCACCGCTTCACATTGTATAAATGTACTATTGATCAATGAGAAATTATCTATTCGCTCTATTGTGTCGCTCAATTCTCTCTCGCTCAATCTCTCGATTCTATTCACTCTCAACAGTTTCCTCGTATGTTGCATTTAGTCCAATAGTTATGAAAATTTTAAAAGTTTTAGGCAAATAAATTATTGTCACATATTCTTCTATAAACATGCAAAATCAATTTTGATGTACACTTGGAGATTGATCTTTCATTTTCGAGGAGGGATATGTGAGACCAAAAAAAACACAAATCGTTTATGTTGTCTATTATTTTCATTTTTTCTGAATTATTTGGATTATATGCGAGAAACGCAGACGGCTGCCATCAAGAGCTTAAAATAATTCCCCTTTGTACAAGTGATCAGTACTAAAATGCTCGTTGAATTTTGGTGATCTTTTTTGGGCGTTGTTTTTGACTTTTCATCTTTTCCTCTTTTCTGTTATCTGTTTTTGTACTGCCTTTCTTTATCAATGAAATGAGGCAGGTTTTCTGCCTTTGCATTTATTAATAACAGAAATTCCAGACATAAGGGACAACAAACGACTTCAAATGAGAAAGAGGGCAACGGTACTGATGTTAGCACCGGGTATCCATTCAGAGAGCAAATATTGTATCCATTGTACCAGTCCAGCACATGGGAGGAAATAGTGCACAGCAAAGGACATAGCAAATTAAGCTAATTAAGGCTGTGTTTAGATCCAAAGTTTGGATCCAAACTTCAGTCCTTTTCCATCACATCAACATGTCATACACACACAACTTTTCAGTCACATCATCTCCAATTTCAACCAAAATCCAAACTTTGGATCCAACTAAACACAGCCTAAGCTATTCAGGGTTTGCACTTTTGGTTTCGGCCAAAATTTTAGTGATTTTGGTGTCACCGAAATTTCGCGAAGTTCAGTGTTTCCGGTACTTTTTTGCACAACAATATTTGAAAATTTTACAAATTTTGATTGAATTTAAATAAACTTTGACCAAATTCATAAAAATTTGGAAAAATCCGAAAATTTCGGGGTGAGAGTTGCTTGCCATGATATAGTTTTGAGTTTTCTTATACTATTTTTTTCTTCTTCATATAATATCTCGCGCCTCACCTGCCACGTCCAAAGAAAAATTTAACTTTAACCTCCCTAGCCTGCCTGTTCATTAAATATTGAGCATAAGCATGCATCTAATATGAACGATGATATTCTTTTTAGATTATTCATCGGATTGTTTGCCCTACACTTCAAAAAAATGCATCTTTAATTTCTTTTTTTAAAAAAAAGTTACGAGGTGGGAGGGACTTTGACTGGGTTTGCGGTTAGTTAGTTAGGTGGGACCCAAGTGTCAGCGTCGGAGGTAACACTGTTACCGTAACAAGAACTGGTAGCAATTACTAATTAGCTGCTGCTGTTGTCAACTGACAGGTGGGACCATCTAAAATTGGGCATCGAGTTGCGGCGTTTACACAAACAGAATTGACACATTCTGTTCTTTTGGTTGAGAACTAGACACTCATATTCAAAAAGACGAGTAAATTTCAGACAAATTTCATGGTGTAAAAAAGATTTGAAAATCCAATCCAAGTTATGCAAATCTTTATTAGCTCCAGCACTCAGGCTTCAAGACTGTATATAACTCGCAGACGATCACAACACACGCGAACATACGAACTAATTAAGTTGGCTATATTACAATGCGGAATATTTATTAGGCAAACCGGGAGAGCTAATTAACTAAGGTAGTGGTAGTACTTAAATTAACCAGCAGCAGAGCTAGGTGGTGATGACTGATGAACATGACAACATGTTTATTTATGCATCTCCCAACCAATCACGTCGTCGCCGTCGCCGTCGACGACGACGATGACCTGAGCGTGTTGATGGTCTTCTCGAGCTCGTCCTTGTCGGCGCCGACGATGCGGCCGACCTCCTCGCCGCCCCTCGCCAGCACGAACGTCGGCATCGCCTCCACCCGCCAGGTCCGCGCCACCTCCTGCGATCATTCAGAAATCTTCAGCTGTTCGGTTCAGAGATTCAGAGAAGACGAGGGAAACTATTTTAACCATTCGAGTGGTCCTCCACCCATTTATTACATGTCATCTAAATGGTTATGAAAAACATTAGAAAAAATATGAATAAGATAGATCAATATATAATATATCAATCCATAAATATGTAACTTAAAATTCAATTTCTACAAGTTGTAACAAAAATAACAAGCAAAACTTAAATTACTATATGCATATTTACAATTAAATTTGTTGTTTTTATTACAACTTGTAGAAGTTGAATTTGAGCTAGCATGTTTGTGGAGTGATATATTACATATTGATATATATTTTGTTAATTTTTTTGAAAAATTTTCGTAATTGACATGCAATAAACAGGTAAACGTCCACAGAATCCATCTCCAAGAAGACGAGTTAAAACTTCCATGGCCAAAGCTCCATCAACCAGAAAGATCTTCAGCTGTTCGATTCAGAAAAGACGAGAGCTAGAAGTTCCATGGCCGGCCGGCGACCGGGATACGTACCGCGAGCTCGTCGACGTCGACCTTGAGGAAGGCGACGTCGGTGAAGCGGCCGGCCATCTCCTTGAACACCGGCTCCATCATCTTGCACGGCCCACACCACGACGCCGAGAAGTCGATCACCACCTTTAATTAACCGGGGGGATCAAGAGAAGAGAAAAAGATGATCAATTAACGGAAGAAAGAACTATATACTACAATTAAGGGTAATATAAATTACTTCCTCCGTTTCACAATATAATACTTTCTAGCATTGCTCACATTTATTTAGATGTTAATAAATCTAGACATATATATGTGTTTAAATTCATAAACATCTATATGTATATGGGCAATGCTAGAAAATATTACGTTATAAAACGGAGGGTGTATTGATCAATACCAGCTTTGTGGTGTTCTTGTGGGCCTCCCACAGCTCGTCCCACTTGGCCTTGGAGTGGACGGCCACCACGGCGGACTCGCCGCCCTCCTCACCGGCGGCGGGCTTCGGCTTCGACGTCGAGAAGGCGCCGCCCATCTTGTGACTGTGAGCTGATCGAGGCACTGCAAGTCTGCAGCTGGAAGGGCTTGGGGTTCTTGGCTTTTGTAGGGGCTTGACCCCGTTGACTCATGACTCACATTTAATATTCTTACTTAGAGCATAAGTTCTCTTTACAAAATATTACAATATTTAATATTCTCACTTACTCCCTCTGTTCCAAAATAAACCAACCTCCCACCTGTCCCAAATAAACCAACCTCGTACCTTAGATGTACCACCTCGTACCTTAGATGTGACAGTACGAGCTTAGTTTGTGATCATCATACTGAAATGTGTCATATCCAATATGAGATTAATTTATTTTGGGATGGAGGAACTAAAGCATAAGTTCACTTGTAGCATAAGAAAGAGGACAATACTAACAACTGAACTACTCTGCTCGTCTCAAAAAACCGCAGGCTAAACTCAACTGCTCCACTAGAAAAGGAAAACTGAAGGCTGCTGTACTGTGAGCTGTGGTTTATTATAGTGCCATTTTTATTAATTAAGAGTGCATTATCTAGAACACCTTGATGAGTACTGCTAGTAGGTGGATGAAGGTATCTGATTCATTGGGGGGCCGTTTGGTTTAAGGAGCGAGATGACCCATTGACCATATGCACATCAAAAGTAACAGAAAGCATCAGAATCCCGTAAAACTCATTTGTTCATCTGGAACACTCCAATGTTCGATCTGTCATCTTTCTGTTGCGGAATTTAGGTCGACTATTATCTATCTAATCATCAAAGAATATTAGATAATGACGGAAAGAGCCAAAGGAAAAGCATGCAAGGGGTTCATCTTTGAGAATTCAGTTCCCAGTCCACTCAAACAACTTTTGTCGATGAAATTTAAATCCAAATTTCAAACATAAAACCGTGGCACCTTACAACAATATGGATCTGAAGACGATAATTGAGCATATATCTATTATATACTAAATGATAAGCATGGAAATATACAACGATTTACATGCAAAGGATGGGACCGAATTAGATATGGTGCTATATACTTCTATCCTGCCGATATATATTACTGACAATAAATTCACACATGAGCTTGATCGTAACCTTAATTCATGGCTTTTCATCCCAATTAAATACTGCGTACTTGCCTTGGGAGGTTCCTCTCCTACTGCGAACTATATGTTGCCTCACGGCATCCTGATTGATGTGAAAAATGAATTTCATGTGCCTTATCTGCAGGCAAAAGAAACATCAAAGTAGGACAATATCAGGAGAAAACTGTGCTTTACAGTAAAAAAATGGGAAGAATGATTAGTTAAGAACAGTAAAATGGGACTTAAACTACTAATTTTACTGATGACACAAATGGGATCGAGAGAGTAGAATCTAACAGGGCAGGAATGTTCAAGAAAATGAGGGTAAAGATAGATACCTGAAGTAATGCATCAGAAATTAAGTGAGTGCATTCGTTGCATGGAACTTCTTTGCTATTGACGAAGATTGGAGCTTTTCCTATATTCGTTATGTGGAAAGATCCACCTTTATCCATCTTGATAATTGCCTATGCATCAAAATGTGGAATGAAATAATTAAACAAAAACTGCACTAGCATTCGATACAAATAATTGAAATATAACAGTATCGTTCTTCTGGGGTGGTGAGTAAACTTGATATATATATGCTATTATTTTCTGGGAGTAGTGTTGCTATTATTTAGTTATGTCCCATTGCTCAATAAAGCGTTTTCCTTTGGGTTTTCCAAAAGTGCAGGTGGCATTCCCTAAATGACTAAACTCAGCCAGAACCAATTCATCATGCAACTATGACTAAGATAACAAGCAGGTAGTAGATAGTATATAAAATTATATAAACAGTAGACGAATTCCACCACTCAAGTGGAGAAAAATGGTGAGAAAAACTTGCTTCATGCTTAAGCAGTAAACTGTATGAATATGCAAATATTGGCAGCTAGCACAGACTGACTTATAACGTAAGAATGTAGGTAGATAATGCTGTGACATTCACAAAAACCATTTGCTTAAACATTTGGTGATTTTTGTTTAAGAGGAAAGAAATGAAAGAGTAACAGAACTGCAGGGTCTAGGTGGGCATTGAATTCAAAAACAACGTCCGGTCAAAAAAAACAGCTGCAAACTTTTAGAACACTACTCATGACCAGAGTTAACCCCAGCATGAACTGACTGGGAAAAGGAAACCAGATATCCCCCTGAGGGCAAGTGTATTAAAGAACTTGTCGAATATTTGTCAAATTAAAACTTGTGATTTTTTTTTGTTAAAATTGGCTAATGGAAAAAACTTGTGTAGGAACAATTTTCAGTTTCAGTCTGCACAACTAGAACAATCTGAGAAGTTGTACTATTTGGGAACCACCCTTAAGGACAGACATGCTTAAGGCTCAATTTGCATACATTGTGATGTGCGTGCTTATTTTGAAAGATGATGTAAGAAAAGATAAGAACAAGTTCTCTGAGATAAATCAAAAAACGCTACATAAACTACATTGTCCAACTTTTGTCTTATCATCTAATCATATGCATGCAATATGTTCTAGGGTGCAAGAAGACATCTGTTTCCAACTTCATTCAGAACAAGAGAATTTACTCAAACCCCCAAACATCTAAAAGCAGTTCAAGTAAATGAAATTACAATGATTCACTACAACTTCAAATACAAATCCTAAAATCAGTTGACAACAAAACAACAATTGCCAAAGTGAAGGACAGGATTAATATGCAGCCCATTGAGAAGCTGAAAATGAGCAAGCTTCAAAGAATAAGCCAACAAGCATGCATCAGCCAATCAGCCTCATACTTAAAAGTATTGCCCTATTTAAACCAGTGTTGAACAGTACATACATATACACCAACCTTTATAAGGGCTCCCCCAATGGCACAAACATATTAGTATATCTGATCTGATTGAATATTTGCATACACTAAAAAGAATATACCATACTTCCTTTTCTACTCTAGGGTTTGTAAAAATAGGAAATTGTAACACGCCTACTTATTTATATTTTTGATACTCTAGAATGGTTTAGTATTAGAATGTTTGTTCCATACTTGTTAGCATGTTTCTACTACACAGGATACTCCCCAAAAAGAAAATAAGCGGAGATGCCATTGCTAATATTTACAGGAATAAGGTGCAAATGACACTACTCCAAGCAAATATCCAGAAGCCTGAATGCACAATGTAACAGTTTAATAAAGTTCCTGGTTTTAAATCATAAGATCTGAAATAAGCAAACGGATATGAAGGATTGTATCACAAGAGGAAAGATTTTCAAATGTTTGCATATAGAGGAGCTATAGTCAACTTATCCTAGTATTATCACAAGCTTAATTAGGGTCATTTGCATAGAGTACTAAAACGGAAGACTTTACAGAAATATCAGTGGTTCAAAAGGTCCCGGGAATATTTTCTTGTACATAATTATTTTTGTTGAACGTTATCGACCATGTCTGAAAAATGACATGTGACAGAAGGAAAGACAGAGAATGGTCCCTAAATAAATAAATAAATAAATAAGGACCTCCATAAAAACTCCACCGTCCAAGGCTGTTTGCCATATTAGCATTTTTTTTTTTTGTAAAAAAAAAATACCTGTTGACGGGATATTGTATTCGCCTTTCCTTCTTTTCCCAAATCGATGTCGACATGTTCCTCACTTGTTTCTCTCCCAAGTGTAACCTGCATCAGAAGAGAAGAAAAAACAAAGATGGTATCATCATATCAAAGAATTGTTTTATAACATATCGTCGATTAACCATGACAATCTTAGCCTGCATGATGATCTTGTTAGCTAAACACCGTATTAAACAATTCAACTGGTAGTAAAATAAGACAACAAAACATATGTTGATATGATTGGGCAAATAACAGTAAGGTGTTATATTCTCTTGACTCAAATATGCCTTTGCTGTTCACTACAGAGATAGAACTCTTTAGTTCTCCATGAATAAGGAATATACACGTGGGTTTAATTTCACCTAACCATTACATCTGCTACTGCATTATGCAATTAAGATTAAATTAAATATTGCTTATGCTTACCTCTGGATCCTTTATGTAGTATTTCAAATGCTGGCCATAAAGAACTGCAAAAGCACCATGGGACATAATAGATCTGTTTGTATTAGAGCGGGCACCTCGTTCTAATCTTATCAAGTCTTTCCTACTTTCAAGAGACTGAAACCTGGAAACTGATCAAGCAAAAGCAAATAAGTGAATAACACTAATAAAGAAGCCCCAGTTCAGCTTCTAAGCATATGACCCCGTTGCCAATTAAGAAAATCCTGAAACACAACAGCCTTGATCTCAACTACATTTACCTTCGGGCTGGATGAAATCAGATTCTTGATCCCATGGAATTAAATCCTGATCAAGTATCTGCAGCAGATGTTTGAAATGTCAGAAGCACCAAAGTAAACAAAGCCTTATAAATTCAGCCAAGAAAGAAGTATACCAAAGCTTCTATGTCGAAATAGTTTGGAATACCGTCCTCACTGTCAGATCCTCCCCCTTCTGGGCTTGAAGTGGTTGTTATGGGATTAAGAAATTCCACATCTGGCAATGCATGCGCTGAAATGCTGTTTTGGGTAGTAGCATCACAACTTATTCCTGACTCATCAGGAACCTTAGAATTCATTTCATCAAGCACTCCAATACACTCATCCAAAGCCACACTCCCCAAGTTATCAAAACATTCATGTTGCACTAAACCACATGTAGATTGTTTAACAAATTCTGCAGCAGAATGGAAAGTTGATGTGCATGCATTTGCATTGCTAGCATCAACAGGCATAACAGGTGACTTGCTTCTTACGGTACAAGATTCATTAAGACCCACCAAAGTTTCCTTTTGTTCCAAGGTGTAAGGTTCCAACTTCATTGTAAGTAACAATGGTTGGACATCACTAACCAAGTCGGTGTGATTCAAGTCAGCAGCATTTAGTGGAGGAATAGGTTTGGCAGAAACCAAATGCATATTGTGCTGCGAATTCTGGTCACAAGTAGAGGTGGATGCTACAGGCCCAGGTGTAAAGATATCATCATTGCAAGGGATTTCAGGATCTTCAGTGTTTAATATGCACACAATACCAGCACAAGGAAAAGGCACTTCTGTTGTGTATATCATGTCCACTCCAGAAATATCTGCCACATCATGCTTCTCATGGATTGGATCTGTGTTGTTACCACAGGCACTGCTTACATGAGGAATGTCCAGAAGGTGCTCTTTGGAGATGTCCTTCAGAATAACATTAGCATGTCGATCGCCTAAACCTTCCAGATTTGGGTCAAGAGAAGAATCCAAAATATTCTCGCTATTAAGTAGCTCAAAGTCTTCACCCTGACTGGCATCCATTAAGCATAAGTGCATAACTTCACCTTCTGTTGCATCGTCTAAGCCAGATCCAGACATTCCATTCTCCACATTCACCTTGCATGAAAGTGTGTCAATGTTAGTAGTTTCCTTTTTCTTGTCATCAGAAAAGGCAAGAATTTCTTGCTCTTTGTGATGCACATCTGTCAGCATGTCAGGTGCATTAACACCCTGAAACTTCTTCCTAGTAGGAGCACTAGGTGCCTGAGAACACCAATGTTCACTCATTGCTTTTAGCGAGCCTGGTTCTTGCAATATTTCATTGCTGTTACCAGAAAACTGGTTCTGTTTTATGCAATCTTGATCAGTATTCAGTAAAGCCTTTAACCCTGTCATTCCATTGGCTGATTCTTCACAAAGAATTGGTTGCTGAGGCTGCACACAGTCCTGGACATCAGAAAGGTCCTTTGGAGAGGCAATATTCCTTTCACTTGACTGAATGTTCTTTGGCATGAAGTTGTATCCATATAACTTACCTACATCAGAACAGCCATTTGCACTTTCACAATTAGTGCTTCCATCACTTGCCACTGTCCCAGCAGCTTTATCATGCCTTCTATGGGATATATAATGTCCATTATCTTTGGCATGTACATCTTGTCCATCAGCATAGCTTTCGCCTATGTGACCATAGCCATTTACAACATCTGGAGCTTGATTAACGTTATGGATCAAATGATTATCTTCCAACAAGTTAAATAATCCATCACATACACAATCACTACCTACAGGGCATGAACAGGGTGTGATAACATAACCAAAATCTGCAGCCAAACATGGATCATGGCAGATTCTCTTTCTCATTGCATAATACTGATTCTTTACACTCTCAATTTTCCTCTTCCTGAGAGAAAGATGTTTTCTCCTCACGTAGAAAAGTTTATGTGCTTTGGTCGGGTTGGAGGTTGAAAGTTCAGTCTCATACTTGACTATGAGGGCAGATGCTTGTCCTGAGGTCTCTGAGTCATACAGCAATGAGGACCAACGATCCTGTAATTCTTGAAGAGTGAATTTGCGGGAAAAACATACAGCTCCTTTAGCCAAGGATTCCAATGAGGCACCAGCCTAGAAGAACAAGAAAGATGAAGTTAACAGGATACAAATAAGATGGCATATGAAAGTGGGAAAGTCTTCCCAGCAGTAAAAAGTATGGACCATGGACTCCCAAGTCCCATCCAAGTCCATCCTAACATTATAGTCATGTGGCTGACATGACCAAATAGCTGCAGCCAGGCTAATTGCAACTCATAAACCCACCAACAGTGGCGCTGGTCATGCATGAAGGTACTAGGGCTTGGTTTATAACTATTTGTTGTAGATGTAGCATTGAGTCTATATACCCAAGAAACATCAAAGAACAAAGTGATGCCAATAGTTTCAAGGGTTGCCACAATGAAATGATGCTCAAGGCGGACCCAAAATGGAGTGAGGGTGTGACTATAGTGAACCTCAATTTGGTGTATAGATTCATATAGTAACATTTCACAATTAATACATGTATCATAATACCAATGTTTCTTAAAACAGTCTTATAGTGAACTGGGTACTGTAAGTTTCAAAAGTCAGAACAGGATTGATGCTATAAGGACTAAGCAACAAATGTATCAAACGCAAGTAAAGCACTGCAACATTTTAAATCAAATTGAGGACCATTTAGGACAAAACTTGCTGGGATTTGGTGATACTAGGTGACCCAGTAGTAACTATACAACTTCACAAGAACAACAGTTTGACGGGAAAAAAAATCCCCTACAAGGTTCTTAATTATGCAACTTCACAAGAACAACAGTTTGACAAAAAAAAAAATCCCCTACAAGGTTCTTACGGAAGTTAAACCATACAGTAGATTGACGAAAAAGTGGACAATAAACAACAGAATAGTAACCTAATATTTTTGCGAACACAATAGTAGCCTAATGTATCAAGTATCAACACAAGTTGAGCATTCCAACAAACTTGAATTGAATTGAATTGAATTGGATGACCCAATTATTCAATAGATACTTGAATGCGTCAACATCTCACACTACCACCAAACTACCCAAATCCACAAATGGAACCATTCAGGAAGTCCTATCCACAGTATTAGCAGTAGACTAGCGGTAGCAGTAAAAAATATCTTGAAATTAGAGCTGCTCAGAAACATTCTAAACTCTATAAAACCTGCAGACACCCCAATCTCTACACCCATCTCAGTTGCCAGTTGGGAAGTGGCTCTGATCAAACTGAACTTGAGAAACTGCATCGATTAGCCAACCAAACATTCGAAAATTCCCATTACAACAGAACAAAACCCTCGACTACAAAGTCCACTTGAAATGAGCGGCTCAGAAACATTCTCGAAATTCTCCGCACGAGACGCGCGGGCGCGGCGCGGCGCATCGGGCACGCCCTCACCCCCCGAATCGCGGGCCACGGGCACCCCAGCAGCCGCGGAATTCCGCCATGGAGAGGAGTTTCGAGGCGACACGGAGAGGAATAGGTCGGAAATTAGGTGGGTGGGGGGAATCCTTACCTCGACGGCGTTCTTCAGCAGGACGTCGTCCTCGGCGGTCCAGCTCGCCGCGGCCGACATGGTGACCATGCCCCCGCCGCCTCGTCCCCTCCCCACCACCGCCACCGCCCACACTCTCCGCTCGCCGGACGGCGACCACGCGGCGTCGAGAAGGCGGAGTGATGGGCAGAGACCCCCTCCCTCCCCCAGAATTTGGCCCAGAGACGCCCCCCCCCCAAAAAAATTAGGCCCAATTATGTTCTTCGGCCCAAACGGCCCAGAAGCAACTAGGGTTGGTGGGAGTCCAGTCCAGTCCAGCAGGCAGCCGCGCCAACTCCTTCGCTCTTCGCCCGCCGCCGCCATTGTCCCCGCCGTCCCCGCCGTCCTCGCCGGCGCCGCGCTGAGCCGCCGACGTCGGAGCGACTGCGACTCCTCCTGTCGCCGCCCGCCTTCTCCAGCTCTCCCCTCTGCCCGTCTCCGTTTGGCCGCCGCCCGCCTTCTCCTGCTTTGGTTGCTCCACGCCTCCACCGATCCGGCGCTCCACCCTTCAGCCCAGAGGTAACGAACAGATCAACGAAACCACTAAAACAGCTGCCTAAATCGACTTGTGATTAGAGATTAGTGAATCTGTGAATAACTGAATATGCAATTTATAAATTGCTACTGATTAGTGAATGTGTGCTATTGTTTGTAGGATTGGTAAATTGTTACTGATTAGTGATATTGCGTCGTTATTTCAGAACCATGCGGCCGCTTGTGGATGCTGTAAGACATTATTTCTATCACATTTTCACTAAATTTGTATTTGTATATCGGCTTGATGGTGCAAGAAAATTTTAGCGCGTGACATGTTCGTGTGAATCAGGACTACCCAAGGAAAAATTCCTAGCTACGCCACTACCCACCATCGCGGCCGCTGCTTTCCCCTCCCTGCCCCAAATGCTCCCGGCCACCTCCACCGTCCCACCCACCTCGCCCCTTCCCCACTCCCGCACTGCCCCGCGCCGCCACCTCCGCGCAGGGCTTCTCCATGGGTCCGTGGCGACGGCGGCGGTGGTTCGGGCGTGCGGGGTGACGACGGGCCACCGTCGGAGGATGGGCTCGGTTCGGGCGAGCCCCGGGGCAGGCGGATGGGAGGTGGCGATGGCGGATAAGGAGGGGGTAGGGGTGGAGCGGCTAGTGGAGGTGGCGCAGAGGGCGGCAGACGCCGCGGGGGAGGTGCTCAGGAAGTACTTCCGGCAACGCGTCGAGATCATCGACAAGGAGGATCAGAGTGCGTGATATTATCCTTGGGAGTTCTAAAACTGAATATTGCCATTTGAGCTTGAAAACTGAATATCCTTTGGTTGTGCTTGCCAACTGTGAATTGACTGAATTTTGTTCCAGGTCCTGTCACTATTGCAGATAGAGAAGCGGAAGAAGCAATGGTGTCAGTCATTCTGAAGAGCTTCCCTTCCCATGCCGTGTGAGCTTGCCTGGCATGATTTACAAGTTTTGTTCAATCGTGACTTCTGATGCGTATATAACAATATGATTAATAATGTTTTCTTTACTGGGTATTGTTCAGTTTTGGTGAGGAAAATGGTTGGAGATGCGTGGAAAAGTCTGCTGATTATGTTTGGGTTTTGGACCCCATAGATGGAACAAAAAGCTTCATAACTGGTATTGAATCTTAACTGCTATCCTTGGTTGGCCAAACTAATTTCAATGTAACTATGACAATTGCTTACTTGTTTGTAGGCAAGCCTCTGTTTGGTACGCTTATTTCACTCCTGTACAATGGGAAGCCGGTATTCTAATTTTCTTTGTCCATGCCAAGCTATCTTTATTTCCATTGTATTGCTTCATTCTTGTTCACCACTTTGTGAGCAGAATTTAATTAATGATGCTTGGTAATGTAAAAGTATGTACACTCAATAGATTAACCTGAATCTGTTGGAATTGCCATCAGTGAACTACCTTTACATGGTACCTTGATACAACTTCCAAAGCATTATTTCAATTACGGAACACATTTTCATATTTGTCCTCTTTCTGAACACCTGGTCTTAGTATTGTATAGATGTTTGATATTCTCTTTCTATTACTTATTCTTTCTTTTTTGCGAGGATTTTCTATAACTTATTCTGGACTTCTGTTCTTCCTTTCATTAGGTTATTGGCATCATTGATCAGCCAATCTTGAGAGAAAGATGGGTTGGGGTTGATGGGATGAAAACAACCTTAAATGGACAAGAAATATCTGTTCGCCCTTGCAATGTCCTGGCACAAGCTTACTTGTATGTATACAGTATTAGATTTTACTCCCTCCATTTCCTTTTTATAATTTTTTCTTCTCTCGAAACATAAGGCATATATGTGAATTCATTGACATTTGACCCCCTACCACTCTGCTCTTTCGAACATGTCATGTCTTTGTCTCTAATATCTGTAAGTAACACTTTCACTATGAAAGAATGGTATATTTATTTTCTCATCATTCCCTTGATTCAAGACCATAATAGTCCTTGTGTCCACCCAAAATATTCCTTATGTTTTGAAACGGAGAGAGTGGATCTAAGATACTAAGCACCACACATGACATTATAATCTTGAATTTTTACTTCCCGTGTATAATCACAAGTGTTGTTTGTGTGCCAGATATACAACAAGTCCACATTTGTTTGCAGGAGAAGCTGAAGATGCATTTATTCGTGTACGGGATAAGGTATGGATTATTGAACATGACAATCTCTACGTTAAGTAAGCCTTCTCAGTTATTGATGTTACACATTTACACATTTGCTATTTTACTTATTTCTGATGCAGGTCAAAGTCCCACTGTATGGTTGCGATTGCTATGCCTATGCTCTTCTTGCCTCTGGTTTTGTGGATCTTGTTGTTGAATCAGGATTGAAGGTATGAGTCTACCATGTTTGTGTATTTCTTTCTGTTGCAAAATAATAGTTTTCTTTATTTTATAATCACATAAGGATGTGTTCTTTCACTCACTTATCTGGCTGGAAACAAACTGCCCAAGCAAGCTGAATATGTTTTGAGCTATTTAAGTTGGGTTCATTTCGTCTGTCTTGGTTGGCTAGTGTGGAAGCAATACTTGGTTTACCATCCTTTTGTATTCATTGAAATATTGAATCAAGAAGAATTATTTATATTAATTTATTTCTTCTGTTGTGCAGCCATATGATTTTCTCTCATTGGTACCAGTGATTGAAGGAGCTGGAGGTTCAATAACAGATTGGAAAGGAAACAAGCTCCATTGGCCTGTCTCTGCGGAATCACGGCCTGAAAGTATAATTTCCAGCCTTCGCATTACGACTCTACAAAGTCTATTTCAATTTCTTAATTGTTGCATTGTACCTCTCCCACTGTTGATGCAACTGAGAAGCAATATTTACTTAATCACATAATAGTTGGTCTAAAGGCTGGATGCATCATGCATTATAATTTTACTAAAATTTTGTGCCGCTTCAGTTGTGCACTTTTCCTGTTTATACATATCATGCTGAACTCTCCCCGTCTGCCTTTTTTTTGTAGGTTTCAATGTGGTGGCATCTGGAGACGCCCGTGTCCACAAGCAGGCCCTTGATGCGTTGCAATGGCACTAGTCTGCAAAACACATCCAAGTTTGGTCTCTAAACAAACATGAATGTGTTATTCATGTGTCCAATAAACAGTGTATTTTGTATGCTTGCGCCGTGAGCGACTAGTTATTCAAATTGCACTGCCACTAATAAAATCAATTTGATGGTTATTCGGCTAGTGGTGTGCTCAGCTTGCGAGTGAATTGCGGCTGTCCTGGTAGAGAATGCATCTATACCAGGAAAAATACAAATATTTATATTAGTTATTTCGAAAAAAACACCGCACCTTTGAGGTGACTGTTTACACCCAAATTTGGCACCTAGGCTTAAAATAGGAAATATTGCCAAAATTTGGAAGTCTACCGGTTTCCTTCGAGGTAGGCCGGTCTGACCGCCGTGTGTTGGGCGGTCAGACCGCCGGTTGAAGGCCGGTCAGACCGGCGGTATGTGGCCGGTCTGACCGGCAGACCCGAAGCATATGGTCGCTTAAGAGGCTCGCCTGGGAAAATAACTTGAGGCCCATCTACGAAAAATGAGTTATTTTCCCAGGAGGGCTCCTAAGTGGCCTATGCGAAAATGCATTTTCCCCAGCAGGCCTTTAAGAGACCCGCTTACAAGTCTGCCCTCCCATCTCTTCCCTCTCAGCATCTCAAAATTTTAAGTCCCATTCTTATCTCTCTCACCTCTTTTTTTCACGGCCTCCCCCTCTCTCCACATTCATTTCTCTCCACGCTCTCTCTCCACTTCTCCCCTCCTCTCCCACTTCCTACTCGGGCTGGCGGCCGGCGGCGGGCTTGGGTGATGGCAAGAGTGGTGGTGGCGGCATCGATGAGGGATGCGGTGAGCTCGGGCGGCGACGGCCTCAGCCTTGGACCATGCAAATCCCGTTGTCTCTCCCTCCCCTCTCCTTGGGCTTCTTCTCTCCTGACACCAGCGGGCGCGATGTGGCGGATTCGTCGGCCGTGATCCGACCGGGACGGATCAGTGGCGGAAGGCTCGGGCCGGCGGGAGTGGCGAGTCGATGAGGGCTGCGGCGGGCTTAGCCTCTGACCGCGCGAATCCCGCCTTCTCTCCTCCTTCTCTCCCTTGGTTTCTCCTCTCCTGATGGCCGGTGTGCGTGGGATCTCCGCTGCCGCAAAGGAGTGGGGGCGGCGGGGCAGATGGCTAGGGTTTCAAGTTTCTACTTTTGGAGTATATAATCACTATATTTTTTGCAAATTTTTTTTTTCGTATGGGGACGACATAAGCACCACATACGATAAATGGATTTCCGCGCGCGGGTGCACCACCGTATGGAAAAAACGATTTTATAGACACCTCTGCGCAGATGGACGACCCAACCGCATGAAAAAATAGGTTTGAACCGCATGCGAAATGCATTTTTTTAGTGATTGCTACCTTTTATTCAGTTAAAATTGTCTTTTTGTCCTAATGCAGATCACATTTCCACTTCATTGCACTATATGTAACCAAGTCTCTTTTAGGATTTTTTTTTCTAAAATCATGTGCACCATAGTTGAAGGAGAGAGAATGCAACTTTGGAAACAATGAAGCACCGTAAAAACATGTGTGGGCGTGTGGTAGGGCACAGCTTGTTCAATTGTCGTTTTGAAGAAAAACGATTGGGCATTACTTACTAAACGCGTTAAATTACACATAATATCTATATATTTTGGAGGCTGATTGCCACAAACGTGGCAAATATTTATATTGGGATGTTTCCATCATATTCAAGATCCTTTCAATGTTTTCTTTTCAAAACGAAGCTTTCAATTCTTAAATTGCAAGAGCACAAGACTAGAAAAATCCAAAGTAACAGAAAAGACACTACATGACAACGTGACTGGACGAGGCATCCTATTCACTTCTACCTCAAACTCTAGGAGAGTGTCTTTTCTTTATTTCTTTAAAAAATATATGTTCTTTTAGGATAGAGATACTACCTCCGTTTATATATCGTTTTGTATTATAAGTCATTTAAATTTTTTAAGTTTAACTAAGTTATACAAAAAATATAACATATTTTCAGCACAAAACAAATATATTATCAAAACATATTCAATATCATATTTAGTGAAACTAACGGATGCTATAAATGTTGTTAAATTTTTTATAAACTTGATCAAATTTAATTTGAATAATAAAATAGTCAAAACGATATATAATATTGAAAGAGAGAGTCTTAATGAAGATTTATTTCCCCCGACAATATCTTGCTCATATGTACGAACGCGTATGATTTTCCGTACGGCAATAATATACGATGGAAGAAGATACCGGTGCATACAGTACATTTGTACGGTCATACGGTGTACCACCTCTACCACTAACAGGATGTGCCTCCTTAAAGGAAGCTATCAACTGCACTGCGTTTGTTTCCAAGCACAAGCGAAGAAAAAATGTACGTTTCCTCAATCGCGAAATAATATTTTTCTAAAAAATATATTCAAATGTTGTTTTAAAAAAATATAATTACTAATTTACCTTTTAAGTTTAAAAATTATACTAATTCCGAGAATGGATTAGGCCAATATCATACGCTTGCCCTCATTTTGTATGTTTTCTCAAACTTCTCCTTCCTCTTCTCTCTAATTTGTCGGCGAAACAAATTCGGCCCAACAAAAGGCCACGAATGAATTTGGCCCACAAAAATCACGAAAACACAAATTCGGCCTACTCCATCTCGCCAGCGAAATTCGGTCCACGATTGAATTTGGCCACTTAATTCATAAACATGTCAGGCCGCATCTGAATTTACCACTTAAATCTTACCGAAATTGGCCCATTTAGTTCTCCTCAAAAGATATCGCCACAAACAGAATTGCCACCTGCGATTTGTCGAAGAATTTCCTGTATTTAATTTGGGAAAAGCAACAATTAATAAAAAATCAGTGTATTTCCCTTGGCTTGGATGCTAATTGCTCCGCTCTCTCCTCGCCATTGCCAAGGGCAAATTAAACCTTCTCCCCTCCCCTTCCCTATTAGTTCTCTATGTAACTGGAAGCTTCTCAGCTCTCGCATGGCAAGATACACCTCTACTTGTGTCTTAAGGTGTGTTTTTCTCAAAATACATTTTTTAGAAAAAAAAACTTTTATTACTGTACTGATTTCTTTCGCAGACTAACATACACACACCCTTTACACTGTTACACATATAACACCACACCAGCCCACATTAAAAGGGACAGAACCAACGTCGCAAACCACATCCCAGTGTCACTGAAACGTTTCAATATGCAACTCT
>CM020184.1:8182033-8225882 GCA_009805545.1 Oryza longistaminata
GAGATTTATATCGATTTTTAATTCATTTGATTTTGGGAAATACAGAATCCGTATTTTGAATCGGGTTGTTTTATGAGGTTTGGTTTTGATTTGGAAATATAGATCTGTACTTTGGATTAGGGTTATAAGTTCGGTTCACTTTTGAAAATACGTAAGGAGTCGTATACAGGATATCTCTTTAACAAACTCGTATGGCTAACTTGGAGATGATTGACCTCCTAGTTGCAGCTCATTGATTTGTTCTGAAATATATATCCAATCGAATTTCCACAGTGAATTTCATCACTTAACTAACCGCGTATAACAAATAATAAGATTATTAAAATACTTTCACCCGTTGCAACGCCGGCAATGTATTTCTTGTAAGTAAAAAACCCATTTGTAAGATTTTCAAGCATCTAGAATGCCTGCAAAAAAAAAAAAAAAATTTGACCTGCACTCAATACACGTACCCAAAGCCAGGAATAACAGATATCAGTCCTATTTTTGTTGGGAAAGAGCACAGTCGCAGTCAAAATAGTTGTTCGATTTGCATCCTGTATAAAGCGCTCTCCCAGAGCGCATCGACACTCATGTGTCCAACACAATTTATTTCGCGTTGTACGCAACACAGCAACAGAACGGATAGTGTTTTAGGGGGTAAAAAAAAGAAGATGTGGATGGATCTAATGGTGTAAATTATGGGTCCACCATATTAAGTGAAAATTAAGGGTTGCGATGTTTTCTTTTTCTTATATAATTTCTAGGAATTCTTAATTTAATTAGAGCGCCACTGGGCGGCTTAGGAGCGTTTGTAGGAAAGTTTTAAATGGACTTTTAGTATATAATAGATATAAAATCTGATACTAGTGAACACTTCCTGATATTAATAATTTATTACAAATTTCATCTAATATTTGTATATATAAAGATTGGTTATTTTTAGAACGGGTGGAAGGTGCTGTATTAGAAAAAAGAGGAATTACTAGTTGGAGGTGGTAGAGCATCATCCTTGTCAGCTCCGTCACTGCATCCTCCTTTTCGTTTCTCTCTCTATCTTCGCTTCCGTGCAGTTCCGTAGTCCCTCGGTACGGAACGCTTTTGAAAGAAAAAAAAGGTTGGGGGGATCGGTACCTGCCACCCACCTCGTGGTGCGGGCCCCACCCACCTCTGATCTCTTCCGAGGCCGGCGTTCTAGACTGTTGATGGGTGGGCTGCGGTCCACAGGACTGGACTAGTCTGATGATCTGACTCTCACGCGGTTTTTAGGGTGTGAACGGAGGACACTGATCATTTCTTTTTTATGGTGCGTGGTAAAGAAGTCATAAAGTTTTTTTAAAATATACAAACACACATTTCAAGTATTAAACATAGGTTATATTTAGTTCACGCTAAAATTAAAAGTTTGGTTGAAATTAAAACGATGTGACGGAAAAGCTGAAAGTTTATGTGTATAGGAAAGTTTTGATGTAATGGAAAAGTTGGAAGATTGAAAAAAAAAGTTTGGAACTAAACTCGGCCTTAGATCCCAATTTTTTCTTCAAACTTCCAACTTTTCCCATCACATCAAACTTTCCTACTCACATAAACTTTTAACTTTTCAGTCACGTCAATTCAATTTCAACCAAACTTCTAATTTTAGCGTGAACTAAACATGTATTGGGGTGGTAAAGAAGTTGGATTGTTGGATGATGTTTTTTTAGACAAAATATTACATATGTCCTAAAATATAACCACTTCTAGCCCTCATAATTCGTCACAAAATATAACAACTTCTTTATTAACATTCTTTTCCCAACCACGCACAACCCTCCACCATTCACTTTTTCCACATATCTTAACTTCTCAACAAATCCAACTTCTCCCCCATTTAATTCTACCTCCTTTTCTTAATAACTGTATCCAACTCTAAAATAGTAAAACTGGGTAGAAACATAAGCGCTCATAATACATGCACATTCATCCCTATGAACATACACGCACATTCTATCCCTATAAGCATTTCTGGAAGGTTGTGCCGATATATTTTAGATTGACGAAGTCACCACTGGACGCATCACTGGTACGTCGCCTACTACTGAAAGAATAATTAGCTGTAAATACGAACACATGTGTTAAATCTAGTATTTAAATTCGGGTGAGCTGGTTCCACCACAAGAAATCTAACCAGTTGAGCTATGTTCACTTCTTCGCTGTTGGAGGCTGCTTTGGTGAAAGGAGGGGGATGGGGCCGGTATAGGCGTACGGAGTATAGAGGTGACAGACTTGACAGTGGCTGTGGACTTGTGGTTGTGGAGGGAAAAATTAGCAAAGTTTGCTTTACCAAAAGGTTAATGGGGGTGGTAAGGTGTCGTTTTTACGGTTAATGTTTACGCAATTAACTGGAGCTGTAGTATGACACGACGTGAAATTGGCACAGCTTGCATTACCAAAAGGATTAACACACTCGGGTTTAGAGATTTGATGGGGAGAGTGATGGTCAGGTGTCATTTTTGCGATTAATGTTTACGCGTTTAACCAGTACTGCTAGCTAGAATAAGTCGACACGATATGAATAAATTGGTCTGGGGTCGGTTGATTAATTTTGCGTTGATGTTCGTCGAGTCATATATATACTGGAGATTTTTATTTGGTTTTAAGTTTTTTTTTTTTCACTTTTGAAAGGATGAAAGGGGGAAAGGTCACACGGTTGTTTCTTTAATTTGTGGTTGACAAAAATGTCTGAAATGCACCAATGAGACTCATGAGCAACTTCGGCCGACAATGGCTATTGATTTGAGTAAAACCTCCGTAAGACTAACTCGGACCACATATGTATTCCGTACGCTAACTTGTAGTACTAGGTAGCGTTGTTGTTTGCTTATATTTATACATCGCATTTAAGTTTGGTAGACCAAAAAAAATCGTCTACTCAAGAGAAAATTCAACATCAAAGTTGCACCTTTCTTGTTCTAAAAAAAAAGGTTAGACCTTTCTAACCTTTTTTTGACTCTTTGTAGGATATGTGCCATCTCACATTGAGAAGGCCTTTAAAATAGAAGAATGGCAAAAGCATTTTGGAGGACTTAATTTCTTTTTCCTATATATCCCATTTATTCATAGGAAGAAGACATGAAAATTTTCATATGATCGCACTCCGATGGTCTTTATGTTTCTTGCGTTTTCAATTATATTCCTGTAGGGTTGGAAAAACATGCTACTTCGATTCATGTGTTTTCCTATCATGCATTTTAAAGGAAGCCTGAAAGTTTTTTTTCTCTCTCTTTTTGTTGGCCCATGTATGCCATGTATCTTCCATGGATCTAGTGTCATCAAGTCAAGTCTATAGGAAATCTAACTTCATGAAGTTAGAAGGAAAACTAACACCACCATAACGTCACTAGCTAACCTGATCAGGACAGCCTTTGACAACTCCAAAGGAAAAATTAGGCATAATGACAGTACATAAAACAATTGATCTTGATGGACATGAGCAAAGATTCTCCGTACATTGGCCGGCGCAAAAGTTTAAATTTCCATCCAACTTTGTAGATTGCTCCTTTGGTTTGGTTTTTGGCCCTTCAATCAGTTTGCTTTTGGATTTGAATGGCTTCAAGATGGCTTTTGAGGTTATAAAGGGGCCATTTTTTTCTTCAATGTGATTTGGGGCATGCTTGGAAGCTTTCTTGATGTCATTCTTCTTTTTCATTTTATTTCTCCTTTCGAACTTTTTTTTTTTTGCTTTTCTTTTCTGAGTGGAGTGATCTCAAGTGCTTGTGTTGTATACTTCCACTATTTGCAAGATCAGAGATCACAGACCAGATATGTGGGTCATGTGATTATGAAATTATATAGTGGTGGCAATAATGCTTGGGGGCTTTGGTTGTGCCATCTTGTTCTATTTTGGGGTACAACTTTTTAGGTACATGCATAAAGGAAAAAGGTATCAAGAGGCACAGCTGGCATATTGGTGTTATGCTCTTCACATGAAGCTTATTGAAAGAGAAATAGTGACATTCTCTTTAGCGAGTTAGCTACTTCCTCCGTTTCACAATGTAAGACTTTCTAACATTGCCCACATACATATAGATGTTTCACAATGTAAGACTTTCTAACATTGTCCACATACATATAGATTCATTAACATCTATATGTATGTGGGCAATGCTAGAAAGTCTTACATTGTGAAACGGGAGGAGTGATATATTTGAGAACAAGCATATTTCACCATGGATATATAGAGGTCGTGTTTAGTTCACCCCTAACTACCCCAAACTTCCAACTTTCCATCACATCACATCACATCCAAAACTTTCCTACACACATAAACTTCCAACTTTTTTTCTAAACTTCCAACTTTTTCCAAACTTTCAACTTTTTTCAGGAACTAAACACAGCCAAAATTGGTCTAGTTTTTAACCTCTATACATGAAACTAGACATAGTAAATTTTCGTCAATTTCTAGAACCTGACAAAATAGACTTATTTTATATGTATCCATCTCTACTAGTATATACTTTACACGGATGATTATTATTGTTTGTCTACCTAGAACAAGATAGAAACTAGAGTAATGACCGACAATTGTTCCCACCTAACTTTCTCATGTTTCCATCATTTTAAAGCCTTAAAGACACATCACCACCGTACAATACCAAAAAGGAAGGGGGAAAAAAGAACAAATACCACTTGAGCACCCACTCTATTACGCAATGTGTCTTTGCCAATTCAAATCACAAGTTCACAAGTCACAACTAGCTATAATGTTACCATTATGCGCGATAGTAGATATAGATGTATATACAGTCTTATTTCTTTTATCGAGTTGGTAAAAAAAAGAGAGTTACCAACAACAGAGAAAAATGATTGTCACAAGCTATACTATTCGAAAGTGTTCGACGCATTGTCCTCGCTCGCCATGATCAAATTACTCTTAATGAGTTAATCTATCATACAAATAGGCTTACCTTTAAGAACACTTTTTAAGTCCAACTAAACTCCATTTCCACACAATTTTTATCTAAAAGTGTGTTTCAACTGGACGATATTATACCCCAAAAAAAAAAATCAAAGAGCATCATCCAAGAAGCAAAACCTTTTTCTTTCTAAACAACCGCAAATTGTCCCATAGATATTCACAACCACCTCGAGCCTAATTTAACAACAATAACAGCAACAACTGCAGCTCAGATCTGTACTCATGCCCATGTCCCCTAGTGGCTGCCACACGCCATGTAGTAGTGCAGTGCCCCCACAACCAGCTGATGATACCGATCGTGCTGTACCACACCACACATCAAGAAAAACGAATTAATATTACTCCTTCCGTTCTAAAATATATCAATACTACGTAACCTAGTCTAAATTCGTAGAACCAGATTATATTTCCATCGTACTATGTTATTACTACCTCCGTCCGAAAATATTAAAAATTACATATGAATACTTTCTGATATTACTACCATCGTACTATCTAGATTTGTGAGATTGTTTATTTTGGAACGGATGGAGTGAGGTATTAGAAAAGAGGTATACTAGTGGAGGTGGTAGCAAGGTTGTCAGTATCCCGATTCGTACCTAGTATCTTACGATACTACGATTCTACCAAGCCGAAACGATACCGATCCCACCTAGTATCCTAATTTTCATAATATCTGATCCTACTATTTATTACTACACGATCCTACGAAATCTTAGGTGGTATCCGATTCTACGATCCCTACGATACTACAAAAATATTATTTAAAATATCTTGGTTGGTTGAAAATAATGTAAATAAATATGCTCATTTTTATATAAAACAGGAAATATATCAAAACCAACGTGGTTTCTCTTGATAAAGGTCTCTATTTACATGACATATATCATTACTACATTTTTTATATAGAACGTCTATATACAATTAAATATAAATATTAATTAAACTTAAAAAAGAAAATCTCATAGATCCCAATACTACGATACGATCCTACAGACGATATTACTCTTGAGCAAAACGATACTGCCTGGTATCCCGCACTCCATGGACAACCTTGTGGTGGAAGGCATTCATTCCTTGTCAGCTCCGTCACTGCATCCTCCTTTTCGTTTCTCTCTCTATCTTCGCTTCCGTGCAGTTCCGTAGTCCCTCGGTACGGAACGCTTTTGAAAGAAAAAAAAGGTTGGGGGGATCGGTACCTGCCACCCACCTCGTGGTGTGGGCCCCACCCACCTCTGATCTCTTCCGAGGCCGGCGTTCTAGACTGTTGATGGATGGGCTGCGGTCCACAGGACTGGACTTGTCTGATGATCTGACTCTCACGCGGTTTTTAGGGTGTGAACGGAGGACACTGATCATTTCTTTTTTATGGTGCGTGGTAAAGAAGGCATAAAGTTTTTTAAAATATACGAACACACATTTCTTAAACATAGGCTGTGTTTAGTTCAGCGCAAAGTTTGAATTTTGGTTGAAATTAAAGATGATGTGATTGAAAAGTTGTGTGTGTATGATAGGTTGATGTGATGGAAAAGAACTAAAGTTTGGATCCAAACTTTGGATCTAAACAGTTTGGTTGAAATTAAAACGATGCGATGGAAAAGCTGAAAGTTTATGTGTGTAGGAAAGTTTTGATGTGATGGAAAAGTTGGAAGAAATTAAACTCGGCCATAGATTAATAATAAAACAAATTACAGATTCTCATGTAAACTGCAAGACGAATTTATTAAGCCTAATTAATCCATTATTACCAAATGTTTAGTAGCATCATATTATCGAACCATGGCGTAATTAGGTTTAAAAGATTCATATCGCAATTAACATGCAAACTGTACTCTTAGTTTTTTTTTCCCACATTTAATACCCCGTGCATGTGTCCAAACATTTGATGTGGCGTTTTTGGCCAAGGCCTGGTTTAGTTTCCAACTTTTTCTTCAAACTTCCAACTTTTCCATCACATCAAAACTTTCCTACACACACAAACTTTCAACTTTTCTGTCACATCGTTCCAATTTTAATCAAACTTTTAATTTTGGCGTGAACTAAACACACCCTTTTTTTTTATCTACACAAGGCCCTAGTTCTATTTCTCAACTTCAAACTTAAAGTTCCTCTTTTCCATTAGCACGTTTTATAAACTGTTAAATGATGTGTTTTTTCAAAAAAAATTATATAAAAGTTATTTAAAAATTCAAATAAATCCATTTTTTAAGTTAAAAATTATTAATACTTAATTAATAATGTGCTAATATGATTTCTCGTTTTGCGTGCGTTAAAAATCTCTCTCAAAACAGAAAGATGGAACGCAGTTGGACTGTTGGAGGCTGTTTTTTATTTTAAAAAAGAAATTACTCTCCTAAATATAACCACTTCTAGCCCTTAATATTCGTCACAAAATAAAACAATTTCTCCATCAACATTCTCTTTCCAACCAATCACAACCCTCCACCATTCATTTTTCATATATATCTCCACTTCTCAACTAATCACAATCTATTCCTATTTAATTCTATCTACTTTCTTAATAATTATGTCCAACTCTAACACTTTTTATATTTGGGACAGATGTAGTAAAACTTGGTAGAAAAGCAAGAGCTCATAATACGTGCACACTCATCACTATGAACACACGCACACATCCTATCCCTATAAGCATCTCCGGAAGACTGTGCCGGTATATTATAGATTAACAAATTAAGTCACAACCGGACGCCTCACTATCGACTGGTACGTCGCCTATCATTGAAAATAATAATTAGCCGTAAATACGAGCACTCGTGTTAAATTTAGGATTTAAATCTAGGTGAGCTGGTTCCACCATAAGAAATCTAACCTAACCAGTTGAGGTACGTTCGCTTCGCTGTTGGAGGTTGCTTTGGTGAAAGGAGGGGGATGGGGCCGGTATAGTCGTATAGAGGTGACAGACTTGACAGTGATTGTGGTTGTGGAGGGAAAAATTAGCAAAGTTTGCTTTACCAAAAGGTTAATGGGGTGGTAAGGTGTCGTTTTTACGGTTAATGTTTACGCAATTAACTGGAGCTGTAGTATGACAGGACGTGAAATTGGCACAGCTTGCATTACCAAAAGGATTAACACACTCGGGTTTAGAGATTTGATGGGGAGAGTGACGGTCAGGTGTCATTTTTGCGATTAATGTTTACGCGGTTAACCAGTACTGCTAGCTATAGAATAAGTCGACACGATATGAATAAATTGGTCTGGGTCGGTTGATTAATTTTGCGTTGATGTTCGTCGAGTCATTTATATACTGGAGATTTTTATTGGTTTTAAGTTTTTTTTTCACTTTTGAAGGATGAAAAGGGGAAAGGTCACACGGTTTGTTTCTTAAATTTGTGGTTGACAAAAATGTCTGAAATGCACCAATGAGACTCATGAGCAACTTCGGCCGACGATGGCTATTGATTTGAGTAAAACCTCCGTAAGACTAACTCGGACCACATATGTATTCCGTACGCTAACTTGAAGTACTAGGTAGCGTTGTTGTTTGCTTATATTTATACATCGCATTTAATTTTGGTAGACCAAAAAAAATCGTCTACTCAAGAGAAAATTCAACATCAAAGTTGCACCTTTCTTGTTCTAAAAAAAAAGAAGTTAGACCTTTCTAACTTTTTTTACTCTTTGTAGGATTTGTGCCATCTCACATTGAGAAGGCCTTTAAAATAGAAGAATGGCAAAAGCATTTTGGAGGACTTAATTTCCTTAGGATTTTTTTCCTATATATCCCATTTATTCATAGGAAGAAGACATGAAATTTTTCATATGATCGCACTCCGATGGTCTTTATGTCTCTTGCGTTTTCAATTATATTGTTGTAGGGTTGGAAAAACATGCTACTTCGATTCATGTGTTTTCCTATCATGCTTTTTAAAGGAAGCCTGAAAGTTCTCTCTCTCTCTCTTTTTGTTGGTCCATGTATGCATCACTCTAAACTGCCTTGCCATGATCTTCCATGGATCTAGTGTCATCAAGTCAAGTCTATAGGAAATCTAACTTCATGAAGTTAGAAGGAAAACTAACACCACCATAACGTCACTAGCTAGCTTCCAGTTAATTTATTGCTCAAAGCATCGCCTCCCACTCTTCCACCACACTAGAAATGATGATGATTAACATTTACGCAATTAACTGAAAGATAAGTAGACACGAGATAAATTGATCAATATTGGATTGGTAATTTAAAATGATGTTATTGGATCAAGCAACAAGAGGCTTTTATTGGCCCTAGGTTTTAACACATTTTTGAAAAAACAAAGGAGGGGGGGGGGGTTACACTGTTTTCTGCAGTTGGCAACTATGTCTGAAAGGGTCGATGAGGAACTCTATCTGCAATGACTACGGTTCTAGCAAAAAAAAATCGTAAGAATAGAATAGACCAAATTGGAACTCCGTGCACTAACTTGCACTAGGTGATGTTACTGTTTGCTTTACGCCAATTGTGTTTTATTTTGATGGACAAGAAAATTCGTCTACTCAAGAAAAACAATACCTTCACATCGAAATTACTCCTTTGTTTGACTCTTCATATGAGCTATATGTGCCAATATTAAACTAGTAAGGCAAACATCATATTCATTGTAGTATCTCACATTGAAAAGTTTTCTATTTGTTGGTCCAAGCATACATCACTCTAACTTTTCACTGGAAGGAAAACACTTTTATTCTATTCAGTTGATTACTCTAAGCCTCCTAGCTCCCACATTTCCAACCCAACCCTGCCAAGAATATTTATGCATGGGCATGTGATGGATGTCCCTGTTGTATTGCCATCCCAGTGTACAAATTTCTTCAACTACTCAGGCAAACCAAGGCAAGAAACAAATACAGCTTGTTTTTAAAATTGGCTACACATGATGAAGATTTATTATGCTTTGGGCTCTAGCTATAGTTTGTTCACCCCTGCAGCTCAGCCCAGCATGTGTTGTATCTGAAAACCTGAACCTTTGCATGTGATGTGCAGTGGGGCATGCATGTCTCCCACTGATGTTGAGAGGATTTTCAGTTACAGCTTTTGGGCTATGCATGGATCCAAATGGCACTAACATAGTAACACCTACTAGCTAGCTGGCATGAGTTTGGGATATACATATAGCATCTAATCCACTTTCTTCGTTAGGTTTGCGCTCTAAAAAGGTGAAACTACCTTTAATTTTTTTCTGTGAATTATGGCCTACTAATAAATTAGGTTGTTCTTGAAAAAAAAAAGGTTTTCGAGGAAGATCAACCTATCAAAATGCTTTAGATAAGATATGATGTATAGGATTTATTGAGATAATGACTTGTCCAACCTATGAATAGATAGTTTGGTCCATGATCAAACAACAAGGACATGGGTTCATATATATAAAAAATCCTCTAAAGAAGGACCTGTCCCTAAAAATCCCTCTATATTCACTTTGATTTAACCTATCACTTGGTTCTATAACTATCACTTTCCTCTACATTCTAGGAGTTGGACTTTTGCGTTTAAGCAAAGTTCAAGCTAGGAAGCTTCCTGGATTAACCAAAGTCGCTTGTGGTTCCAACAAAATGGGATTTGATAGCCAACCATTTTTTTTCCACAAAGCTATACTATTCCATCTTGACTTGTTTGCATACGATCTACATCCAATTTTGACGTACATCTTCAGCCTCTAATTAAAATTATCAGTGTACTTGCTTTGACTACTTGTACACGTGCCGACTATGAACTATTTTTTTTTTGAGAAACACAGTACAAACGCAGACGCTCACAACGTGCGCACACTCACCCCTATGAACGCACACACGCACACCCTACCCCTATGAGCACCTCCGGAAGACTGGGCCGGCATATATTGAGATTGACGAAGTCACCACAGGCGCCTCGCTGTCAACGGGTACGTCGCCTACCACTGAAAGAATAATTAGCCGTAAATGCGAGCACCCGTGTCAAATCTAGGATTTGAACCCGGGTGGGCTAGTTCCACCACAAGGAACCTAACCAGTTGAGCTATGCTCACTTCGCAACTATGAACTATTTTCTGAACCACTAGATGTAAAATTTGTTTCATTTACTTTTTGCAAATGGAATAAAATCTGATTAGTCGTCGAACAACATAAAACATGGAGGTTGCAAACTGCGCAGCTAATATTTTCTTGGTGGTACTCTGATAAACGACGTATCCATCGATAACTAGATGTCAGTGGTATTTCGTCCAGTATTCTAAGGTACACATAGGGTGTGGTGTTTGTATGTATTTATATAGAGTTAAGTATGTGTGCGTGTATATGAGCGTTGGGGTATGTGTTTGTACTGCTTTTTGAAAAAAAAAGATGAAATAGAAAGTACTTCAGCCCCATCGTTTAGCTTACTTGGGGAATAAGCGAAACGACATATTTGCACACGAAAAATAATTTGTGAATAAAACTTTCATATATGTGTTTTTAGCGATCTAAAAGTAAAGGCTGAAAAATAAACTTCGATGAAAAAAAAATCTCAAAATCAACTTCAAACTTAATATTGAAAATTTAAATTTTGATTGATAAGTATAAACATAAGCGAAAAGATGATGCTTCTAGTCTTTGCGTTGGGATGAGTTGGTACTTGGTACGACCATGAGAAACCAGCCACAGAAGATCTGATGGGATTTTGGGTCATTGGAGCACGAGGCGAACAGGGAGGGGTGTGGCCGTAGCTACGGAACCGTACAGCCACTTGTACCCGCCTCACCTGCCCCCACACCGTCTTTCGGATCCTTTGTGGCAGGATAAACTGTAACCCTATTTGCGCTGTGTTTAGTTCCAAAATATTTCTTCAAACTTCCAACTTTTTCATCATATCAAAACTTTCCTACACACGTAAACTTTCAACTTTTCCGTCACTTCGTTCCAATTTCAACCAAACTTCCAATTTTGGCGTGAACTAAACACAGCCTTGTTTGCTTGTTCCGCATGTATTCATTAGAAGTTGCCGATAGCCGATAGAGTTATATATCCAGTTTCGTCCGGTGTTAGACTAATAAACACACACAACATATTTTAAAGAAAAGCGTATCGTATGATTTTTTTAGATTAAATGAATATGGACACGTGCAAAATTTATGTGAACACCGTAAAATTCATTAGGGGAAAAGAATTGTGAACCTCAAAAAGTTTGTACTGTGTGGGATTTTACCCATTTTCTAAAAAAAATCTTTGGAATGTAGAAATAAAATACCTTTCTTGTAAAACCTAAACTATCATTGCTATGCCCTTCCTGTTTCTAATCAGTGTGGAAGAGCAATCTCTTTCTTTATCTTGACCTCTTCATCTTCCCAAATATGGGATCCCCAACTAATGGCACGCCATAAACCAGCTCAAATCAATTACCCTATTTAACATTTTTCCCCTCAAATTGAAACTAATCTAAAGATATTCCATATATATCTGCCGTGCTGGAGTAGTCAGTAGCAAGCTAGAACTTCACAATGACAAGTGCTGCATGATTAATCACTCCAGCACTCTCTAAAAAAAAAAATCAATCAATCCAGCACGCCCAGCCAGTCTGGAAGATCTATAGCTGAATGAGATCTCATCTCTAGGCTAGCACAGCTGATCATCTGATCATACTCCCTCTAGTAGTCCTACAATATGTCACGTCTATACTGCTTCCTCCATAAAAAAACTCAACCTGGTGCGGAGTATGTGATGAGACATAATCTAGTACAACAAATTTGTTCGTACTCCCTCCGTCTCAAAATAAACACAACCATAAGTTTCCATGTCCAACTTTGATCGTTCGTCTTATTTGAATTTTTTTTATGATTTATATTTTTATTGTTATTAGATTATAAAACATGAATAGTACACTTTATGCGTGACTTGTGCTTATTATTTTTTTTAAGACAGACAATTAAAGTTGGACACATAAACTTATGGATGTGCTTATTTGGGACGGAGGGAGTAGGTTAGAATTTTTTTTGACCAAGGGAGTATGTTACACTTGTATTAGGATGGAGGGAGTATTATTGTACTCCCTCCATCCCATAAAAAAACAACATAGTACTGAATGTGACATATCTTAATATTATGAATTTAGACATACCATTATCCTGATACGTTGAATAGAATGTGTCATATCTAAGTATTAGGTTGTTTTATGTTTTTTTTGAACAAAGAAAGTATGTGGGTGTTTAGATACAGGGGTGTAAAGTTTTGGCGTGTCACATCGGGTATTATATAGGGTGTCGTATGGGGTGTTCGGGCATTAATAAAAAACTAATTACAGAATCCGTAAGTAAACAACGAGATGAATTTATTAAGCCTAATTAATCCATCATTAGTAAATTTACTGTAGCACAACATTGTCAAATCATGGAGTAATTAGACTTATAAGATTTGTCTCGTAAATTAGTCACAATCTGTGTAATTAGTTATTTTTTAGTCTATTTAATTCTTCATACAGGTGTTCAAACGTTCGATGTGACAGGGCCTATATAACGGCTTATATCACGGGCACAACCGTACACAAGTACGTACAGCCCTGAGCCGGCAGCTAATCAACACTGTCACACATGGCAGCGTCCATCCATCGGCCAGTTCTATTTTCTTGTTTGTCTGTACTCAGCTGCAGATCACATGAACGGCAAACTAAGCTGCATTCGTAACCCAACCAGTTAAATGAATGCATTATTACAGTCAAATTAATCCTCTCATGATCCGTACACATTTTTGTCCCCTTTGGTCCGTACAACTACAAGTGATTAAGTGACCGTACCTAGGTAGCTGCTTGATTTGGTCCCTGTTTGTGAATTGTGATTAGCAGAAAAAAAAATGTTAGCGAGAGTATCAATGAGGCCAATCACCAAGAAAGGCTGGTCACGGGTGACGAGAATGGGATATTTCGTGTATAATAATAGCGGAGCCAACGATATTGTCAAGTTCAGACGATAAATAATTGTCTTATCTTTGTTATTGGTAATTGTTTCGACAAGATTTTCGATAGTGCGTGTCGATAATTAAGCCCAAGCCCAAGCAGTTTGATTCAGCTTAGGATTATTATAATCTAAATTATTAAATTATTAGAAGTAAGTTAAAACAAATAAGTAGATTATTATGATAGATTATTATAATCTATAAGCCAGATTACTATAATCTAATAATCTCCCCTGGAGAAGCTTTTTTCAGATTATTAGGTGGCTAAAGACTCACTACCCTTAGATGCCTCCAATAATCTAGAGAAATAAACAGCTCGCAGCTTATTCTATGTCATCTTATTATAATCCAGTTTAGAGTAATCTGATTTAATAATCTTAAGCTGAAATAAATATGGCCTAACTCACAAGATTGTGAATTTGTGAATAAGTATTTTTACACGCAGTTTATTTTTGCGACGATTTTCAAGCTACAAATATAAGATACCAAGTTTATCTAGAAATCATCTTGGCTAGAAATCTCTTAGCACATCTTGTTTCTCAGTTCGCAATGATCAATGCAGAAAAATGATCCAGAGCACAAAATTACCGTACTTCGAGATATTCTCTTCTCTTGGGATATATACATAAAAAATATACTGGTTGCAAACTTGTAATCCTAACATGATCGCATCATATGGGCTCATGTGCCATTTTCTAATTGGAAAATGTGGCATGATGTACTGGGACAGGTGTAGGAGTAGCATGAAGGTACAGGGGCTTTAGTGATTAATTAGTTAGATTAATCAAGCACTAAATGTGACCGTTTGGGGACCCTGGCTACAGCTACTAGTACTCCACATGCACTGCTAGCTAAGCTTAATTAATCTACACTAATATAGTATGTGTTTGTGAATTGTGATGATCCAGCAGAGAGCCAGAAATACTTGAAAGAATTTTAAAACCACGGGGGGTGGATGACTGTATGCTCAAAATCTGACTAAAATCAACATTAAACAGCCATAATATAATGCTGAACACAAATATGGTGGGAAGGCAACTGGCACAGAAGATATGCCAACCTCCCATCTTAGTGGCTACAGCTTAATGTTGATTAACAAAAGAGTAAATAATAGATGCATCGCCTCCTAAAAGAAAGAAGAAAAAGAGGAAGAATTAATGCATTTATAAACATACTAAATATATATATATATATTAGGGAAATTAATATCAGCCAAAATAGGTTGTTTTTAGAAATCCTACCTTAAAAAGATTGTTGAGTTCCTTCCAACTCGCAAGTTTAGAGTCAAAGGTTATTTATGAGAAAAATGTTTTATTTCTTGAAGGTATTTTTTAAAATATAATGACCTATTTTTTTGCCTTTGTAGGCCAAACTTCAGTGAGAAAACTAAGGTATTGAAAAAATAAACTGGCTTCTTCGACCCAATGATCCAACATTGATGCATCAAAATGATCTACTTTTAGTACCAAACATCACGAAGAAAAGTTCAACTAATACAACTGCACAAACATAAGTTAATATGAAACGAATACCTAAAACTCCCTACCTAATCTTGCATAGTCACATTTCCACACATCGCCTATGGCCACAAGACCATGAGTCTGCCACGACCACAAATAAATACTTATCACGCACTCACAATTCTAGTTTGAGGATTTTTGGTATTATGTACCCTTCATTTGTATTCCACCTTTAAGCACTTATAATACATCGAAAAGATATCACAGCAGTCCTCTCTCGAAGCCTCTCCTTCTTTCCCCTCCCCTTGCTACAGTAGCTTTCCAATCTCTCCCCCTCCGGCCCCTCTTCCGTTCGAAATTCCGGCGGCTTGCCGCCGGCGAGGGTTGGAGAGGGTCCAGCCACCTTCCCTACTAATTATAGTGTAGTTGGGGTTGGTTGTATTGTCAGGTTCTCCTGTAGTTAGGGTTAATCCCTTCTCTAATAAGCTTTTGTTGGCAAAGTTCCATGGTTGCCGGAGCAGCTGGCAGCGTTGGAGCTGGTTGGCGCTGGTTGGTGCTGCGCGAGCATCGTTGCCGTGGTCGGCAAATCCAGGAGCAAGGTGGAGGCTTTCCTTTTCGTGTCGGCGGGGTCCGTGCTCGAGGTGGAGCACGTCGAGGCGCCGTCCAGGAGTGAGGAGGGGTCTTCTTCGCGCTGGCAAGGTCCTCTCTTCGCTGCCGCCCGCTGGTCCTCGAGTTCTGACGCGGCAGGTGGCGATGGCCGTTGTGGTGCGCCTGGATTGGCTCTTGCTGCTGCTGATCCCCGGCAGGGTGGTTTGCCAGCGGCTAGATGGCCGGGTCAGGGCTCTGGGGCCGCTGCTCCGTCGACCACCTCGTGGCGCAGTTGATTTGGGTTGGTGGTGGAAGCTCGCTGTCTCATGCAACGGTGGCGCCGTTCCTTCTAGGCATCAGTTCTTTCGCCTTTGGTTGAGCTCTTCTTTGATGGGGAGTAGTTGGGTTTGGGTCCTTTCTTCCTCTTTGTTTCTTGGCAGCAGCTTATATGCAGGGCTAGTCGTTCGGGTTGAGCTTCAGCTCCTTGGATTCAATGTCCGGGTTGAGCTCCAGCTCCTCAGATTCAACGGCGATCTCTGTGATGAATTTTGGTTGAGTCCGGTGAAGCCTACACCAAAATCTACGGCTCAACAACAAATCTCCAATTTGTACAGTTTCTGTGGAGGCGACCGAAGGGGATTACCGGTTCGTCAAGCAGTCTGTATGCTTAAGGAGACCCAAGGTTGCAGCTCCCTGTCGATTTGCGCCTCCTTTGCTGCTTAGTTTCATAAGGAAGTTTGTATCCTTAGCTCAAGTCTTCTCCTTTCTGGTTCTTGAACCCTTGCCCATTGGCGTTGTACGGGGCTTGCCCCCTTGATCTGTTGCTCTAATATATGTTTAAGTTTCAAAAAAAAAGCACTTATAATACGTAACTTAAATCCTTAAAAAGAAGTTACATAGTGTCCACATTGTCCAAAGAGCATACTAACCGTCCTAGGGCAATAAACACGTGCGTATCGAGCCTTCTACCTACTCCCAAAATTTAAATAACAAAATTTATCTTATGCTGGAAACATCAAGGATACCAATCCACAGTGCATGTCAACACAAAATGCAAGGCGGCCATGCAATATACTTCTAGCAAGAAAAAAGACAAGCACCGAAAGAAGTCAGAAAGATGCATATGAGGCAATACTCCTGCCATGCAATGCATCATCTCTATATTTCATACATATAACATCATTGTATGATATAACTTGACGTACATGTAGAACATCATAGAGCAGGTGACCGCAAAGAGGAAAAACACAGGTAGGAGTTTGCATGCGCGTGCAACCCCAAGAGACAAGAGGGGAGGGGACGCATCGGATGATATAGGGAATGAAAATGCACTGGATTCCCCAAGAAAAAACTTAATTTGTCGATCGGCCCACTGCTAATGACTCAAAGTGGTATGGACTTGTTAACATGAACTTGAAAAATTGAGGAGAAATATTCAATATATATATGAAAGATAATCTAATGTGAGTTGAATGTGTAAGACTATATGATGCCTACACATTCTAAGATACGGAATAGTAATGTTTATATAACAACATTGAAAATTTGACGTTGAGTCCACCGTGACCTTATGAATAAATACTTATCACACATTCACAATATGTCCATTCAAGTTAAAGATTTAGTTCATTATATCTCTCATATTTGTATTCCACCTTTAAGCTCTTATATTAAAAAAGAATGTAACATACATAATGCACAATACATTATCGAGAGAGTAGATTAACATGCCTAAGACAATAAACAAGAGACATATGTCGCGAGACTCCCACCTATTTCCCATCTTTTAAACACAAAAAATTATCCCATATTTGAAACACTCAAGGAACTAATCCACGTGTCTGTCAACATAAAAGTACAGGGTGACCACACAATATACTTCTAGCAAAACTAAAGAAATCAAGCACCGAAAAAAAGTAAGAAAGATGCTTATGAAGCAATACTCCAACCATGCAATGCATCATCACTATATCTCGTAGATTGATCATCATGTCATCGTAAGCTCTAACTCGACGTACACATAGAACATCATACATTAAGACCATTGACCACAAAGAGGAAAAACACAGATAGGAGTTTGCGTGCAACCCCAAGACGCGGGGTGGGGAAGCCATAGAGGGATGGAAATGCATTGGATTCCCAAGAAAAACTCTATCGATCAGCCCACCGCTAGTGACTCAGAGTGGTCGACTTATTAACATGAACTTAAAAAATTAAGAAGTATTCAATATACCGTGAAAGATAATATAATATGAGTTGAATGTATATATATGATGCCTACACGGTCTAAGATACGGAGTAATAATGTTTCCATATATCAGCATTGAATATTTGAAGTTGAATTCATTACCCTCAATTATATTTAACACATGCTTAAGTCGTGTATTCGAAGAAAAGGATTTGATTGACGACTTATCGTATATATGTATTACATCTTTAAATACATCAACTTCTTTTATATAAAGTAGATATATTATTTAAATTCTTAATATATGCGGTATGCATTGCACTTAATGCTTACAGCTGTGAAAACATTAAACTAGCGTGTTTAGTACATTAAACTCGTATTTGGTACCTTGTGAGTCTCCCACCTACTTCCATCTTTAAACACCAATTTTGACACCGATCCACGTGCACACCGCATATAAACGTAATGCAAACACACCCACTACACTTATTGGAATTAAGACAAGCACCGAAAACAAAAGTCAGAGAGACGAAGCAGCCCTTCGACCACACAATGCCTGACCTCGATCATCATCTCACACGTCGCTCGTCATGTCGTCACTCTCTCCAGCTAAACGTAACCAAAGAGATAGAGTTGACTGCGGAGAGAAAAAAACCACATCCAGAAGATAAGATATGTACGTAACCTTTGCCTCGGAAGGGGGGAAACATACGTAACCCACCAAGGGGCGGTGCCTTGATGCCATCACGATTTACTTCACCGATGAAAAAAACGATCTTTTCCACGATTTTTGAACATTCCGACGCAACTCGATATCAATTACCGAGAGGGATTTCGAACAGTTTTTAACACATTTATTCAAATTCAAAACATTAAATCTGATCAAATCATCAAATTCAAACTTTTTTCATCGTAGTTTATTTTGTAGCATTTATTTTAATCGATAAGTACACGTATATAAAACTTTTACTCACAAACAATCATTTATTTGCCAACAAGCAATTCAAATAAACTATAGTAAACATATATGGTGAATAAGGGAATCAATGGGGGCTAAAACCCTGGAAGCCACACGGTTGGCGACACAGCTGTATCCCCCACGGAAACACAGCCACAGAAGACCCAAAGATGCGATTTTTTTTTTCTTTCCACCTCTTTTTTTAATCCCTTTTTCCCTTCTTTTTCTCCGCCGTAGTGTACTCCTCCTATATAGGGCAGCAAAGGCTGTGGCCGTCCAAGGGCAGCAGCAGCAGCAGCAAACGCAGCAGGCGAAGGCGCCGGCTTGGAGAGGTTGGTGGCTTCGTGGGCTCTCTCTTCTCTCTTCCCCTAGCAGCGCGGAGGATAGGAGGAGGAGGGGGGAGATGGCCGAGAAGGGTGACAATCTGGAGGCCGTGCTCAACGAGTCCGTCGATCTCGTACGTTCTTTGCCCCTCTGTTCATGTTCTGGTTTTGAGTCCTGAGTTTTTGGGGGGTTTCTTTTAGGTGGATTTGGTTTTGATGGTGTTCTTGGTCTTTTGCTGTTTGTGTTCTTGATTTGTTTTTTTTTTTTTTTGGAGGTGGTTTTGGTGGGTTTTGGGTTGGTGTTAGTGTTGGGGAGTGGTGGTAGTAGTAGTAATCTTTCCGCCTTGAATCATCTTCTTGATGGATTTCTTCTTCTTCTTCTTCTTGATTTCTGAAACTTGTTTTGATCTCTTCGATCTGGGAGGCGTCATGGCCTTGGCCGGTTAGGGCATTAAGGTTTCGGTTCTTCTTCCATCCCAAGTTCTTGATTTTTCTTTTTTCATCTTTGCTTTTGATGATCCCATAAACAATGGAAAGTCCATCCCTTTTTCTCCGCGTATCGCTCGCTGATTCGTCTCTCGCTTTCAACGGAGCAAATCTCGTGATCTTTGATTCGGTTTCTCTCCTGAAAAAGAAGTTGCGAGATTCTTTTTTTTTTAATCTCAGGATTGATTTTTTTTTATGCATGATTTTGACGGGTGTTTCTTGTCCTTCCTTCTTTTTGCAGGAGAACATACCGTTGGAGGAGGTGTTCGAGCACCTGCGATGCAACCGCGAGGGCCTCACCTCCGCCAATGCCGAGCAGCGCCTCAACCTCTTTGGCCCCAACAGGCTCGAGGAGAAGAAGGTAACCAACCCACCAAATCCGTGGTTTCTCTCCCAAGATTCAGTAGAAAGTTTATTTTCTGTTCGATGATGCAATGTTTTTTTTTTCATGTTTGTTTGTTTTTTTTTTGTGTGTGTGTGCAGGAAAGCAAGTTCTTGAAGTTCTTGGGGTTCATGTGGAACCCACTGTCCTGGGTCATGGAGGCCGCCGCAATCATGGCCATCGCTCTCGCCAATGGAGGAGTAAGTAGTCTATGAATCATGATGTTTCGGAGCATGGCATGTGAGGTGATTGTGAGAGGTTGGATTGAATTGATGAGGGTTATTTGTTTGTGGTTTCAGGGGAAGCCGCCAGACTGGCAGGATTTCGTGGGCATCATTACACTGCTCATCATCAACTCCACAATCAGTTTCATTGAGGAGAACAATGCCGGCAATGCCGCCGCCGCTCTCATGGCCCGCCTCGCCCCCAAGGCCAAGGTATTTGGTGCCAATCTTGTCTTTTGTGCAGTTTGTGATGATTGTGTGCACACAATCTCAAGTAGTACTGACTTTTGTTTGTGGTGATGAAGGTTCTTAGAAATGGAAGATGGAGTGAAGAGGAAGCAGCCATCCTTGTGCCGGGGGACATCATCAGCGTCAAGCTTGGAGATATCATCCCTGCTGATGCCCGTCTCCTTGAGGGTGATCCGTTAAAGATTGATCAGGTGACTGCAATCACGATAATCTCCTGATTGGTTTGGTCATATAAGTTTACTATTTTTATCTTTTGAGTTCTGACCTATGATTTGGTTCTATTGTGCAGTCTGCGCTTACCGGTGAGTCCCTTCCGGTGACCAAGGGCCCTGGAGATGGAGTGTACTCTGGCTCCACATGCAAGCAAGGTGAAATCGAGGCTGTTGTCATTGCAACCGGTGTGCACACGTTCTTTGGCAAGGCCGCACATCTTGTCGATTCGACAAACCAAGTTGGCCATTTCCAGAAGGCAAGCTTCTAGTCTCTGTTTCCAGTACTCTCCTACTGTCTTGTATTTTGCAAGTTTATAATGTGATAGGCATCTGTTTTGCTGTCCAGGTTCTCACTGCCATCGGGAACTTCTGCATCTGTTCAATTGCTATTGGAATGGTTGTAGAGATTATTGTCATGTACCCCATCCAACACAGGGATTACCGACCAGGGATTGACAATCTTTTGGTGCTTCTGATTGGAGGAATTCCCATTGCCATGCCCACTGTTCTTTCTGTGACTATGGCGATCGGGTCACACCGCTTGGCTCAGCAGGTACATATCTGGACAATTCTCTCTGAAGTGAAAATATATGTTTCTTTGTCTGTTTCAGCGTTACAATATTACATATTGGTGTAGGGAGCAATTACAAAGAGGATGACAGCTATTGAGGAAATGGCTGGCATGGATGTTCTTTGCAGTGACAAAACAGGAACACTAACCTTGAACAAGTTGACTGTGGATAAGAGTCTTATTGAGGTTAGGAATTTGATATATTTATTTACATAATCTAGCTCTTTGATTATTTCTGATAATCACACTCATCTGAAAACGTTTTTGACTGAATCAGGTTTTCCAAAGAGGTGTTGACCAGGATACTGTCATACTAATGGCTGCCAGAGCTTCACGTACCGAAAATCAGGATGCCATAGATGCCACAATAGTTGGTATGCTTGCTGATCCAAAAGAGGTATATCAGATGCATTTTCAGTTTTGCTATGTACAGCTTTTCTTCTTTTATTTTTCCTTCTTTTCTTACTTTGTTTGGTGAAAAGGCTCGTGCTGGTATTCAAGAGGTTCATTTTCTGCCATTCAATCCAACTGACAAAAGGACTGCTTTAACCTACATTGATGGTGAGGGGAAAATGCACCGTGTAAGCAAGGGAGCACCAGAACAGGTACTTATTCATTTACATATATTGGGACCTTCATGTTTGTCCACATGTAACTTATATCTCATCAATTTACTGTGGTAATTTGACTTACTGATTATGGAACATCAACAGATCCTTAATCTTGCACACAACAAAACTGAGATTGAAAGAAGAGTCAGAGCTGTAATTGACAAATTTGCTGAGCGTGGCTTGCGATCACTTGGTGTGGCATACCAGGTCTGGGATCATATCGCCTTGTAATATACACTGTTAGCCTGTTACTTAACTTCTTACTTGGCTGACTGAACATTTTTATACAGCAAGTGCCAGATGGTAGGAAAGAAAGTCCTGGAGGACCATGGCAATTTGTTGGGCTCTTGCCACTTTTTGACCCTCCTCGACACGATAGTGCAGAAACAATCAGGAGGGCACTCAACCTTGGTGTCAATGTTAAAATGATTACAGGTCTGTCCTATTTCAATTCAATGCGCTCTCTGTTGATTATTTTAAATGAAGAGTTCTGGTTCTGGCTTCTCTGGTATCTTGCTATTCTGTTGTTTGTAAATTAGTGAATCTAGTGATGCATGTTTGCAGATTGGACTAGTACTGGAATGCTGATTGAATTTTAGTTTTTAGCTATTTTGATTGGTCTAGGAAAAGCCAAGTAAATTATTTGGAGCTCATCTATTTCAGTGGGATTTTATCTTGAGTTTGGGTTGGTCTAGTTACATAAGTGCAAAGTTTTTTGTAATATTTTTCAGGTGACCAACTTGCAATAGGCAAGGAAACAGCACGCCGCTTGGGAATGGGTACTAATATGTATCCCTCATCTGCTTTACTGGGACAAGATAAGGATGAATCAATTGTGGCTTTGCCAGTTGATGAATTAATTGAGAAAGCTGATGGCTTTGCTGGAGTCTTTCCTGGTACGACTTTGGAGATAATATGTTATTAGAACCGTACTATTTTTTATTGGCTTAATTATATTTGTCAACATTTATTTTCAGTACTTATGTGTAGTTTTGCCTTTACTATCATCTAACAGAGCACAAGTATGAGATTGTGAAACGCTTGCAAGCAAGAAAACATATATGTGGTATGACTGGAGATGGTGTGAATGATGCTCCCGCTTTGAAGAAGGCTGATATTGGCATTGCTGTGGACGACTCGACTGATGCAGCCCGTAGTGCCTCCGATATTGTCCTAACTGAGCCAGGCCTTAGTGTGATTATTAGTGCTGTGCTTACAAGTCGAGCAATTTTCCAGAGGATGAAGAATTACACTGTAAGCCATTACTGCAGTTCCTTCGCCAATGAAGTCATTGTCTTTTCAGATTCTAAATTGTTTTTTTTTTCCTGCTTGCAGATTTATGCTGTTTCAATTACAATTCGTATTGTGGTAAGTATTTGTTCCTTATATGTTCGACTGTTTTCTTATAATCATGTATTTATTATTTATTGACTGCATGGACAAATAACTCATTATATTGCGACTCATTTTCTTGTAACAGCTTGGTTTTATGCTTCTTGCTCTGATATGGAAGTTCGATTTCCCACCATTTATGGTCCTGATCATTGCCATCCTCAATGACGGTTAGTATCTTTCAGCTGATTTCATGACAAGATTTAAACCTGCTACAGTTGATCATTCTTTTGTCTTGCTCATGTATATGCATAAATATCTCAAATCTAATAAGTACTATATTAGGTCACCTAACTACCAGTACCTTTTGATATGAACAGGTACCATAATGACCATTTCAAAGGACAGAGTAAAACCATCCCCACAACCTGATAGCTGGAAGTTATCTGAGATTTTTGCAACTGGGGTCGTCCTTGGTAGTTACTTGGCCATGATGACAGTCATTTTCTTCTGGGTAGCATACAAGACTGATTTCTTCCCGGTACTGGCCAGTACTGTACCGAGTGTTTTTATTGCATAGTTTGTGGTCATACTTGTTTTGCTCATCCTTGGATTTCTTGACTAATTTTCAGAGAGTGTTTCACGTTGAAAGCCTTGAAAAGACTGCTCAGGATGACTTTCAGAAGCTTGCATCTGCTGTCTATCTTCAAGTCAGCACAATCAGCCAGGCCCTCATCTTCGTAACTCGGTCTCGCAGCTGGTCATTTGTGGAGCGCCCAGGATTCTTGTTGGTTTTTGCTTTCTTTGTAGCTCAACTGGTAAGTGATTTCACCATCTCCCATCGGATTCATGCCAGATTCATGTCCATCTTAATAAGTGTATATTTACTTGATACGATTCGTCTTGTTGTGGCTTACTGTTTTGTTGCTCACATTCTTTGCCTTGCTACTACTAGATTGCTACGCTGATTGCTGTATATGCCAACTGGGGATTTGCTGCGATCAAGGGCATTGGATGGGGCTGGGCTGGTGTCATCTGGCTCTACAACATTGTTTTTTACTTGCCACTGGACATCATCAAGTTCCTGATCCGTTATGCGTTGAGTGGGAGGGCATGGGATCTTGTTCTTGAGCAAAGGGTAAGAACATAAATTGACATTTCTCAACATGCAACATTGTATTCATTATCTAAAAGGTGCAAACATTGTATTCGTGCTCATCTGTTATCGGTGTTGTGCACACGCAGATTGCTTTCACAAGGAAGAAGGATTTCGGCACACAAGAAAACCAGCTCAAGTGGGCGACTGCTCAGAGGACCATCCATGGGCTCCAGCCAGCCGCCACCGCGGCTGTCTTCCGCGACATGACAAGCTACAACGATCTCAACCAGCTTGCAGAAGAGGCCCGTAGGAGAGCCGAAATCGCAAGGTATGTACAAGCAATGCCATTGCCCATGACAACCTTGAACAATCAACAACAGCTCAACCCTCCCTGCTGCAGTAGCTTAGCTGAAATCTGAATTCGGATTTTCGTCGTCTCAGGTTGAGAGAGCTGACCACCCTGAAGGGGCGGATGGAGTCGGTGGTGAAGCAGAAGGGCTTGGATCTTGAGACCATCCAGCAGTCATACACCGTGTGATTAACAGAGAATCTCCAATATATATATTTATTATATACTATTTATAATGTGCTAGGCTACAACAATAATTTACCTGGATGATGATGATGATGATTGAGCGGATTTCCAGTGTCGGTGCGGTGCTAATCGCTAGAGTTCATCCCCTATCTATCTTGTGTCCATTAACCACCCCCGGCAGATGGGCTTGCATTGAGATACTATATACAAACTCTTTTTACTACTAGATGATGATATAATAGTTCAATTTTGTTTTGTCAGTCTGGTTTTGCTGCTGTTTGTCTCTGGTTCTTGGCCATCTGAATCATGATTAAGGGCCTGTTTGGGGGAGATTTAGATTCTGAGAAAAATCTAAAAAGCAACTGTTTGGTAGCCAGCTTATGAGAACTCTAGAAAATCTCTGAAACCCAGCTTCTCTAGCTTCTGGCTTTTTAGTTCATTTTTCAGAATCTATAACTACAGATTCTCAGAAGCTGTGGACTGTTTGGGGCAGCTTCTAGCAGAAGCAACTTTTGGGAAAAGCTGCAGCTGGAACAAGCTCCCCAAATAGGGTCTAAGTATTTGGTTAGGCAGACATGGCCATGTGCAACGCTGTCAATGTGTGGCCTGCCTCACATGCCATTGAAGAACAGGTTGAGAATCTGGGAATGAATTGGGATGGGAAATTGGCAGGTGATGCCTGATGCATTAAATTGGATGCATCCATTGGCATGTGGATGATGCGCCTAATTAATCATATCCACGTGCTATTTAGTTGCAAACACATGCCAATCAAGGTCCGTTCCATGTTTCCATTCCACTGTGACAACTCAAGATTCTGGATGGTTTCCTCGGATTTTTTTTTTCCTGTGTTTCTCGAAAAAAAAATTCTGTGTTTCAAAAAAAAAAAAACCCCACGAAACCATCCAGAAAAAATATCTAAACTTAAATTTCGAAATTCAAATATGTATCGGTGTTTGTTTATTTTGTTGCTGGAACTATTTTATTGAGCTGCACGCTCTATGGAACCATGCTAGTTTCGGGAAAAAAGGATCTACACAAATTTCTTTAAAAAAAATTATAATTTATTTTTTTTCAACTTTATAATAACTACTATTTTATTAGTGTGTATCCTTACAGCTCATAATACTATTACTTCTGAATATCTTGTTCAACCGGGGAACTGCTATCTCAATGCACAATTTTGTTTTCTCAAAAAACTTTTGACCGAAAATCTTTAATTAATGTAAAAATACTTCTATATAGAAACTTTCATATAAAATTTAAAAAACTTTCGATCGAAAATCTTTTATATAAAAATACTTTCATTAAAAAAATACTTCTATACAGAAACTTCCGTATAAAATATTGTGCGCTGCAAACATACTTGCACCAAGCCGTCAGTGTGGCTCAAGCCCAAATTTACGGGGCGCGAGTTGGGCCCACAAATTGGATCGCTAGACTTGCATGTGGGCCCAGATTAATGGCTAGGATGCCACGTAGCGAAACTACCCATATATACTGTTATGGGACCTATCTCGTACGGTTTTGTGTGAAGATGATTAGAGATCTTCGACAGACTCGATGTAAAGTTAAGAGGGGGGGGGGGCGGCTAATGGGCGGGTGATCGCCTGGAGCGATCACCCCCATCCCCCTATACACTACTTTCTTTCTGTCCTATTCCCCTTCTTCCCTTCCTACTACATCATAATTTTTAAAAAATAAAAAACACAAAGTTGAAAAAAATATATGTATAGAAATACTATATATAAAAATTGAATTTCAAATTTTAAATTTAAAACGGGTAGTAAACTTTGGGTCTATAAACTAATATTTGAATTCAAATTCAAATTTAAATCAGGTACGTAAACTTTTGACTTATAAATTTTCGGTCTATAAACTTTAGGTGTAATAAAACTTTAGATGTGTAACTTTAGTGTATAAACTTACTAAAAACGGAAATATAAAATATTTGAATTCAAATTTAAATCAGTATGTAAACTTTTGACTTATAAACTTTCGGTCTATAAACTTTAGATGTATTAAACTTAGATGTGTAAAACTTTAGGTGTATAAACTTTACTAAAGAGGAAAATATAACTATTTTGAATTTGAAATTTAATTTGGGGGGAGGCGGAGATTGGGGTGGGGCTGGGAAGGAAAAAGGAGGGGGGGTGAGGGAAAAAGGGTGGAGAATGTGGGAAGGAAGGCGACAAAATCGGGGTTATAAACTTTTGACTTATAACATTTCCTTTACAAACTGTTAGGTGGATAAATTTTAGAATTTGTGTAAACTTTTAGATTGTGTATAAACTTTTAGATTGTATATAATTTACTAAAGAGGAAAAGAAAAAAAAAACTGATCGCTGGCCGAGATCATCGCGCGTAGCTCTCGGTTAGGAGGCGGTACGTGAACTTATTCCCACAAATTGGATCGCTAGCGGCGACGCGACCTGTTGCACATTGGGCCATTTGCTCAACGCACGGCCCCCTACAGAAAGGGGGCCCATGCCCGACTGAAATTCGGTCGCTAGCGCGGAAATCGGCCTTCGCCGTCGGAAAAATGATGCAAAAAAAAAAAAAAAAATCGTGACCAACGGCCTGGCACGCGCTCCCGTCCACACGAACCGAGCCATCCGCCACCCATATCCCGCGCCCGCGCGCCCGCGGCGTCGCCATGCCCGCGTCGCCGTCGCGCCGCGCCGCCGCCATGCTCTCGCTCGCCGCCTCCCCCCCTCCACGGGACCCACCGCCCGGACGCCGCCTCGCACTCCTCCTCCTCCTCTCCGTCCGCCTCCTCCGCGTCGCTCGCGCGGTCCGCCGCGCGGCCTCGCGCACCGGGCGCTCCTGCTGTTCCGCTCGCTCCAGGTCACCCCGTCCCGCCCGCCGCCGCACGTCTCGCTGCCGGCCGTGCTCTCCGCGGCGGCCTTCCTCTCGGCGCTCCCGAGGGACGCCAGCTGCACGCGCTCGCCGCCAAGCTCGGACTCGCGCCCGTCCCACACGTCGTCGCCAACTCCTCCTCCACCTCTACTCCTCCTGCGCCTCGCCGGGCGCGCGCTCGACTCTTCCGCCGCATCCCCGACAGGTCGCTCGTGTCGTGGAACACCGCCGTCGACGCCCTCGCCGGGAACGGCGACCACCTCGCCGCGCTCGACCTCTTCCGGGAGATGCAGCGGGACACGGAGCTCGCGCCCGACGCGTACACCGTGCAGAGCGTCCTCGGCGCGTGCGCCGGCGCCGGCGCGCTCTCGCTCGGCGTCTACGCGCACGCGTTGCTGCTCAGGGAGCTCGGGGGTGACGGCGACGGCGAGGCGGTGTCCCGCGACATGCTGATCAACAACTCGCTGGTGGATCTGTACGGGAAGTGCGGGGCGCTGGAGCTCGCGCAGCAGGTGTTCGACAGAATGCCCGCGCGGGACCTCGCGTCTTGGAACGTGATGATCCTCACGCTGGCCAACCACGGTCGTGTCTGTGAGTCGGTGGAGCTGTTCGATCGGATGACTCAGGTGGAGAAGATGGCTCCGAATGCCATCACGTTCGTCGCGGTGCTCAGCGCGTGCAACCATGGTGGGCTAGTGGAGGAGGGCAGGAGATATTTTGCAATGATGGTTGATCAGTACAGAATCAAGCCTAGGATCGAACACTATGGGTGCATGGTCGATCTCTTGGCACGAGCAGGGTTCATCGAGGAAGCTCTCGATATCGTGGCTGGAATGAACTGTCGGCCCGACGCCATCATCTGGAGAAGCCTACTTGATGCATGCTGCAAGAAGAATGCCGGATTGGAGCTTACTGAGGCCATGGCCAAGCTAGCACTGGAGGTTCCTGATGATGCTGTGAGCGGTGTGTATGTATTGCTTTCGAGGGTTTATGCATCCGCGCAGCGGTGGAACGATGTGGGCATGGTGCGGCGGTTGATGGTGGAAGAGGGCGTCAAGAAGGAGCCAGGGTTCAGTTCCATTGAAATGGATGGCTTGGTTCATCAGTTCGTTGCGGGCGATACTTCGCATCCACAATCTGAGGCGATATACGAAAAACTGGATGAAATTCAGCTGAAGCTCACATCTGCTGGATACAAGCCAGATTTATCAGAGGCTCCTTTGGTTGCTAGTATTGAGAATGCCAAGGGCGCCGCCCTCCGGTTGCACAGCGAGCGTCTGGCCATATCGTTTGGTCTGCTCAACGCGACGCCTGGGGCACCTATCCGGATTCTGAAGAACCTGAGAGTTTGTAAGGACTGTCACACAATCAGCAAGCTCATATCGAAGCTCTACGGCGTGGAGATCATCGTGAGGGATCGAATTCGGTTCCATCATTTCAAAGATGGGTCATGTTCTTGCAAAGATTACTGGTGATCACATCATGAGCCATAACGTCTGATGCTACCAGTAGAGATCCCTCTGGTGTGTTAGAAGCGCCTCTTGCCTCCAAGCCAAGGTGAAATGGGATGTTCAATGTTCAATGCTGACTACAGCCTTTCATTTTTCTTTTCTAGGATAGATGAAGATTAGCGGATTGATTAGAGAAACAGGATATTGTATGATCAATCTCATTTTCTTCTTGAGCCATCAAGGTAAATATTCTAATTACTTTGGATCACGACTGCGTCTAGATGAACAGCTATGTTCATTTCATCTTGCAGAAAAATCTGAAATAAATGACAATTCTTCTCTCTGTTCAGGGTAATTTCTTGTGCTCGTCATGATCTAACCAAACAGAAAATTACATGCAACCAAAGCTATGTACAACTAATAAGTAAGAACCATCTGATTGCTTCTTCAAACATATCTTGATATTTAGTTGTGGAATTTTCAAGTTTTGCCGTATGATCTGATTTATATCCTTACACTGCAAGGTTTTTGTTTAACTTCTGCAACAACTGATAAAATGACATCAAAACATGAGAACCCAAGCACATTCTAGTTCTTATTACAACAATTCCTTGCTCATATCATTGAGAAAAGAAATAATTAACTAGCAGCTAAGATTCTAGTTAGTCTTTATTTTATTTATTGTTTTACACTCTCATGCATGTAATTTTTATTTTCTCTGGATGAAGAGACTAGATTGATTTCCACTCAAACAGTAAAAGAATAGGTAAAGATAGATATTGCATGGATATTGAGCTAATCCGGCTATCCAAGCGGACCAGTAATTTCACAGTTTTGTTAAAAAAATCAGTCAGTGTGGCCACTCAACCCATTAATAGCCTATTCCATTTTCCACCACGCCTAACTCTAGGTTTATTGTGAGTGCATCGTGCATGCGCTGCTGCAGTGCTCATCTCATGTCCCGCATGCTGCGATGCTACTATTCAAGTATGCTAGAATTTTAGAAAATAAAGTATGCACACCCAACGGAAATTTCCTGAGGCCGCCACTGAATTTTAGACAATGTCCATGCACTCTACTCTTGAAATATACTCCCTCCGTTTCACAATGTAAATCATTCTAGCATTTCCCACATTCAAATTGATGTTAATGAATCTAGACATGTATATCTATTTAGATTCATTAACATCAGTGTGAATGTGAGAAATGTTAGAATAACTTACACAGTGAAATGGAGGAAGTACAACCAAAATATCACGGCACATCACTCTTTGTTAAAAGGAACTAATTTCATATTCTTCAACCCCCCTCCCCCTTGTTAAAATCAAAAATCCCCCACCATTCCACCAACATCGCAAAACTCCCCCGCGCGCCACGTCGCGTCCGAGAATAGCCACGGGGCCCAATAGCCACAGCCACCCCGCGCGCCACGACGCAACGCCCGCCCGTCGCGCGCACCAGCGCCGTCGCGCGCGGCGCGAACACCCCACCCCCCCAACACACAAACAAAAGCAACGCCAAGCCTCGCACGCGCGCGAGGCCGACGCAAGGAGGAGAGGCCGCCCCCGGGGGGAGAGAGAGAGATCACCCGCGCTCGCCGCCCGCCGACGCCGCGGCGGATCGATGGAGGCTGTTCGAGCGCGCGAGGACGGTGCGGCTGCGCGGCCACCACGACAAGTACCTGTACGCGGAGGAGGACGAGTCGCGCGTCTCCCAGGACCGGAGCGCCTCGTCCCCGAACGCGCGGTGGTCCGTCGAGCCGGTGCCCCACGCCCCCGGCGTCCTCCGCCTCCCGCAGCTGCACGGCGCTACCCTCTCCGCCTCCAACGAGCCCTTCTCCTCGGCGTCACCGGCCGCAAGGTCTCCAGGCCCTCCCCCACCGCCTCGACTCCTCCGTCGAGTGGTCCCCGTCCCGACGGCGGCCCACGCCCGCCTCCGCACCCGCTACGGCAACTACCTCCGCGCCAACGGCGGCCTCCCGCCGTGGCGCAACTCCCGTTCCACCGCACGACGTCCCCCACCGCCACGCCGGGTGGATCCTCTGGACCGTCGAGGTCGTCGAGGTCCTCCCGGAATCCCTCGTCCCCGCCCCCATCGCCGCCGCCGACGAACCCGCCGCGCCGCATTACAAGACACCTTCTCGCGGGCCCTCTCCCGTGCCGACGCCGGCGCTGGCGCCTGCTTCGCCGCCGCGGCACCGTCCGGCGAGCCCACCTTCGTACAGAGCGCGGCCACCGCCGCCGCCACCGGGCTACATCGAGCCACCACAGGGATACATCGAGCCACCTCCACCGGAGCCCACCCTGGCGAGAATTGAGGTCCGTACTTTCCACGCCCGCCATCTGCTCGACGAATTGTACAGCCCAACAGGGATGTTAGATGAAAATGCCAAGTGCTTATTGTTGTTGCGGACGCATTTTGCCATTGCAGTCCACAGAATCCTTCTCGCTGCCGCTGCACAAGGTGGATGGGCGGGCGATCCACTACCACATTGGGGATGACAACGGCGACATCGGCGATGATCAGGAAGGACACTCATTCACGTTCAACGGGACTAGCCTGGAGGAGCTTTTGGAGAGGTTGCAGGAGGAGACGGGGCTCAACGACGTGATTATCTGCTCTCGTAGCCCGATCAATGGGAAGCTCATGCCCCTCCGCTTGCAGCTGCCGCCCAACAACGCCGCCATGCATATCGTGCTCGTGCGTGAGTCATCAAAAGGTGGGCTTTTCTTTTCATCAGTTATTGCTCATACCATTAGATTCACATTTCACACCGGTGGAACATGATATGTTGAATCATGGAATTTAACGATACGTACTAAATTTCTATATACCATTAGATTGATACTTGATAGGCCTCCTATAAGCACAATATACCATCCTTTCTTCAGTGTTAGCTGAAGTGCTCAACTGTGTATAAAATGGTGAACTTCAAACATAAAAATAGGTTAATTCAGAATGCTAACATTTTAAGTTGAGTTTTTGGTTATGCAGATATTTGTTGTTATTTAGTCAATGCACACTGAGCCAACATCCCCTAAACATTTGCTAAATCCTGTATAGTAGATGCTAGTTTAAATTCCTTTATTGAAATAGCTGCAACACAATAATATTGTGGCATGCCATGACCTTATCATATTTACTGACCATCAAATATACTTGGCGGAAAATGGAAGCTAAAATGCATATTGATAAGATATCGATTTTGTGTAAAGTTAAAATTTTCAAGTTAGGACGTTTTAGTGACTAACACTACGATTTTGTTCTTATTTCTTACTCTGATAGAAATTCTTGCCTGTTTTATCTTTCAGTGGCAAAATCATTTCCATGACCATGTGGTAAAATTTGAAGAGGGTGGTGTCAGCGACTCAAATCAAGCAAGAACTGTGCATCTGTTGTATATATTGTAATCCCTGTTTATTATCAGTTCCACTGGCTACCATAATCAAGTATTATTCTTCCATCTTCAGGAGATCTCATTCTTGTAAGTATTTGCTTCTGTCAACTTTTTTATCATTTATTCAACAGGTAGAGTGATCTCTGGTAGCTAAAGACCCTTCAAAATGCCTATCCTGTCATTCTTCAGTTCTATAGAATAAACTATTCTCTAGGAAATCCACTTGTTCTCCTTTTCCATTTTGATTTTAATACATAAAATCAGAATGTCATTGTTAATTAATTACCCGTGAAGGTATATTACTGCAGAAAAACCAGAAACTTATTTCATATTTGTAGATTAATCCCATATATGTTCTTAGCATGAACAACCGATCTAACTTCTGGGGCAATTTCAATGGTCTCGGACCATGGGGTCTGTTTGACATGCATGGCTTCAACTCGACCTTCCTCAGTACGCGATGAGAATTGTTGAGGGGACTATGCTGGTATTTTGCTTGAGACCTTTTTTATTTTAACGGTCATTACACTACAAGTTACATATAATTACATCTGTCAAATTTTTAGTAGAAAATTTGTCGACAAATATATAGCAAATTCGATCCAATGTTGATGAAGCTTTCAGGCCTTGTTTGGAATGATCCGAACCCAGCCTTTCCTATAGGCGAATGTGCCGGGGCACAACAAGCAAGGCCTTACAGTTCAGCTGATTTTTTTTTAAAACTTACCTTCAATAAACAAATAGGCCGAATTTTTTGAATTGTGGATGCATCTTTACATTTCGGAATCAAGGTAATGATACCATAGTTTAACCTTGCAATATCAATTCTTCCATCATGGAAGTCATCAATTAATTATTTCAAATCAGATCTAATGATTTCCCACAAAATTTTATAGAATTCAATGGGGGGAAATCCCAATTCGTTTTGCTTTTACCAACAAGATGGGATAATCCTTAGGATTTCCTTTCTCCAAATTCATGGATATTGGAGCTCGTTCACTGCTGTTCTATGCTTCTAGATGTAGGAGAAAACAACCAAAAAAACTGACCTTCCAAGACGTTCCCTCCGATGACACGTTACACTCTTCACCCTCATTTCTGTCGCCCCAACACTTGTATCTACCAACCTTCCAAAATCACGAAGCTGTTAGTCCCATGCAATAACATCACAAGCCACTTTATTTATATATGCACACGCATTTGCACGGTCAACACGTACACAAGCTAGAGACACTCACCGCTGCTCGCTCGCCATGGCGCACCGGCACGTCGGCGACCTGGAGGCGGCGGCGCACGGCGGCGGCCGGTTCGGGTTCACCGGCGGGCTGGAGTTCACCGGGCTGACGTACACGGTGACCAAGAAGCAGCGCGGCGCCGGCGGCGAGTGGGAGAAGAAGGAGGTGGACCTGCTGCACGAGGTCACCGGGTACGCCCCCAAGGGCTGCGTCACCGCCGTGATGGGCCCCAGCGGCGCCGGCAAGTCGACGTTCCTCGACGCGCTCGCCGGCCGCATCGCCGCTCGTCGCGGACGCGTCGGCTCCGACGGCGTCGAGGTGAGCCCAGCTCGTCAAGCGCTGCTCCGCCTACGTCAATGCAGGCACGCCCTCTTCCCCATGCTCACCGTCCGCGACCTCATGTTCGCCGCCGACCTCCGCCTCGGCGCCTCCGTCCCCGCGCCCGACAAGCGCCGCCGCGTCGACGCCCTCATCGACCAGCTCGGCCTCTCGCCGCGTCCGGGAACACGTACATCGGCGACGAGGGGACCCGGGGCGTGTCCGGCGGCGAGCGGCGCGTGTGTCGATCGGCGGGACATCATCCATGGCCCGCGCTGCTGTTCCTCGACGAGCCGACGTCCGGTCTGGACTCCACGAGCGGCGCCACAGCGTGGTCGTGAAGGTGCGCGACATGCGCCTGCGCCGGGAGCACCGTCGTGCTCACCATCCACCAGCCGTCGTCGCGCATCCTGCAGCTGCTCGACCTCGTCATCCTCGCGCGCCGGGCAGCTCATGTTACAGCGGCGCGCCACGGGAGGTCGCCGCGCACCTCGGCCGCATGGGCCGCCGCGTGCCCAAGGGGAGAGCTCCATCGAACACCTCCTCGACGTCATCCAGGAGTACGACCAGTCGGAGTTCGGCGTCGCGCCCTCGCCGAGTTCTGCTCACCGGCCAAGCCGCCCAAGCTCGCCGCCGACGGCATCTCCACCGTCTCCAGCATCCTCCGACGCCACTTCCTCGCCGGCGAGGAGGACTTCGACACAGCCTCCGGAGCCAGCACTCCAGGTCGCCATGGAGCGCCGCCGCCGCCAGTTCACGCCGTCCCGGCGCCCCAAGAAGGACCCGGAGATCGTGATGGGCACGCCGACGCACTGAGCATGAGCGCGTACACGGTCAAGCGAGGGCGACTACCGCACGCCGCCGCCACACCACGCCACGGCCCACGCCGCGCCGTGCCGCCCTCGGCGGCACCGCGGCAAGTTCGCAAACACCTACGGCGGCGAGGTGTGGGTGCTGATGCGGCCGCAACTTCACCAACATCTGGCGCACGCCGGAGCTGTTCCTGTCGCGGCTGATGGTGCTCGTCGCCATGGGCGTCCTCATGGCGACCATGTTCACCAAGCCGAGGGACGACGACCAGGGTGTCACGGAGAGGCTGAGCTTCTTCGTCTTCACCGTGTGCGTCCTCTTCTTCTCCTCCAACGACGCCGTGCCGGCGTTCATCCAGGAGAGGTTCATCTTCATCAGGGAGACGTCGCACAACGCGTACCGCGCGTCGGCGTACGTCGTCGCCGGCGTCGTCACCTACCTCCCGTTCCTCCTCCTCCAGTCCGCCGCCTACGCCGCCATCGTCTGGTTCGCCCTCCGCCTCCACGGCCAGTTCCTCTACTTCCTCGTCATGCTCTACGCCTCCCTCCTCTCCACCAACTCCTTCGTCGTCTTCATCAGCTCCGTCGTCCCCAACTTCATCCTTGGGTAAGCAACACAACTCTCACCTCACCTCACTCAATCCTACCGAGTCACATGCACAAACCAGTTCAACTCAAAAACTTAAACCGATGAGCAATTTTATAGTTCTTAAGAAGTTACCATGAGGTACCACTTTTTCTATTGTAAATTTGGTATCTCTTGACATCGAGGTACTATGAGGTATTAAATTTTACACTAAATTTTTAGTACCTCATGGTACCTCCTCAAGAACCGTAAAATTGCTCTAAACCGATAAGTAAGGACATAGTACAATTGACCTAGGCCCTATTGGAGAGGAGCTTCTAGAAGCTGCGGCTTCTCCCGGAATCTCTAGCTTTCCTAAATACTTCAGATTCTCATCTGGCTTACGAGAATTTGTAGTTATAAAATTTAGAAAAATGAACTAGAAACGAGAAACGTTTCCTAGCTTTTCTAGATTGTTAGAAGCTAGCTAATTTCTTAGAATCTTAAGCTTCTCTAAACAGTGTACACTCGTGCAGGTATGCGGCGGTGATCGCATTCACGGCGCTCTTCTTCCTCTTCTGCGGCTACTTCCTGGACAGCCACAGCATCCCGGTGGGGTGGAAGTGGATGAACACCATTTCCACGATGAAGTACCCTTACGAGGGCCTCCTGATGAACGAGTTCCAAGGGGGGAGGGTGTTCTCGTCGCACCCGCCGCCGGCGCCGCCGCTCACCGGCGACATCATCCTCGAGCACCTGAGGATCAGCACGGCGGAGGATCGCAAGTGGTGGATGGTGCTCTACCTCATGGGATGGGCCGTCTTCTACCGTGTCCTCTTCTACCTCGTCCTCCGCTTCGCCTCCAAGAACAAGAGGAAGTGATCGATGATGCCCATGGAGGCTATGCAAATGCAAGTGGAAGTGATTATATATATATTAGTCGATTACAAAACTAAACTGGATATAGGACGCACTTCGAATTTGGTTAATGAATGTTTTTAAGTTTTAATGTATGTTTGGATAGATCGGGAGCACCCCCAAGACTTGATTAACCACGAGATTTGAGCTGAGGATGTTGTGAATTTGTTGTTATAAATTTTGAAAATATTTTACCCTTACTCAGAGCGTGCTTTTCAGCTAATGGATTACTCGTTTGTGCCGTCCAATAATTATTATAAGGTCAGTTTCATCCACCATCCAGAGCTGAATTTAAATTTTAAGCTTTGATCTTTTATGGTTTTAGGGATTTTCTTCATCACTTGTCATCCAACTCTTCTTTTCTAAAAAAAAATGAGACTTTTTACAGTGTTTGCATTCCAAAAAGAGTAAAGATCCAACGCTCCATAATGAAAGGTACACTGTAAAAGGTATTTGAGTATTGGCATAGGCACTTAGGTACCAAGGGTAAAAAGATAAATTTGCTAGTAGAGAGGAAAGGAAAGAGTTGTCCGCAAATTCAGATCGGTACCGCGTCGGTACTAGTTAAGTTGCATGGTACTAGCATTAAAGTTCTCATTTACGTGGTTTTCTCTAGATTTACATTTTTGTTTCCAAGGACATGGTAGAACTCTTCCCATTAATTCTCCATTACGTTATTTGCATAGTTATTTTGATATTTATATTTTGTTCCCAAGAACATTAAAATATCACTCAAGGTTTACGTTTTAAGTTTTACATTTTATTCGTGGAAAAAAGAAAACTGTAGATAAAATATTCCTAATGATTGCATCCATCTGAACATGCTATGTTAGGTTAACCAACAATATCAGAGCTTCTCTCTTGACCCTATCTCCTTGCTGGTTCACCTATTCAAACCCTAGAAGAAGAACAGATGAGAATATCTCATTTTAGTCCCTTATATGAAGGAATTTGTTAACTATGTAAATAACGAATCAATCGTACAAATAAGTATAGGAGCAGAGGAGATCTTACCCGATGCGCTTGCACCTAGCCGTCGATTGGCCCATCTTGAACCCTCAACCGTGCCGATATTTCTCTGGACCAATTCAAACCCTAGAACAAGAACGAAGCCGGGGTCAAAGAAATGAGGCGTTGATCTTTTTTTTTCCCAGTGCAGAACTGCAGATCGATCGATGCATTAAATTGTTCGAAAGATTTACTTTGTTTCCTACCTAACAATTCCGGTGATTGCACCCAGGTATTCGATTCACTCAAAATGCTCATCTTTTAGTAGTTAATTAATTACTCCATTGCTATTAGTTATGATAATTTTATTCCATACTTGCCCCTTTTTTAATCAATGGTTCACATTGTTCCACCTCTCAATACCTTCAAGTACCTCGCAAACACCGTAAAATGTCTCTATATTGCTAATAAGAAAAGTAAAAGTACTACCTAAAACTATTATCCGAAAACAAACTTTAAAATTGAAAATCGCTTTGGATTATAATACGGAAAAGTGCAAAAAAAAATAGTGTAAAGGTAGTTAACACCGCGATCCTATCAGTCATCCTAAGTAGGATCAAAATGGTAAAATCGTATATTCTACCTAATGGTAAAATCATATATTCTACCTAATTAGGTCAATAAAATTGTATAGCAGAGTCGAGATTTTGACAACCTAAGCGTAAAGCGACTAAAGCCCACTCTGGTTGTGCTTGTGCTAGACCTCCTGGATTGTTCTCTTGTCAATTAATTTGCATATTCTGAAACGAACACACCGGTTTGCTGCTAATTAATAATGCATTTTGAACTCTTGGATTGTTAGAAGCTAGCTAATTTCTTAGAATCTTAAGCTTCTCTAAACAGTGTACACTCGTGCAGGTATGCGGCGGTGATCGCATTCACGGCGCTCTTCTTCCTCTTCTGCGGCTACTTCCTGGACAGCCACAGCATCCCGGTGGGGTGGAAGTGGATGAACACCATTTCCACGATGAAGTACCCTTACGAGGGCCTCCTGATGAACGAGTTCCAAGGAGGAAGGGTGTTCTCGTCGCACCCGCCGCCGGCGCCGCCGCTCACCGGCGATGTCATCCTCGAGCACCTGAAGATCAGCACGGCGGAGGATCGCAAGTGGTGGATGGTGCTGTACCTCATGGGATGGGCCGTCTTCTACCGTGTCCTCTTCTACCTCGTCCTCCGCTTCGCCTCCAAGAACAAGAGGAAGTGATGATGATGCCCATGGAGGCTATGCAATGCAAGTGGAAGTGATTATATTTAGTCGATTACAAAACTAAACTGGATATAGGACGCACTTCAAATTTGGTTAATGAATGTTTTAAAATTTTAATGTATGTTTGGATAGATCGGGAACACCCCCCAAGATTAACCACGAGATTTGAGCTGAGGATGTTGTGAATTTGTTCTTATAAGTTTTGGAAATATTTTACCCTTACTCAGAGTGTGCTTTTCAGCTAATGGATTACTCGTTTGTGCCGTCCAATAATTTTCATAAAGTCAGTTTCATCCACCATCCAGAGCTGAATTTAAATTTTAAGCTTTGATCTTTTATGGTTTTAGGGATTTTCTTCATCACTTTTGTCACCCAATTCATTTTTCTTTAAAAATATACTACTAAGAAGAGGAGTAAAAGTACTGCCCAAAACTATTATCCGAAAACAAACTTAAAAAATAAAAATTGCTTTGGATTATAATATGGAAAAGTGCCAAAAAAATAGTCTAAAGCAAGGTACTCCTTTGTTTCAGACTATAAGATGTGGACTTTGGTCAAAGCCAAACTGTTTTAAGTTTAACCAATTTTATAGATAAATATAGTAATATAACTTAATACGGAGGTATTAGTTAATATCGCTATCATATCAGTCATCCTAAGTAGGATCAAAATGGTAAAATCGTATATTCTACCTAATGGTAAAATCATATATTCTACCTAATTAGGTCAATAAAATTGTATAACAAAGTCGAGATTTTGACAACCTAAGCGTAAAGCGACTAAAGCCCGCTCTGGTTGTGCTTGTGCTAGCCCTCCTGGATTGTTCTCTTGTCAATTAATTTGCATATTCTGAAACGAACACACCGGTTTGCTGCTAACTAATAATGCATTTGAATTCTTGAAAGCATGGAATCACATTCCTTCAAATCTTCAAAGAGAAAGCATTCCGATCAAAAGCATCTCTCTATCTTTCTCTCCCCTCTCCTTTTGCATGGTTGCCGCTCTGCCGCGGTCCATTGTTTTTCAGCAAATCCTCCGCTTTTCCAACCGTAGAGGCGTAAGCCCTACACTCCCCTAGTGCAACTTGCAACTTTGCCAGCCATGGCGCTGCCAGCTAAATACTCCCGCGCCCGCGCTGTGTGCTTGCGTCTACTACCACTACCACTCAGCATCTTCTTCTTCTTCTTCTTCGCTCGCGAGAGCTTCGTCTACCTAGCTAGCTAGCTGTTCTTGGGGGGATCGAGATGAGCGATCCGAGGTACGCCTACCCGTACCCTTCTCAAGGTAAGCAGCTAGCACTGAGCTACTGATCGATCCGTGAATTAATCAATCTATGAATGAATTATGGGATTATATATAGCTTGATTCGATTGATTGGTTGGTGTCGTTTGATTGTTGTTGGTGTGAATTTTGAAGGTTACTACAACCAGGGGCCGTACCAGGGGCCGCCGGTGATGGCGCCGCCGCACGCGCAGTACCAGTACCAGTACGCTCAGCCGCCGCCGCGGCCGCGGCAGCCGGGCTTCCTCGAGGGATGGTACGTATCTAGCTATCGACGTCGCCGTCGTCGTCCATGGCCAAAGCTCTTGGAAATTCAGCGATTTCTTGGACTGAATATTCGCTGATCGTGTTTGTGCTTCTTGATTTCTTCAGCCTCGCCGCCCTCTGCTGCTGCTGCCTGCTCGACGAGTGCTGCTGCGACCCCTCCGTCATATTCGTCACCTGAACACGACGACGGCGACGAGGAAGAAGAAGACAGAAGGCTTAGCTATTTTTGTCCATCATGTTGATCTGTCTGCAGTGTGCAAGCTCGATGAATTGATGCTGTGACTGTTCTGTTCAGTTTATTGCCTATATATCTATCTTTGTGTTCGCAGTTTTTTTTTACCTCTTTTGTACGGAGTACTACTTCAAATCAATGTGTGGTTATCGATTTTAAGTGGTACTAGGTGAAACCCCGCGCGTTGCTACGGGATTTTAATATGATAACATTATAAAGATATACATTGAACATTATGTGAATTATGTGGGATAATAATTTAAAATACTTGTATTTTAAAATCTCTTAAATTATAAAAACTATAAAATTATAGATAATATAACATGTTTGCACGATGTTTAAATGTGATGATTGTTAGTGGATGATGATGTGGCATCTTTGCATGTTAAGCTTAAGGAGTTAGTGGAGGATAACTTTATAGTAAGATATGATTACTATATTATGTAGCAGTTGTGTGAGATGGAGATAATGTAGTGTTTTTTTCTAAAAGTGAGCATACATGTAGTGTTCTTATGAACTGCAATTTTTATGTTCTGTAACAAGGAGGGTTTTCTGTTTCCAGTTTTTTTTTTTTTTTTGTGCCGGGATGACCTGTTTTTAAAGTTCATCCAAAAGCTCGAGTTAATGAAAAGAGTGGATAATATGATTGGTTCTAGGAATAAAGCAAGGGGAAAGCTTTATGAGGAATAAAGTTATGGAAGAATTTTAATTCTATAGGACACTATTTGAAAGTGATTCATAGTGGCCATTTGGATAGCATAACATCTAATCAATTTATGAGCATAATATCACGGCAAAATATTATTACTCATATGCATATATTCCAGAATACATATATAATTGTGGGTGAATAGTCAAATTCCTCTAAGTTTTGTATAAGGCTCAATTTGCTCTTTGACGTCTTAATCTGTCCAAATTTATCCTTTAAGCTGTCATTTTAGTTCGAATTTATCCTTGAACCCACTTAAAAACCACGTAGCTAAACACATCCAACATATCTTGATAAAGGACACTTATACCCTATCATTCACATGTATAAGAAAAATGACAAAAAAAAAAAAGGCCTTACCATTCGGCGATGAAACTGTATGACGAGACCCCCCACCCCAACCCCCCAAAATAAAAAAAATCCCAACTTCCCTATCAAACATACATATATGTTGTTTTTCCATTTATTTTTCCATGCAATGAATTTTCTTATAGATAATACACAGTAATTTATGTAAAAAAAAGTACTTCCAAGTGTATATGATAATCATTAAGTTCAACCTTTATGTGCACATGTTGAAAGAATGAAAGTACATCTACAATACTATTTATTTATCTTTTTTTTCTCTTCCCTAGTGTCTGCAAACTAAGGAAAAGGATACATTTTCTGATAGAAATGTTGACTAGAAATAGCCATGTGACATATCTTTTCTTTCTATAAAGCTAATGGCCACTACACACCTAAAGTTCAACATGCAAGTATAGTATTTATTAGCACTACTAAGACCTACATGCAAGCATGCCACATCAACCAATTAAGCTCACAAACTCAACATGCAAACACATAGTAATTATATCTACAATTTATTTTATTCTAAAACTAAACATACACACGCTAAATCATCAGTCTCAAATCATTTTCATAATATTTCAATCCAAATCATTCATCATTTCTCTATTATCTAACATATATCCCGCATCAAAACGCGGGGCTTCATCTAGTTAAGTAGGCCCAAGGATAATTTTAAGCCAAAACAAATACTTAGAGGACTTATGTGGATAAAATAAAACCTAAAGGAGTAAATTGAGCCTTTGATAAAACTTGAGTGACTAGATTGGTTATTCATTTATTTTTGGGGGTGAGGGAAGATATAAATACATAACTCCCATGGATAGGAATAAGCATATATCCTATATCATATATTTCCTATAATGTCAATACGCAAGCAGCTTGATTCGGGTAAAGACTACCAAAATAATTGCCTAGATTCTTTTTTTTATCTTAAATAAAGAGAAAATTTAAGAAATACCATCGACAGATGCCTATATTTTGGCTTGACACACAGACCAAGCACAGAAAACACACTTATCATCTTTCTAATCTATTCATTATTGCACTTACATCTTTCTAATCATAATGGTCCATGCATGCACGACGGAACCAATGATCTGTAGCCAACTGTGATTGCCATTAATTTTGCATGCATGCAACAAGCTTTTTTAGACTGCTCCCGAGGCGTCCGCGCGCAACCTGATTAATTTCGCACGCGAATAGGAACGGCCAGCGCATCGGACGAGATGGAACGGCTGCCGACTGCAAATGTGACGATCAAAATTGAAAATACAATTTTTTGAAATATGACGATCAAACTTGGACGGAGGGAGTATCGACGAGTGTAAGTTTCATAATATATCATCGTACACGAGATTTTGTTCTAGAAATGTCATCGCTGTTAGGATTCCATCCATCCTAGCTGTTAGATGCACTATTCATTCTATAGCATATAACTGATAGCTGTTAACGGAAGTATAATGACGATGATATTTTTGGAACAAAATAAGTCACTTGTACGATAATATTTCATGAAACTCGTACTTGTTGATTGTATTTCTTGATTTTCTCTTAAATAATTAAGCATATATTTCCTGGCATTTTTGCTCTTTAAACATTAAAATGTTCACATTTTTTTACGTAGTGTATCACTAACAAGATAAAAGGAAGTTATCACTAACGACGAGTACGTCTAGAATTCTCGTTATAGATTAAGACGGTGTATTTTAGATAAACGCTTTCGATGACGGGTATATTGAAACCATTTGTGTAATATGCACACTATAAAGGGCATGCTCATGTTCAGTTTGTTGCTACTTTCAACCTTATAAATTTTGGTATTACAAATTTTTGGTAAGACAAGAAACTAAAAACACTTTAACCATATCAAATTTTGGCAGTTCTATAAGCTTCCTCTTTTAGTAAACAAAACAAACACTAACAAAATTTGATCATTTTGGCATTACCAAAATTTGGTATGATTGATTTGGACAACAAAGTGAACAAGCCCAAAATATTTCATACAAATGAGTAGCAAAAGTTTTAGAAGTAGAATCTGCGTTTCATCTGTTTTTCCTCCATGCTCTGTAATCTGGATTCTGCAGCAGCAGTGCTAAGCCCGTCCATCCATGAACCACAACCTCCAAGGCTCCCAAGCCCATCGCAAAACCGAGGCCCAGAAAAATGAGCAGCCCAGCCCAAGCACCCAAAACCCCA
>CM020184.1:8227149-8255271 GCA_009805545.1 Oryza longistaminata
GGAGATGAAACATGCATAATACAAAACTCAATGTAAGGAGTACAAGAAAAGTTGTGCGGGGCATGGCATATACCTCAAGAAAACATTGAATTCCTCTTGCATTCTACGGGGCTTCCTTCCCCAAGCTTCACGAAAACAATCGTCCCAGAACAAAAAACGCCCACAGCTGTGTAACTACAGGCAGAAACTTGGCCTTCAGTCATAGCAATAAATAGATTGAGAAAAATTCAACACAAATTACCACAACATACATATTTCCAAAGCTGTTCTTTGGCATATGCACCACCATGGTGGCCAGCAATACATGAAAAGAGACCCTGAATGTTTTGAGCGTAACCTGGAGGAAACAAAAATATCTTAGAAGAAAAAACACAATAAACCATCAAACTAATTACTTATTGTGTTTCCTGCAATTAAAAGCCAAAACCATGTATCAGCAATATACCTCCAAGGTAGCTAAGCCATGTGACACCATCTCAACATCCGGGTTCTAGTCTGCCATCATGAAAGTGAGGGAAACACATCAGTAAAATTCTAAATAATTAAATTTATTGAAAGGAAATCCAAATTGACTAGAAAACTCCATTGCTACAAGCATTTACTGTATAGTCAATTCAATAACATATCTTTGTAAGAGCACCTAAAATGAGGTACTATGAAAACACATTAAGAGCTCATAGCTACCAAAAAAAAAACAAATGGTAAAAAACGCCAATGCATTGTCTCCAAAGAGAAAAGGTAAGTCGCAAAATCATCCATCAAGTCAACTCATGTTAAAAGTCATGAAAAAATTGTGAATTACTCCAGAAGTTATAGTGCGATAACATGCTAACGCATCCAACGGTTAAATGTATTGCAAGTGCGCAGCAACTAATTCCACTCAATTTAACGAGTTATTACAGCCACAATGGATGGAAACAGAGAGCAATTAAGCAATGGATTATTGGAAATTAGCCGTGCCTAGAAAAAGACATGGACGGCCTCACTGCCCCAAGGCCATTGACTGATTCGAATAGGATCAAACAATGGCTACAAAAACTTCTTTAACTAACCATCTCACCCTACAGTTATGACTCAAAATGTGGAAGTACATCTAGACAATCAGATGAATCATCAGTTTCGGAAACAACCAATTCCCCAAAACGATCATGGAGCATCGAGGGGTTAGGAACTCCCGCCAAAGTGATTCACATAACACTTGCATTGCCACAACGCGATCAAAACAACGAGCGATCGAATGCCACGGGTGAAAGGGGGGAACCAAGCACGCACCTCCTGATCGGATTTCTCGTTCTCGAACTTGGGGTAGAAGGTGGCCCCTGATCTGCGACTGGATGAACGTGTTGTTATCCACCTCGAAGTTCGGGGCGGCCTTGAACACCCTGGAGAGCTTTTCAGCATCGATGCGCTGCCCAGCCGCCGCCGTCGACGAGGAGGAGGAGGAGGACGACGCCGAGGTCGCGTACCCCCTGGGCACCCACACCTGCGACGCCCCTGCCTGCGGGGACGGGGAAATGGTCATCCTCTCGACCCCCCCGGCCAACTCCGCGAAGAGGACGCCGACGAAGAAGGCGACGATGCCGCCGCCACCGCCGCCGGGGCCGCAGCCGCGGGGTCCGTGGCCTTGTGCTTCCACTGTGCTGCGGCTGCTTGCCCTGCGAGAGAGAGAGAGAGAGACAACACACACACACTCGTGGTCGTGGGCGATGATGCCGGAGAAGAGGAGAGGGGAGGAAGGCGTACGTGGTGGCGGTCGCGGCGGGGAGGCATTGCGGCGGCGGCGGCGGGGAGGCGGAGGAGGAGAGGCGGAGAGGGAGGAGGAGGGGGAGGAGGGCCTAGGGTTGCCGCGTGGGGAGAGGAGGAGGAGGAGGGAGGTGGTGGAGGTGAGGAGAGCGAACTATAAGGGCGGGGGGCGAGGCGGCGCCGGAGTTGGCGGGGGCGAGGCGGCGCCGCCGTGCGTGACACGGCGGAGTCTGGAGGTTCGGCGAGGGGGTTGGGGGGGTGTTTGGGTACTTTGGGTTCGGCCCACGGGAAGTGGGCCACCCACCGTTCATGGGGTTCCGGTGATTGCACCCAGGTATTCGATTCACTCAAAATGCTCATCTTTTAGTAGTTAATTAATTACTCCATTGCTATTAGTTATGATAATTTTATTCCATACTTGCCCCTTTTTTAATCAATGGTTCACATTGTTCCACCTCTCAATACCTTCAAGTACCTCGCAAACACCGTAAAATGTCTCTATATTGCTAATAAGAAAAGTAAAAGTACTACCTAAAACTATTATCCGAAAACAAACTTTAAAATTGAAAATCGCTTTGGATTATAATACGGAAAAGTGCAAAAAAAAATAGTGTAAAGGTAGTTAACACCGCGATCCTATCAGTCATCCTAAGTAGGATCAAAATGGTAAAATCGTATATTCTACCTAATGGTAAAATCATATATTCTACCTAATTAGGTCAATAAAATTGTATAGCAGAGTCGAGATTTTGACAACCTAAGCGTAAAGCGACTAAAGCCCACTCTGGTTGTGCTTGTGCTAGACCTCCTGGATTGTTCTCTTGTCAATTAATTTGCATATTCTGAAACGAACACACCGGTTTGCTGCTAACTAATAATGCATTTGAATTCTTGAAAGCATGGAATCACATTCCTTCAAATCTTCAAAGAGAAAGCATTCCGATCAAAAGCATCTCTCTATCTTTCTCTCCCCTCTCCTTTTGCATGGTTGCCGCTCTGCCGCGGTCCATTGTTTTTCTGCAAATCCTCCGCTTTTCCAGCCGCGGAGGCGTAAGCCCTACACTCCCCTAGTGCAACTTGCAACTTTGCCAGCCATGGCGCTGCCAGCTAAATACTCCCGCGCCCGCGCTGTGTGCTTGCGTCTACTACCACTACCACTCAGCTTCTTCTTCTTCTTCTTCTTGGCGCGCGAGAGCTTGCTCTACCTAGCTAGCTAGCTGTTCTTGGGGGGATCGAGATGAGCGATCCCAGGTACGCCTACCCGTACCCTTCTCAAGGTAAGTAGCTAGCACTGAGCTCTACTGATCGATCCATGAACCGATCTATGAATGAATTATGGGATTATATATAGCTTAATTCGATTGATTGGTTGGTGTGAATTTTGAAGGTTATTACAACCAGGGGCCGTACCAGGGGCCGCCGGTGATGGCGCCGCCGCACGCGCAGTACCAGTACCAGTACGCGCAGCAGCCGCCGCCGCGGCGGCAGCCGGGCTTCCTCGAGGGATGGTACGGTATCTATCTATCTATCTATCTATCTATGTCGTTGTCGTCGTCGTCGTCGTCTATGGCCAAGGTCTTGGAGAGTTGGAATTCAGCAATTTCTTGGACTGAATATTCGCTGATCGATCGTGTTTTGTGCTTCTTGATTTCTTCATCAGCCTCGCCGCCCTCTGCTGCTGCTGCCTGCTCGACGAGTGCTGCTGCGACCCCTCTGTCATATTCGTCACCTGAAGACGCCGGCCGACGACGAGGAAGAAGAAGATGGAAGGCTTAGCTGATTTCGTCCATGTTAATCTGTCTGCAGTGTACAAGGTCGATTAGTTGATGCCTGGTTGTTCAGTTGCTTGTAGCTTGCCTATCTTTGTTAAGTTGTTTTCTCCTGTGTTTTTTTTTCTTTCTTCTTGCATACTCTCTCCGTTCTATAAAAAACCAACTTCTGGGATATGAATCTCTCTCCGTTCTATAAAAAACCAACTTCTGGGATATGAATCTGGACGTAGGCTACGTCCGAGTTCAAATTCGTAGCTAGAAGTTGTTCTTTTATTGGACGGAGGGAGTATTTACTACTACAAATCAATTTGTGTATCGATTCAGCAATACTATTATGGCAGTTGTATGAGATAGAGATCATGTATGTTTTTTTTTTTGGGAAGTGAGCATGTATGGTGGTGTTTTGATGAGCTGCAATTTTTTAGGAAATCTGATAGATTGTGTTTGGTGCGAAGTTTTTGGTCGAACTTCGGTGAGGGATTTGGGTGTCCCATTTTTTCACTCATGCTGTCAATTGTGTTTAAAGTTCATCCAAAAGCTCGAGTTAATGAGGAAGAATGGATAATATGATTGGTTCTAGGAATAAAGCAAGTGGAAGCTTTATGAGGAATAAAGTTACGGAGGGATTTTAATTCTACAAGTCAATTTTTAATTTTGAAGCACAGATGCTGACACTCATATACACTATCTGAAAGTGACTCCTAATGACCATTTAGATAGCATAACATCTAGCCCATTTATGAGCATAATATCGCAGCAAAATATTATTATGCATATGCATATATTGGAGAATACATATATAACTTTTATTTTTCGGGGGAAGATATAAGTGTTAGATAATAACTCCAATGGGCTACGAATTAGCATATATTCCATATGCTATATTTCCTATAATGTCAATACGCAAGCAGCTGATTCTAGTAAATATTACCACCAAAATAGTTTCCTAGATTCTTCTCTTTTGTATCTTAAATAAACATACATTTCCCCTGGCATTCTTCTTCTCTAAATATTAAAATGTTGACATTCTTTTTTTTTTTACATAGTGCATCACTAACGACAGAGGATATGTTTTGAATTCTTTGATGATAGATAACATGTATTCTAGACAAACGCTTCCGATGATGGATATATTAACCCATTCATATATGCCCACTATAAAAATGTTTCCAACAAATTAGTAACAAAAGTTTTAAAAGTATAATATGCATTTCACCTGTTTTCCCTCCAAGCTCTGGATTCTGCAGCAGCAGTGCCCATTGTTTCGCCTAAACCTGACAAGTCATAAAACGACTTATCAACAGCTTAAAGAATAATTTATAGGTATATTTTTTATATCCAACATAGAAAATAAATTACAATAATTAAACCTTAAAATCAACTTTAAAATTCAAAATTTTAGTAGCGGCTCACAACCTCCAAGCCCATGCGAAACCGAGGCCCAGAGAAATTAGCGGCCCAGCCCAAGCACCCAACCCGGACGACGTGGAGCCCACTTCCAGTAGGCCCAAAGCCCAGTACCCGAACCCGCGCGACGTGGGGCCCACGCTCGCTGTGGTCCAATCCAAACCCCGCACAAACCCCCTCCTCCCTACCCATTCTCCCCTCTCTCCGCCGAACCCTCCAGACTGCGCCGCCCCTCTAAACCCACCAACTCCGGCGCCGCCTCGCCCCCGCACTTATATGTCGCTCTCCTCCACCTCCACCTCCTCCCTTCTCCTCCTCCTCTCCCCACGCGGCAACCCTAGGCGCCTCCTCCCCCTCCTCCTCCCTCTCCGCCTCTCCTCCTCCGCCTCCCCCGCCGCCGCCGCCGCAATGCCTCCCCGCCGCGACCGCCACCACGTACGCCTTCCTCCCCTCTCCTCTTCTCCGGCATCATCGCCCACGACTCACGAGTGTGTGTGTGTGTGTGTCTCTCTCTCTCTCGCAGGGCAAGCAGCCGCAGCAGCAGTGGAAGCACAAGGCCACGGACCCCGCGGCTGCGGCCCCGGCGGCGGTGGCGGCGGCATCGTCGCCTTCTTCGTCGGCGTCCTCTTCGGCGGAGTTGGCCGGGGGGGTCGAGAGGATGACCATTTCCCCGTCCCCGCAGGCAGGGGCGTCGCAGGTGTGGGTGCCCAGGGGGTACGCGACCTCGGCGTCGTCCTCCTCCTCCTCGTCGGCGGCGGCTGAGCAGCGCATCGACGCTGAAAAGCTCTCCAGGGTGTTCAAGGCCGCCCCGAACTTCGAGGTGGACAACAACACGTTCATCCAGTCGCAGATCAGGGCCACCTTCTACCCCAAGTTCGAGAACGAGAAATCCGATCAGGAGGTGCGTGCTTGGTTCCCCCCTTTCACCCGTGGCATTCGATCGCTCGTTGTTTTGATCGCGTTGTGGCAATGCAAGTGTTATGTGAATCACTTTGGCGGGAGTTCCTAACCCCTCGATGCTCCATGATCGTTTTGGGGAATTTGGTTGTTTCCGAACTGATGATCATCTGATTGTCTAGATGTTACTTCCACATTTTGAGTCATAACTGTAGGGTGAGATGGTTAGTTAAAGAAGTTTTTGGTAGCCATTGTTTGATCCTATTCGAATCAGTCAATGGCCTTGGGGCAGTGAGGCCGTCCATGTCTTTTTCTAGGCACGGCTAATTTCCAATAATCCATTGCTTAATTGCTCTCTGTTTCCATCCATTGTGGCTGTAATAACTCGTTAAATTGAGTGGAATTAGTTGCTGCGCACTTGCAATACATTTAACCGTTGGATGCGTTAGCATGTTATCGCACTATAACTTCTGGAGTAATTTCACAATTTTTTCATGACTTTTAACATGAGTTGACTTGATGGATGATTTTGCGACTTACCTTTCTCTTTGGAGACAATGCATTGGCGTTTTTACTCATTTGTTTTTTTTTTGGTAGCTATGAGCTCTTAATGTGTTTCATAGTACCTCATTTAGGTGCTCTTACAAAGATATGTTATTGAATTGACTATACAGTAAATGCTTGTAGCAATGGAGTTTTCTAGTCAATTTGGATTTCCTTTCAATAAATTTAATTATTTAGAATTTTACTGATGTGTTTCCCTCACTTTCATGATGGCAGACTAGAACCCGGATGATTGAGATGGTGTCACATGGCTTAGCTACCTTGGAGGTATATTGCTGATACATGGTTTTTGGCTTTTAATTGCAGGAAACACAATAAGTAATTAGTTTGATGGTTTATTGTGTTTTTTCTTCTAAGATATTTTTGTTTCCTCCAGGTTACGCTCAAACATTCAGGGTCTCTTTTCATGTATGCTGGCCACCATGGTGGTGCATATGCCAAGAACAGCTTTGGAAATATGTATGTTGTGGTAATTTGTGTTGAATTTTTCTCAATCTATTTATGCTATGACTGAAGGCCAAGTTTCTGCCTGTAGTTACACAGCTGTGGGCGTTTTTGTTCTGGGACGATTGTTTCGTGAAGCTTGGGGGAAGGAAGCCCCTAGAATGCAAGAGGAATTCAATGTTTTTCTTGAGGTATATGCCATGCCCCGCACAACTTTTCTTGGTACTCCTTACATTGAGTTTTGTATTATGCATGTTTCTGTGCTTGTCGTATATCATATATGCAGCTATTAGTACTTAGTACCTGAAGTATTCCTTTAGGATATACTAGTTGTGCAGGGAACTAGGTGAATATTATTTTGCCTTTACTCTGTTGTATTTTAGTCCTATTGAGCATAGCTCCTTAATTTGGTATGCCCTTGTGCCTTTTAGGATATATTAGAGTAGCTTAGGAACCCAAAGGAGGGCTTTTTGTTATTATCTAGTGTTCACCAGTTAAATTACAACCACATTAAAGGTAATCTTTGTAGCTATGCTCAATTGCTTTCCAAGTCATACTTTGCTGGAATTAAGCACACATCAAGCGTGCTCAATGCATTGTGGTTTCACTAGTAGAGGGTGTCTGGATCTGCATTTTCTTGAGAGTACTGATACCATCCTGTTTTGCGCTGCCCTTATAGAAAAATTGCATAAGCATTTCAATGGAACTTGTCACTGCTGTGTTAGGAGACCATGGTCAAAGGCCAAAGGATGATTATGGTACGTCATTTCCTTTTCTGACCTTCGTTCTGTTTCATTTGCACCCTTGTAATTCCTATTTGTTCCAGTGCCATAAAAAAAGCATGTCTAGAAGGTCTTATGAACATTGATTTTTTGACAACTTTTCTGGCAAGTGTGGCTCGCATTTTGTACACCAAAATTCCGTAGGCTGTGTTTATTATACAGCCTAGCCATCTCATATTCTGGATCCTGAAATTACATTTTATCCATGATATGTTTGGGAAATTCTAATTATTAAATGTGAACCAGCCTGCTTTGATATGCCCTTTTTTTTGTTACTCTACTTGCCATGGTAGTGCTGATACTTGGATGGTATAATTTGGAGGAAACTACTTTTGCCACTGTACTTTGAGTTCACTAGCTGCGTTCACTCCAATTTTCACTTTCAGCATTGTTTATTGTATATATGAAATGCATTATTTATCATCTTATTTGGCATTTGTGCAGCTGTGATTACTGCTGTGACTGAGTTGGGTCATGGCAAGCCAAAATTTTATTCTACTCCAGAGGTAATTGAGTTTTGTCGGAAATGGCGTCTACCTACAAACCATGTCTGGCTATTTTCGACAAGGTGCTCATCTGATAACTTGATATTTGGAAGCCTTGCATTCCATCATATTTGTGTGTTCTACATTCATATTAAATGTGAAAGGTTTTGGTGCCATCAGTTTAATATAATAGATCTGTAGAGCTTTACATAGGACTAAAATTCCTAAACTCCTAATGGTAAAATTACCAACCATGACTTCTATTTTATTGAAACTATTTCCCTCTTGTCAGAAATATATCCATTTTTTGTGTTATTTATTTTTTATTTCTGATATCAACTGATCACTGAGTTGATTTGATCACTAGGCTTATGCCAATGTATGCTTGTACAGCAATTGATCTCTCCATTCTAAGAACGTCTTATATTCATTGATTTGCATCCCTATGGTGTAGATAATCGTAGCTTTGAAGCTACTCTGTGTTCATTTTCTGTTCAAGTCCTATCCATCAGACTTGTATATATTATTTTTCACTCAACCTCGGAGCATGCATATATATCCGTGATTGGGTCTGATGATCGTAACATTACTATGTTTGATGTATCTTTTACTAGGAAATCTGCCTCGTCATTTTTTGCTGCATATGACGCTCTATGTGAAGAGGGGACAGCAACATCTGTTTGCAAAGCCCTAGATGAGATAGCTGATGTAGCTGTACCAGGTATACTTATCTTGAATCATTGTCTTACTGATTTGTAGACTGAACTGGTATCCTTTCATCTCGTTTCCTCATAGTACTAACTATTATGTAATTTCTAGGGTCAAAGGATCATGTAAAGGTGCAGGGTGAGATACTTGAAGGCCTGGTTGCCCGTATTGTTAGCCGTGAAAGTTCAGTGCAAATAGAAGAAGTCTTGAGGAACTATCCCCTGCCTCCATTAGATGGAGGTAAGTTGCTAAAATAAATGAGTTGTTTCAGTTTACTTTAATGATAGTATACATATCAATACTAAGTGGGGATGGGAGTGAGCTGTGGTGCTATGTGCCAATCTACCGGTACCCATAGGCCCATTTAAATTCAACGAAATGAACTACTTACCCAACTACTTACCCAGCATGAACTAGAAAAGCTGCAAAGTTGATTTAGTTGAACTACGGTGGGTTACTCACTAGAGTATTGATTGACCCAGACCCAGACCCATCCCTAATACTAATAAGTATTCTTTTCTGCTTTTTTTTTTTCAAATATGCATACTAAGATATTCTCATTAGAACAAATGGACCAATTATTTTCATACTTCTACTATGGAAATATTTTTTTTTTGGACAAGAAACTATGGAAATACTACTCGTGTTATTCTGTTGCTAACCTCTCGGTAAGTGAATGATTGAACCATATCATTGTAAGAGAATCATAAGAAAATTATTTTTATGCACTTGTACTAGAAAAATGACAGAAGGCGGAATTGAAAAATACTGCAATTATATTCTTTGGTTATGATAACTTTGGACGCGTTTGGGACTTTTTCTCATTTAGAATGTCATATAAACCCACAAGTAAAGCATTTTTTCTTGAATCGTGCCCAACCACATGGATTACATAAAAAGGAGAACATTCACTTTTGCAATTGTGTATAGATCTGTGAACCATGATGTTGGTATAATTTGCTTTTATTCTAGTATAAATTCTTTTGGGTGCATTTAAGTACTACCTCTGTTCCATAATAGGCACACTTCTAGCCTACTTACTACTTTTGTCCCACAAAGAGTGCATTTCTAGCCTGCTACCTTTCCCTCCAACCACATTCCTTTCAAATTTCTTCCCATTTTACCCTTAACTACTTTTTCACTCCCAACTGGCACTCATTTAATAAGGGGTATAAGCAACATTTTACATTCAATCCCTACTATTCTGTGCTTTGCATGCTAGGAATGTATTTAGGGCCGGAGGAAGTATGTCCTAGGTTTTCTTTTTGGATATGTTTGAGTTGTGAAGTGGTAAATACTTCATCTTTTATCATTTATTCGGAAGTTCTTTTTTCCTATGCAGTTGGCTCTGATTTAGGACCAAGTCTGCGAGAAATATGTGCTGCTAATAGATCAGATGAAAAGCAGGTATAATTCAATGTTGTTAACTTTTATTTTTTGATTGTTTTTTATTTTCCTTGACTTTGCATTGTTCCTATCCTGTTTATTTAAACATCTAACTACTTTGACATGGCCAGCAAATTAAAGCACTTCTTGAAAATGTTGGACCTTCAATGTGTCCAGACCATTCTGATTGGTTTGGATGTAGTGGCCTTGATGATCATCAGTCTCCAAGTGCTAACAGATCGGTCGTCACTAAGTTTTTGCAAGCACATCCTACAGACTACACAACTAAGAAACTGCAGGTTGGCATCTTTGATTGGTTCTTGGTCAGCAATAGATTTTTTTTTATGCTGTAATACTTCTGTATCTGCTTTTGTCAGAGGATAATTTAGTCCCAACGTATTGTTACAGGAGATGATTCGTGTGATGAAGCAGAGGAATTTCCCTGCAGCCTTTAAATGTTATTGGAACTACCACAAAATTGACTCTCTATCGAATGACAGCTTGTATTACAAAATGGTCATCCATGTGCTCAGTGATTCTGTTTTTAGACGTTATCAGCAAGAGATGAGGTGAGCATGTAAAGTCGACCTTATGTCTCACTTTTATGTTTCCCTAATTTGTTAGCTCTAAAAGAATGCCGCATTATTTTCAGGAGAAATCAAGGGTTGTGGCCACTGTATAGGGGTGAGATTAGCCTTCTGTTACTCAATTATCTTCCCTCAAAATAATGTCATATTTCTTACTGTTCATACATTTATTATGACACCATAGACTGACCTATGTTTCATTGTTAGGTTTCTTTGTTGATGTAAACCTGTTCAAGGTTAATAATATGAAATCTTCCATACCTTCGGAAGACATTGACACCTCACTGAAAAATATCAATGGTGCCTTGGATTCAAATTCGTCAGCTAAGGATGGTCTGGCTGATGAGGATTCAAATCTGATGGTGAAGCTAAAATTCCTGACATATAAGGTACTTCACTACCATTATTCCCTGTCTTCCAGCTATATATATGTGTTCATTGGTCACTGTTTGAATTTCCAATGGTAACACTATTTAATCTGTGTTGAATATCCAATGGTAATACTATTTACTCTGTAGTTACGTTCATTTTGGTGTGCTCTTAAGTTTTTTTTGTTACAGTACAATGTTCTTGCTACTTCCATTTATTATTTATTTGGTATCACTGCATGGATTTCCTTTTCTGGTGAAGCTATTGTATTCTTGCATGAGGGAAAGGACTAGGACCATGCAGTTTTAACTTTGATGAATATGTATCTCTAACAATTTTCCTATATCAACCTGACAGCTACGCACTTTTTTAATTCGAAATGGTCTGTCTACACTTTTCAAAGACGGTCCTTCTGCTTATAAAACTTACTACCTGAGGTATGACGTCTAATCCCAATCTTATGTTCTCAAGCTTCAGTTTTCACACTATTTTTCAGTAATTAATTGGGTAATTAAGGAGAATTCGAACAAGAGAATCTTTACTTTCCCAACTTTACATTATTAATGATTTTAATTCTTTAGTTAAGTCTTATCCAGAATTTATATGGCATTAGGAAAAGCAGTGTTATAACTTCCTATAGATCTCTATCAAGGTTGTAATATAGTAGTTATGTATGTCTAAATATCAATGAACAATTTTTAAAAGTGTCCATACAGGTGTAGGATAACCTTTTCTGACCTGATGTTCTCTTACATCCAATGATGATTTAAGTTTAACATGGTTGAGTTGACACTTGTATATGACTATTCTTCTTTTGTTGGTGCTGCTGTATTAATCTTGTTGAATATGTAATTAGGCAGATGAAGAACTGGGGAACATCAGCAAGTAAACAGAAAGAACTTAGCAAATTGCTGGATGAATGGTATATTATAACAATTTGTTTCTCTCTTGACAGGAGCTATCTTTTAGTTTCTTCTTTATGAAACTGTGTATGTCCCTTCTTCCAATTTAATTTGGATTTCCCATTCCAGGGCTGTCTATATTAGAAGGAAGTATGGGAATAAGCCGCTTTCATCCTCAACATATCTTAGTGAAGCTGAGCCTTTCCTTGAACAGTATGCTAAGCGCAGCCCTGAAAACCAGGCTTTGATAGGGGCAGCTGGTGACTTGGTTCAGACAGAAAATTTCTTGGCGATACTTGAGGCAAAGAGAGATGAAGAGGGTGATCTTCAAGCTGAACGTGGTACTGCACCACCTAGTCCTACATCAACATCCTTGGATGTAGTTCCGAAAGCCGAAGGCTTGATTGTCTTCTTTCCTGGTAATTTTTTCTTCTGTTCACATGATTGGAGTTGCCTTTCAGCATTAGAATAACTGAGACGCTGATGATATTTTTCTCTGTTCATGGTTATAATGTGTGATAAAATTTGGTGTTTCGCTGTTACTTGGGAATGTTAAAAGTTGTCAGAAGACATAAGGGGTATTTATCAGATGCTAGAACATTCATTTTTCTTAAATTATCTGATATCTACTGTTATGTACGTACCCAGATTTTTTATCCTGATCTCAGCATTTACATGGAGTTGGAGTAGGGAGAATCGGTTAATAATACAGCTGTATTAAGGTTCAGTCTGCAGTTACTGTGCTTATTGCTTGGAGCTTCTGTAGACATGTAAATATATGATCATTATAGTCTGTTTTAAAATCAATTTGAGCTTAGAAAAAAATATGCTAACTGTTGCATCTCACAATGTTTACATCGTTTTGGAATGCAATAATCTTATAATTGGATCACCAAAGCATCTAAACACAGTAGCACAGATAGAGATTGCCATAATGGGCACAGGAAAAATTGAAAAAACAAAGCCAGGTGTCACAGGATCAAATCCCTGAAAATCAACAGAGAACCCAGTAACCCACCTACACTTGTTTAGCACTTATATATCCTTGACTTCTAACTAGCAACTAAGGTGCCACTCTGGGCGGACTACCAAATGGTCATATGAGTGGATTACATGATGCACAGATACTCAGTGGTTACTGCACCTGTACCGTAAACGTATTGTATTCCTTACTATCGAGAGCAGACCCATGGATATGAGGTCAGAAAGGTAATGAGACAAACAACAAGGCCACAAGGGTGCCTGGCCATCATAAATTATTACACACCTGTTACAAAAGGCATTATATTTTTTTTTTCTCCAATCCCAAATCTATGCCTTCTCTACAGCAAACAAGGGGATGTGATTATACTTCGTGTGTCAATCCCATTCTCATATTCTGACACTATAGACTTCACCACATAATAAAGTTGCTGTAAATCTTCATCCTATTATTATTATTATTATTTTTAACTTGGATTCCTGGTTCCCTTCATGTTCTGCACTTCATCATGCTTACTTCTTTTTACAGGTATACCTGGCTGTGCAAAGTCAGCTCTATGTAAGGAGATATTAACCACTCCTGGTGGCCTAGGTGATAATCGTCCTCTTCATAGTTTGATGGGAGATCTTATTAAAGGTATGGAACATTAGGCACGTTCAGTAACTTTTTTGTGGTAGTGTTCATTGGGCCAAACAACACTTCAACAGTAAGGCATTTTGCTTAGATATTTTCCGCCTACACAATGAAGAAAGGAATTCATGCAATTTACATGTATGAAAATACACCTGTAGGATGTAGCCATTCATTTTATCTTTATATCTTTCTGTTGTTCACAGACATAATAATTGACTTGCTCCCACTAAGTTGTTGTGTCTGAGCATTACTATACGCTGCTTTGGGATAGCAACTGATATGAACTTTTCTTTTGGCATTATATTATATTTCGAAGGACTATGCCAGTACATTGTGCTAGTACCATTTTGCTTTCCATTGCTAAAATTGTTTTTAGGTTTGGTTTTTAAATGTAAAGGTTCTGTACTTCTGTTTCAATAATTGATGAAAGCATAGATGTATAACATGTTAGAAGTTAGAACATGTGCCTCCATAGAAGTCTGTATGAAAAGATGATCTCATATCTCCATTGTTATTAAAGGCAATTACATTACAACATGTTATATTTTTTTTTGTGTACAACTTGTCTTTTATGTACTGTAAAGATGACCATATTTTTGCATAAGATGTTGCAGGTGCACATACATGTTCTAGCATGTTTTTTCATCCACAATATTTTTTAAGTCCATAAGTATAAAACTATAACTTCGGTGCTTATAAGCTTCTCGTGTGAGCATGTTTTGACCATTTTATTAATTGTCCTTACAGGAAGGTACTGGCAAAAAGTTGCGGATGAACGAAAAAAGAAACCATTTCGAATAACCCTTGCTGACAAAAATGCACCAAACGAAGAAGTGTGGAGGCAGGTAAGGTTACTATATTTGATGGGTTGACAAAACCTGCGTTGTCTCTTTTTCCCTTGTTTAGCCCTATAGGTTTTATAACAAACTGAGAGATCATCTCTTCCAGATTGAGGATATGTGTAGGACAACAAAGGCTGCTGCTGTTCCTGTTATTCCTGATTCTGAAGGTAACCTATGCTCCATTGTTTCTCATCTTTAGTTGTTCCTTTTCCTGACTACACAAGGAGTTCAAGACAAGAAAAACGTCAAATAAATATTTGGAAAGAAGTCACTGTTTGTATTTATGACAGAAATGCTCAAATGTAAGTATCTGAAGATCGGAAGTTAGAGCACATGTAGGCTTGAATACTGGTAGCTTGGGTTATAGCTATTTATAGATGGGCCAATAGCCACTATATGCAAGGAAATGCATAAAACACCCAACATGGCACTCTTAACAAAAATCCCAAGAATGTGCTACTTTGACAGTACAAAGTTGTACAATGTCTTTTCTGACTTATGCAATAATAGGTTAAGTTTATATATGTTGAGGAGATTGTGCAGGTTCTAAACTGATTTGTTCATCTACTTATGTTTATCTATGAGTGTTGATGCCCTTTCTTTTTGTATCCTGAAGTTATATGTATTTTTCTTTCTTGTTTTGAATATGTAGGCACAGATTCAAATCCATTTTCTCTTGATGCTCTTGCTGTCTTCATGTTTCGTGTACTTCAACGGGTCAATCATCCGGTATGTTGGTGATATCTCTTAGACAGAAATGTATATGGTTACTGTTAAATTGGCTAATCACTGTTATATATTGTAATCTGGCTAACATTTTATAATTTCGTCTAAAGGGTAATCTGGACAAGGCATCACCAAATGCTGGCTATGTTCTGTTAATGTTTTACAACCTCTACGATGGCAAGGTATGTGCATTTCATGAGAACATTTCTTCTCCCTTTTGAAATGTGCCATTCATTGAAGAAGCATGCACTTCAGAGTCGAAGAGAATTTGAAAGTGAACTATATGAGCGTTTTGGATCCTTGGTTAAGATGCCACTATTAAAGCCAGATAGGTATGATTTTTCACATATAGCTATACTGCATCCCCATTTTACGAATCATCATGTTTAATACATGTAAAGTAATTTTTTGCAAACTTCCATATTATGTGCGGAAAACACAAACACGGTGTGATGGGGCTGGTTTTCAATTCTTTTTTTTCCTGCTTTGTGCAGTTGGGAGTGTCTTACATGTCGTAAATTTGTTTGCTATATTCACTAAAAATGGTGCTTGAATTTTACTAATTGCAGAGCCCCGCTGCCTGATGAAGTGAAAGCTATTTTAGATGAAGGGATCAGCTTGTTCAGACTGCATCAAAGCAGACATGGAAGGTATGGAATTGCCAACCAGTTTTGATGTTTTACTTCTGTCATTCTAAGTATATTGTGAACAATGAATCTCATGATGAGTTGTGGAGGAAACCCTATTGATATGAAAAGGACCCTGTTCCATCATACTTCTCAAATGCTTAGTGGGTGTGACATGCCATACTTAGGAAATTGAGCCACAAACACATTTGATTTCAATTCCACTGTTGCTATGCCTGACATTGGTGGCATAATCAGTATTGTATTTTAAATATCCATAATTCCTCATATACTACCTAATTTTCACAAAACAATGCCAAATCAGAGCGGAGCCATCAAAAGGTGCATATGCTAAAGAATGGGCACAGTGGGAGAAAAGGTTGCGCCAGGTTTTGTTTGCGAACACAGACTATCTCAACTCTATCCAGGTAATCATAATTCATTTGTACATTGATAGTCTGATTTAACAATAGCAACAAGATACATTTTATAGTTCATTAATGCTGTGTGCATTACATGTTATGATATACACTTGATCCTTCCCACTTCAAACCACAATAAGAACTACATTGATCATACAACCTCATTAAAAGATGACGCACCTATCATGTGTAAGCTATTGGGGCCCATGTGATGGCGAACAAGGGCCGTAACCTAGAAAGCTTTCCCTAGCCAGGGGCAGTTAGGTGATAAGTTTAGTTGGCCTCCATTCTATCAGATATTATGTTCCATATAGACATAGTTACGCCCCCTTAGCCCCTCCTATATTTTGTAAGGCACGGTCTTAGCATGGTCATCAAAATTAGACTTTGACCATTAATTTATGATATGATATGTTGTTAATAGCTATAAAACCTATATCTGATCGGAGAACTTTCAACTATGGATCTATTGGTACCATCTTAACATAAATATAAGATTAATCTTGGGTCAAAACTTGCAAATTTTGTATTTTGAAATATGTGCTTGTCTTATAAATTTGGACATTGTTCTACACTTCTAGTTTCGTGCATCTGTTAGACTGTTAGGGTCTATGTATAAAGGGAAGGCAAAAAAATGAGATCTTACTAGACTAAGCAAAGATGAATTTTAACTCAAATCCCAGTCCTGCCCTCTGCCCTGTGAGCACTATTTTGCCTTCATGATGGTAAAATTGTCCCTTTTTAGCATTTATTTATTTAAACAAAAGTTCTCGTATGAGCGAACAAACAAGAGGGCAATGGGCAACCCTATCGAGCATTTCTACGTATCTATCCTCTAATGTACTCCCTCTGTCCCATAATGTAGTACCTAGGATGGGTCATGGGATGAGACCTATACTAGGACAGCGTATCTGGACATGAGGCATAAAACCTAAATTTGTTTTGTAGGTTCCATTTGACTTTGCAGTGAAAGAAGTATTGGAGCAGTTGAAGTCTGTTGCGAAAGGTGATCTTAAAACGCCTGATACCGCAAAGCGGAAGTTTGGCAATATTGTCTTCGCTGCTGTTACGTTACCCCCAGCAGATATATTGGGTGCTCTCCCAAAGGTAAGAATTCTATGCTCGGCCTCAGTCTTTAAAAAAAACCAGTTTCAGTTGAATTCGAGGACTCCCATGAGGGATATTTGGTTGAATCTCCACTGGTAGCAATGCTTTCTCCTGCTGCAGTGGTGCTTAATTCTCATTATGAAGCAGACATGAACAATTTTATAATTATAAATAATTCCCTGTACATTCCATAATTGTAACAGCTAGCAGAGGACACCGACGCCGACGAGTTCCTCAACAACACAAAACTCGCGGATAACCTGACCAAGGCTCATGTCACCCTTGCCCACAAAAGAGCCCATGGCGTAGCCGCAGTCTCAAGCTACGGTGTCTACCAGAACCAGCAAGTCCCTGTCATCTTCAACGCCTTCCTCTTCTCCGACAAGATGGCCGCCCTCGAGGTGGAGCTCGGGACGGTGAACGGCGAGAAGATCGCGTCCCGGAACGACTGGCCGCACGCCACCCTGTGGACCGCCCCAGGCGTTGCGCCGAAGGAGGCGAACGCGCTGCCGCAGCTCGTCACGGAAGGGAAGGCGAAGCGGGTGGCGATAGACCCTCCCATCACCATATCAGGAGTGCTGGACTTCTACTGACCGACCACCCTCTTTTTCTTTATTTTCTGGTGGCCTAGAGGTTGAACATACTAACAAGTGGTAACGGCGATAGCTTTGTAGATGCATCGAGTTGGAGGGCTCTTGTTTTTTTGGGGATTACAGGACAGGTCGAGGTATTGTTTTTTATGTTTGAATTTGGTGAAAAATGAAATATAGGAGTATATGCTGCAGTATAAATAAAATATAACTGCTGTCTACGGGGATATCCGACCTAGCTTAATTACTGGAGTATACATGGATAGACAAGGGCGCAAGATCTAATCTCAGAAGTTGATGACTGATCAGGTGCGACTCAGCATTGGAAATATCGAGATGTTCTTTCGCTATCTGCCATCTTACACGGTTTCTGATGCACATGTGTGATCCTTAATTTTTCTAGTCATATATTCGTAGAAAATATAAAATGTACTACACCTACTAATATTTATTTTTCTTTGCGGTGCATATCAAATCTTAATATTCTTCATATATTTAGTGGCTTAATATTTGAAGTTTAACTACACATTTATGGATGGAGCCATGGAGGTATAGCAACTGCACTTTCGGTTTCCTAATGCAAAATCCGCCAAACTGCAGTTGTATATGGCTTTTGACCTTTTGTACTCTCTCTGTTTTACAATGTAAGTCATTCTTACATTGTGAAATGGAGGAAGTACTCCTAATTTACTATCTCGATGTGGGACTAAGTAAGCGACATGGTGACACCAGCCATTACATGCGCGTTCAGGAGCTAATGCGACGTGTGAGTGATTAAATTTTGATTATGTGAGTATCGGTAGGCACATGGGAGTATGGGACATGTAAACAGAAGATAGGGTTGGAGCCCCGTATGGGTGTATTTTAGTGGTAATTTATCCTCTGTATGCTAAACGCGTGTTAGAAACACAATGAATGATGTGTTCATATACTATCATTTAGGACAAATACATGATACTATCGCTATTATTTTTCTTTTTTATTCCGAGCATATACTATCGTTCAATTTTTTTTTAGAAAATAGGATAACTGGCCTCTACATTATGAGACAGATGTACACAACCAACCAAACTATAAGAGTTCTTAGACTCAGCCCCTTATAAAAGGATAGATACAACCAAAGTTCGCATACGAGTGCTTAGACTCGTTGAAGATGTGAATGTTCCTGTAGTGAAAATTGAAGTACCATACGTGCTTTGATTTGTTCGAAATTGCTGATTTGGGATGGAAACAAAGCTATATTTAGATCCAATAATGACATAAATACCTAATGCATACTTTTTTTTTTGCGGGGCTAATGCATACTCCTATGTTATATACGAGTACGCATGAACCATGCTAGGCCACACCCTTGGGTGTGATATAACGAGAAAAAGAAACTACATCCACCAATTTTCCATTTGACAAGCAGAAATTTCGGAGGAAACTGCAAAAATCACAAGTTAAGATGGCCGTGCTTGAAATTGATGAAGAAGACGATTAAGTAAGGGCACATAAAACGAGAAAATCATTAATGTATAATTAATTTGGTTTTATTTTTTACAAACTTAAAAATAGATTTATTTGATATTTTAGAGTAACTTATGTAGAAAGTTTTCGCATAAAATATATACCGTTTAACAGTTTAAAAAACTTGCTAACGAAAATCGAGAAAAAATATCTACATATTAAATGGAAAAGAACAGGATAGTTTGTCGACCCACACGGCTAGCCTGACAAAAGCAAGCAGATAATCAAGGTTTAGTTGACGTGTACAGTGACACCATATATATACGCGTCCATGCCACCACCGTATATTTTAATCATGTCACCTGTCTATAATCACATGGCTAAACCCCAATTACCGGTCATTGGCCAAGACCGAATCTGAAACTGTGAGCCGACCCTTTTGACGCAGAATTCAGACTGAAATAGACTTGATTGAGATCGCTTTGGAGAAAGTACACTACAGAGTATCACCTTTCCACGAAAGTCCGACCATTTTGTATGTGTAGGTTGGGGACGTGACACGCCGATGAAATGGCTAATTAAGGTGGTCGATGACGATGCATGTGTGTGAAAATATCATCTCCATGATCACACATCAAATTGTCTTTCTATTCTTCTTCTTCTTCCTCTCTTCTCATTTGTTTGCATGGTGGTTGCTACTTGCTTTACTTTCTAACCAACGTACTTTCTGCATTCTAAAATATAGCAATTTAGAATTCGATGAAATATTACCTAGTACTATAAATCTGAATATAGACTATATGTTCAGATTCGTAGTATTAGAAAATATTCTATCCAATTTAAGATTTTTATATTTTGAGACGGAGGAAGTATGGTAGGTGGATAGAAACATAGGAGATTATGCAGGAAAGCTGGAACGTTGGAAGTGGTAGACGACAGGTGAGATACTATGGGTGAAAAACAGTAGAGTAATATCATGACGATGAAAAATGGTGTGAAGTTTTGAATTGCGCTAATGCATTTGTGGTGCTAGCTACCTGGCAATCCTCTCGAGTAATGTTCTTCAGGCATCGTATCCCAACTGAAAAAGAAAATGAATTATTTTTTTTTTCTGAGAAAGATGCAGGAGAGCTTGCTGGGGTTTGTTGTATCCTGACAAAAGCAAAGAAAAGGTGTTTAGCAGAAAACGACGCGTGCAAAGTAAGCTACGATCCATGAGATTATCTTATGAATGAAAAAGTTAATTAGCCGTGACAAAAACTACACGTAGGGTTTACAAAACCGCACGGTTATCGTGCGGTTACCACGCGGGGTAACCTTTTTAGTTTTTAAAACCGTGATTACCGTTGTGTTTGGATCCAAATTTCAGTCTTTTTCCATCACATCAACCTATCATACACACACAACTTTTCAGTCACATCATCTCCAATTTCAACCAAAATCCAAACTTTGGATTCAACTAAACACAGCCTACGTACACAGCACCTTTTCCATGCCGATCCAACTGTCACATTGTTTTATTCTCCTGAAATATCCAAAGCATGCATGGATGCACATCATCTGCGTGGATTCCACTTGGTCTTCAAACCACCCTCTTTTTTCTTATTATTTTGTCTGCTTGTTTCCCCTTTTCATAAAAAGTTTATTCTTGTTCTTCTACCATGTGCTCAGTCTCCTCTTCTTTCTCTTCTTCTCCAAGGTGTCATCACTATTACGACCAATATTGTCATCTCCATTTCATTTTGAGAGGAAGATGATGATTAGGACATGGGTGGTGGAGGTGAATTCCACAAAGCTTATAGATTGCGGAAAACAGAAGTTGCGAGGGTGGTAGGTGGAGTTGGTTTCTCTCGTCGACAAGGATATAATGGTACAACGAGGGAAAATGGATAATTAGTGGCAAATAAAGAAAAGAGAAGGGTATCACTTCGAGATTTGGATTTGTTTGTAATACATACATATAACTGTCATATTCAGCTGAAGTTTTGATTTACACATAGGCAAGCTGTTATATGATTATAGGTTTTCGTCTCCAAATATACTTTGGTAATTCACCGTATTATGATTATTGATGATACTTCAAAAACATATTACAACAAAAATTAGTTTCCTTTAAAAGACAAAAAAAAAGGTGAAAGGTTCCACTTAACGAGAAATTGACATACACTACACCCATATAATTGATCCAGAGAGCAACAATGTTCAAATACACTCACATCCACACTTGAACTGAATCATACAGCATTTTTTTATTGTGGATTCCTTTTATAGGGAGGTTACATTCTTCAAAGATATATTTATTCCTCAAACTATAGAGAAAGACTCGTGCATGAATTCCTTTGAAACTATGATCCAATACCAAGTTACCAACCACAACTCCAAGAAAACCTCAAACCCCATCCACACATGGAAATAGGGATCCTATGTAGTAGAGTCTAGAGGTTCTAATAGAGAGGACGAACGATTAGTAGCATTTAAGAATAGCCTATAGCCATCCGATAAAAAAAATCAATAACTGAATCACATGATGCAACAAAATAATAGTAAATTTCGTAAAACTACATATATTATGATTAAACTATCACAAAATTACAGATTTAATTCAGTGTATCACAAAACTATAAATATTTAACATCAAATTTATCACAAAATTACACATTTAAGATGATGTGTCATAAAACTACATGTTTAGTAACTAAATTATCACAAAACTACAGATTTAGAACTAATTTAGTCACAAAACAATAATATTTATAACTCCAGCATAATAATGGTGCTAGGGATTTAAACTCTAAAAGGTGCAGTTTTGTGATAACTTTAATATTAAATATGCAGTTTTGTGATACTTAACCTTAAATCTGTAGTTTTGTGATAGCTTTGATTAAAAAAACCTGTAGTTTTGTAAAATTTACTCACAAAATAACCCTCACTATGCTTCTAACTGCCATTGCTACAGAGAAAATACCAAAATAACATGCACTAGTTACTTTAGCACCTAAAAAACCATATCTATTGTATAGTGCATCGTCTCTACAGCAATATAGATTATCTATATTCCTATACTAATACCTAAGGTGCTTTCTATCACTATTTTATTTATTTTTTTTAGCGAATGGGCGATGAATTATCGCGGGCACACTTTTTAAGCCATTAACTGTTTACGAATTTTGCCAAAAACAAAAATCGTCAAGCATTTCTCAGAGAACTATTTAAAATTAACCATTTTAACTCTATAATATCTTGTTCATTCCTTTATACCCTCGAATAATTATCATCAATTCAGGCCCTATTTAGTTCTTAAAACAAAAAATTTCACGTTGTCACATCGAATGTTTGGCACATGTATGAAGTATTAAATGTAGGAAAAAAAACCAATTACACAGATTACGTGTAAATTGCAAAACGAATCTTTTAAGCCTAATTGCGCCATGATTTGAGAATGTGGTGCTATAGTAAACATTTGCTAATGATGGATTAATTAGGCTTAATAAATTCGTCTAGCAGTTTCATGAAATTTGTTTTGTTACTAGACTATGTTTAATACTTTAAATGTTTGTCTGTATTTTTGATATGACAATCAAATCCAAATTTCCCCAACTTAAACAAGGCCTCAGTTCCATCCATCATTCACCGACCAACACTTTAGAACATGGTCCACCAAATATTTCTCTGACCATCTAGTAGTCATACGTAGAGCCATTCATAACCCCAAGATACTTGCTCGCTAAGATTCATTTTGTGTGACTCCTTCATCCACAAAAGATGGTCAAAAACGTCTCTACACATGACCACTCGCCCAAAACTTTTTCAAAACAAAAAAGAAAGAAAGAAAGAAAAAGTTCAAAACCAACACTTCAAAAACAAACAGAGCAACCAAAACGAAGAGCAGAGCAGAGCAACCCCCCTCTCTATAAATTCACACCCAATCCAGAGAGAGAGAGAGGCACGCACACTGTGGCACACAGAGCTCGGAGGCGCCGGCCATGGAGGCCTCGCCGGCGGCGTCGGCGTGGAGCAGCGTCAACTCCGGCATCGTGCTGAGCCTCGCCGCCGTGCTGTGGACCGTGGTGTGGAACAGCCTCCAGTCGCTGCAGCTGCACCACCTGGTCGGCCGCCACCTCGCCCGCCCACGCCCGCCGCCTCGCCGCCGTCGTCGACCCCTACCTCACCGTCACCGTCGCCGAGCACGACGGCGGCCGGATGAAGCGGAGCGACGCCTACAGGGAGGTCCAGGCCTACCTCCACCGCGCCACCTGCGACGCCTCCGCGCGTCCGCCACCTCCGGGCCGAGCCGGCCAAGAACCCCGACGCGTTCGTCCTCTCCATGGCCGACCGCGAGGAGGTCGCCGACGTGGTCCGCGGCGGCGTCACCGTGTGGTGGCTCGCCTACTCGACGCCGCCGCGGGAGGACGACGCCGGCGGCGGGTTCTACTGGGGCGGCCGCGCCGCCCGCGCCGACCGGCGGTTCTACCGCCTCTCCTTCCTGGAGCGCGACCGCGACGTCGTCCTCGGCGAGTACCTCCCCCACGTCCGCCGCGAGGGCCGCGCCGCCATGGTCAGGAACCGGCAGCGCAAGCTCTTCACCAACCTCGCCGGCGACACCTGGGGGGACGACGGCGGGTGGTGCGAGAGCGTGTGGAGCCACGTGGTGTTCGAGCACCCCAAGACGTTCGACACGCTCGCCATGGACCCGGCGAGGAAGAAGGACATCATGGACGACCTCGACGCGTTCCGGAACGGGAAGGAGTACTACGCGCGCGTCGGGAGGGCGTGGAAGCGGGGGTACCTCCTGCACGGCCCGCCCGGCACCGGCAAGTCCACCATGATCGCCGCCATGGCCAACTACCTCGACTACGACATCTACGACATCGAGCTCACCTCCGTCCGCACCAACACCGACCTCCGCAAGCTCTTCATCGAGACCACCAGCAAGTCCATCATCGTCATCGAGGACATCGACTGCTCCCTCGACCTCACCGGCAAGCGCAAGAACAACAAGAAGAAGGACGCCGCCGCCGCCAAGAACGACACCGACGGCGACAAGAAGGAGTCGCCGCCATCGGAGGAGGAGGAGAAGGACAAGGAGGGAAGCAAGGTGACGCTCTCCGGCGTGCTCAACTTCATCGACGGGCTCTGGTCGGCGTGCGGCGGCGAGCGCATCATCGTGTTCACCACCAACCACGTCGAGAAGCTCGACCCGGCGCTCATCCGGCGAGGCCGCATGGACAAGCACATCGAGATGTCCTACTGCGGCTTCGAGGCCTTCAAGTTCCTCGCCAAGGTCTACCTCGGCGTCGACGCCCACCACCTGTTCGACGCCGTGCGGTCGCTCCTGCGCGACGTCGACATGACCCCCGCCGACGTCGCCGAGAACCTCACGCCCAAGGCCGCCGGCGACAACGCCGACACCTGCCTCGCCGAGCTGGTCAAGGAGCTCGAGAAGGCCAAGGCCGACAAGGCTCAGGCGAAAGGGAAGGCGGTGGCGGCGGTGCCGGCGGAAGAGGAGGTCGACGGCGATGACGACGAGGAGTAGACTAATGTTGACTTGTTTGATGTTTACTTGGATTACTTGCTCACTTCGCTTGTGCTAGATTGTCACAGATATTTGACTGTTCTTACATGATTAACTGTGTATTAATTTTAGTTTTTATGAAGAAAAAAAATAAAAAAATTGGTTCGACACATGAAAAATGGATCGATGGAACTTCTTCTTTTTTCTAAGAATTTTCTAAAATCAAACTAATACGAGGCATTATTTCTCATAACAAATGAGGGGTTTGATGTTTAGTTCGAAGCCTACAAATTTTGACTGTTTGTTTTACTTTCTCCTTTGCCTCATGTCATTGTTTGGGTTTCCTAACGTTAGTGCTGTGCGTTGGTCGAAGAAAACCCTTTATTCTTCTTTAGTTATTAATTAAATTAATGTGATAGTCATACTACCGCACTTATTAAAATGTTTCTCTTATTGCCGAGCTATAATTTCTTCTGAAAACGGCGTAAGCTTTGCATTCCCTCTGCCTTCAACGTAACTTTCATTTCACAACTTTGTCGAAAAATTCATTTTTTTTTCCTCAGACATGCAAGTTAAATCGAGTTTAAAGCATCACTCCTATAGTTCAAACTGTTTGAAACAATAGTCCCTTCACGTTTGAAGCCGCTCGGACTTCTTAAAGCTCAGTTCCTTTCAAGAAAGAAAAATGCTACCTATACTCTTGCAAGATTGGTTTAACATTTGACTTGAGATCAAATTTCCGATCATCCAAGAGCATCAACGATTTGTTTCTTCTATGGGTGCGTTCGTTTTCCATGTTTAGCTTTTGCAACTCTCTCGTTTATTGTGACCATGTTTCCTAAATCATTAAACTATACTTTTTAACAAAGGTTTTTATATAAAAGTTTTTTTTAAAAAAAGTCAAATAAACCTATTTTAAGTTCATAATAGTGAACACTAAATTAATCATAAGTTAAAATATTTCTTGATCTGACGTGCGGAAAGAAAACAAAAGCTAAATGAGTTTTCCCACAAGCCTAACATAATAGAAAGATAAATCCGATCAATGTCGCAATTATATTGATTGAGGTGTGTACTAGGAAATAGTTTGCCACCTAAACTCCCTCTGATCTGGCCATGCATCCCGTCTAAATCAACTCTATTTCTGCTGTACTTTTCTGAACTTGGTTTCACTTATTGATGATCACTTTGGTGAAGAACACCTGAAGCAACCTACTACAACCAGAGAGTAGAGAGACCTGAAATTATTTTGCACGCCAGCACAAACCGCCAATGCAGGTGCTTTCTCCTATTACCTTCCCCTGAGGTGGACATGCCAAATGGGCAGATGGGATGTGTGATAAAAGGCCGGACGCTTTACGCCGCACAGTCGTTGATTAGAGAGGAATTACGCACGCGCAAACACATCGCCACACGTCTACCGAAACGGTCATATAGCCGGCTAAGGTTAGGATGAAAGAAATTCAGTGATAAAGATTGTGGCCATTTACAGTGCTACTATGTGGCGTGTGGTTTTAGGTTGTCATGTAGGAGCAACTATTCCAAGTAGGTTCAACCTGTGTCATGAGGATTCTCATGTCTCCGTTGTAGAGGAGATGGGAGCCCCGTCTAAAATACAGTCCGATAAGGGTTAGAGGCGCAAAGGCATGCTTGAGGAGTCGCATTTATTTCTCAAATCAAATAAGAGGATTGATGTTTACTACAAAACCTACAAAATTTGACAGTCCTTTTCTAACGCGACACATCTCAACCATCGCCTCTCAAAACCCAACGCCACCAGAACACCAACTTTACTGTCATCCGAGAAGCCGCTTGTGGTGTCCCATCCCGCCTTTCGCCATTTCGGCGTTCGATGAAATCCCTATCTTGTCCGTCATGGCCACCTACGTGGCGTCTTACATGGTCCCTCATATTAGAAATGATCCTGACTGTCTGATCTTGATGAGTTAAACCTAGCCGCATATTCTCGTAGATTATCTCAGCGCACCCAATCCATAGCAGGGGAGGACCGATTTTTTTTCATTTTTAGATTTTTTTTAATATTTACAGAAATAATCTATCGGCAAAAAAAATTGCAAAAATAGACCCTGCCGCCCCAGTGGTGGGCGGCAGGGTTTATTTTTGCAATTTTTTTTGCCGATAGATTATTTCTGTAAATATTTTTAAAAAAAATCTAAAAATGAAAAAAATTAGGGGAGGACCCAGGATTGGCCCAATGCCTGGGCTAGCCCAAGGAGAGATGGGCTTTGCATGGTGACTATATGGTGAAAATTTCTCAATCTTAATGGGTTGCCAATCCTAGGCCACCATGGCCCGAGGCCTAGGTCCTGCCCCTACTCCACGGTGAATAGGGCATCCCTCTCGATGACGTATGGGTACTATTTGGTGCTCCCTCTCCCAATCGTTGATGCCATAATTCTTTTCTAGCACAGATATGAAACGTGATGATGCAACAAATCAAATTAAATTTCTGAAAATGGTTTAAACATATTAAAACCTAAAATTTATGACTGATTCATACCAACTTGAAATTAAGACATACAACATGTAAAATTCATCTAAACTCAGCTCAACCTCTACCCTTTTTTTAATGTACTGTTTATGTGGTTTTATTATATTTTCTCCTTGTTTGTACTTGCCAATGTGTAGTTCACGACGTTTCTGACAAAATATAATTTTGCAATATATAACACTTTTATTATATTCTGAAACGATTAATAATAATTAGATTATAAACGCTGGAATCTCCGAGACTCCGACTCGGGTCAGAATGGAGGAGTTGGCCTCAATGTCGGACTCGGACTGACGAGACGGCTCGCCTATAAGATGTATGCATGCGTGCCCGAGCTGCGACCATCCGCGCGTCGCCGACCAGCTGCTTGCTCCCGTACTCCCTCTCCGACGACCTCCCGACGACGGTGCTCGCCGGCGGCAGCATGGTGCCCGCCGTGCTCTCCATCGTCCCGATTGCCGCCTCCTCCTCCAAAGACGGCTCAAACGCGGCTGCTGCTGCTGCTGCGGCGGCGGCGACGGCGCCGCCCCACATCGCCATCGACATCCCCGACGTCGCGCCGCCGCCGCCGCCGCCGCCCGTCGCCACCTCGGAGACAATGAAGAAGAAGGACGCCGGCGTCGTCGATGACGGCGGCAATGGCGTGCGGCTGCAGGATCGGGTGGCCATGGCGGG
>CM020184.1:8260796-8272205 GCA_009805545.1 Oryza longistaminata
CGCATGAGGCTGACAAAGGAAGTCTAACGTTATCTCTAAACTCACCGAGAACGGTCACATGAGCTCGATAACAGTTACTCCAATGTCTGCGCGCGGTTGAGAATATGAACTCGTTCATTTGCATTGAAGTCGGGAGCTACTGTCATGGTTATGGATACCATATACCTAATTGTAGTTGACTAAATCTTGGCAGGACCCACCACATACCATGTCCTATACGGAAACTAACTTCAGATATGGAGGGAGTTCCGGATAAGGAAAGACAACCAGAGTTCTACATGGAAACGACAAGGACTACTCGGATTGTATCCATATTGGTTTTCCTAGTTCTACTTGGACAAGGGAACACCTTTGGGTATAAATACAAGCCCCCTAGGAGGACAGGGGGACAACCATGATGAGTCGATCAACACCCACCATGGGACAGACATCCACCATGGAAGGATCATGGAAGACACCCATGAGACGATCAACACGATCACCACGATCACCACGTTCACCACGATCGGGACGACCACCTCATCAACACCCAACACAATCAACATACAAGCCTACATACGCCAAGACACGCCGCCGGATATCAACTTCAGGGATAGGCATGGCTATTCCCCTACGGTGTCTCCGGATACCGTCAGGAGATACGAAAGCGCTATCTTGATCTCGCTGGACACGGATTCGAGGAGGAAGGCTACCCTGTTGTCGAGTACGAGTCAGACCTTCAGACCGCCATGTCGACAACAGTTAGATAGGCTACCCTACATATTGTACTGGTGTGATTATGGTGAATAAAGAGCAACATCGGCTCCGGCCAACAGGATGTAGGGTTATTACCTGACAACTCAGGTAATACCTGATTGTTCCAAGGGCAATACCTGATTGTTTCCATCTACCCCTATTGCTGTTAGTATCTGGCCCCGATACTTTCCTGTCATGAATGTCCCATCAATGCAGAGAACAGGACGACAGTTCACGAATGCCATCTTGCATGCATGTAGAGCTAAGAATGCCCTTTGCAGCACACTCTTGCCAGGATGTTCAATTGAGGGGAATTTCTTCACTTCGTAAGAGCTCCCAGGGTTTCTTTCCTCGATAACACCAAGCAGGCGTGGCAAATTGTCATACGAGGCTTCGTAAGTTCCAAATCTCATCTCTATTATTTTCTGTTTGGCCCTCAAGGCCTTTGCATAGCTAATAGTATACTTGTATGTCTACTCGACGTGTCGGATTATTGACCTTGGTTCATATGTGAGATTATCGATGACATGCGCATACATCTCAGATGCGACAAATGCACATGTAATGTTCCTGTGGTATTTCTGAACACCAGGTAGAAAACATGTATGCTTGGTAACGACTGACACTGTCCAATAATCCTTCCATTTCCCCTTATACGCGTGCACTCTCCAGGGACAACCATCTTTTTCCTTAACACACCGAACTTCATATTGCGACCGGTTGGACTTGGCAACCCAAAACTCTCTATGAAGTGACACTGCAAAATGTTTTACCGCCTCCTTCATATCTTCTGCTCTACTATAAATCGCTCCCTGAATAACCTCAGTTTCTTTGTACTCCCATCTCACACTATCCTCTTCAGAGACGATCAGCCCAGAAAAATCCTGACTAGCCCATTCTGCTGGATTAATATCCGTCTCCTCATCTGACGAATCACCTTCCTCTACACGCTCGTTGTCAGAATCCTCCCTCGCCATTTCATCCACAATGGCTGCGACAGTCTCCCCCTCGTCGGCCACTCCACCTGGTTGAATGCCCACTGGAGCTACTACGCCCCCGTCCACTCCTGCGTTGACCTCCTCCACAGAAGTCTCATTTACTTCAGCGCTTGGTCCCTCGCCATCATCCATGTTCATCTGCACACCTAGATCCTTCGGGTGCACAAACGGAACCAAAGCTAGAGGCCACCCACGTTGCATTGCATTTTCCACATACCATCTCCACACTCCAGAGTTTTGAACTGGCATTAGTTCCCAATAAAAACCCTCAGTTGCCCGACTTACTATAACATTGATTGTTATGTCACTTGTCTGTGGATCAACTCTCAAGCCCCTCATTAACCATCCTTTTATAGAAGGTACACTCCTCTCAGCCGGTCTCTCAATTCCCCTTTCTGATACAATAAAATCTGACAGATCTACCCCAGTTGGCCCGTAACGGACGTTTCCTGGTCCATGATAAACTTGGAATATTGGTTTGTTCGACATATCTGTCAACGAATTAACTAGATCATATTACTCTTTCATGCAATAAACATCTACAACGTAATATCTTCTTGTGTAAGCCAATGCAACGGTAAAGTATTGATTCCAAACTAACAGATCTACGTTGTTACCGATATCTACAATACGCACTTCTAAATTAGTACAACTAAAACCATAAAAATATAATGCATTTATTCAAACAAATTTTTTAAAAATACACACTATTTAACTCAATAGTCACATATAGGATCTACGAATATTACCTGAAATCGGCGTCTGAATCCGGCAGGGCTTCGCCCCTTCTTCTCTTCTCCTCCCCTCTCTTCTTTTTTTTTACTGGATTTGAGAGCTGAGGAATGAGGGCTGGTGTAACGCCCCGATTTTCGTTCGGGATTAAAAATCATTTAATAATGCATTTTCTAGAAATTAAATAAAAGTTAAAGCAATTTATTAAAATACGAGGGAGTATATCTAAGGGCCTATTTAGATCCATTTGGAATAGCAAATGGCAAATGGCAAAAGTTTTTGGTGGCAAAAATTTTGGTATTGCAAAAATATTAGTTGGTGTTTAGATGTATAAAGTTTTGTTATTGTAGCACTAAAGTGAGAGAAAGAAAGAGAGAGGGAGTGGTCCCAAAACACTTTTTGCACAATTTACTACTATGGACTAGCAAATGCCAAATTATCAACTTTTGCTACTAGTATTTAGATCCAAAATGACAAAAAGTGCTCCAAAATACTCCCTCCATTCCAAATTGATCTACATATAGTTTTTTTTAGGTTATTCCTAAATGATCTACATATTTGTGTTCATTTATTAAGTCTATTCGTTATTTATGTATGGGAGCAAATGGACATTGATGCATACATCCATGCACGTAAGTATTTATAACGCACATGCAATATCTTGATTTGCTATTGGCTAGGAAATATTGGGGATGGTGCATGTATTGAGTTTGTTGCTAGAATAAGGGTGTGTTTGAGGAGAAGGGGATTGAGTAGATTGGGAAGATACGCAAAACGAGGTGAGCTATTAGCTCATGATTAATTGAGTATTAACTATTTTAAATTTTAAAAATGGATTAATATGATTTTTTAAAGCAACTTTCCTATAATTTTTTTTTTGTAAAAAATGCACCGTTTAGTAGTTTGGGAAACGTGCGCGCGGAAAACGAAACAAACAAACTCACTCTCTCACCCTCTCAAACGCTGCCTAAATATAGTATGAGAGAGTCATTAGCTTTTCTTGATCTTGGTGTATCTATAAAATATGTATGATCAATTTGGAATGAAGGGAGTAGCGAAACTTTTATCATTTTGAAGATCTAAACAGGCCCTAAATAAATCGTAAACCCGCTTATTTTAATCTAGTCGTATTCCACATCCTACTCTCCTACCCTTTTTTCCGACAGCAGCCATCACCGCCGAGATCAGGGGAACGATTTCGCCATGTCCACGTCCACGACTCGCGCCGCCGCCGCCGCCGCCGCCCGTCGCCACCTCGGAGACAATGAAGAAGAAGGACGCCGGCGTCGTCGATGACGGCGGCAATGGCGTGCGGCTGCAGGATCGGGTGGCCATGGCGGAGTTCTGCTGGATCGTCCTCGGGTTCTTCCGCTGCACCGCCGAGGGCGCGCTCGTGAGGGTGGTGGCCGTCTTCTACGTGGTGGTGCTGCTGCCGATGCTGTGCCTCGAGGTGTTCCCGCGGGCGCCGCCGCCGGTGTCGCTTCTCAACGCCGCCATGGGCGTCTTGCTCATGTACAGGTTGTACCTTGTCCTGCGCTTCGAGTACTTCGAGGAGAAGAAGAAGCAGGAGGAGGATCAAGCAGCAGCAGCTGCAGCAAGCTAGGATAGGATGGTCAATAATTAATGCATGCTAGCCCATTGTTGATCTTGATCTTGATCTTGATATGTAATTGATTGATTCTCAATAAAACTTTCATTATATTAAAAATAAGTCGACTGCTAGCTGATTATAAATTTACTATATTTTTACTCTATTTTATTTATTACTATTTGCCATTTTTGCTTAGGCGAAAAAAAACTCCCCACAAACTATGGATTGGCGTACGCATGCTGTTTTATATCTGTTTGATGTTCCTATCTCTGTTACGGTAGAAGCAAAGTCGTTCTTCTTCCATTCCTTTCGTGTATACGTTCATATTCATACATTATCTGTTACAGTCGATCACCCTCCTAGCAAAATGCTTAATTATATAAGCCTGACACGTGACAACGCACGAGCCATCGTTGGAACCCTCTGATACATGCTAGAGAACTCCGTTGAAAACTCTGCTGAAAGCCTGAAACCCGTTGAATCTGCCAAAATTCAGACGTTAGGTCTTCTGCCATGAGTTTGTTGGTTTGCATGTACTCCCTCCATTTTACATTTTATAATGTATGACAATGTTAACTTTTCGCATAGCGTTTGACTAATCGTTTTATTCAAAATACTTGTATAAGAGAGAGTATGCATGGTCTGTGTGCATCAATAAACATTGGACATAAAACATCATCATCATCATCAACAACAATAATAATAATTTTGCAATATAGGAGTAATACTTTTATTGTGAAAAGATTAGATTATAAACACTGGAAATTCCGACTGGGATTAGAATGGAGGAGTTGGCTTCAATGTCGGACTCGGACTGACGGAACGGCTCGCCTATAAGTTTGTATGCAGGCGGCGTGCCCGAGCTGGGACCATCCGCGCGTCGCTCGCCGGCGGCAGCATGGTGGCCGCCGTGCTCTCCGTCCCGATTGCCGCCGCCTCCTCCAACGCCTCAAACACGGCTGCGGCGCCGCCCCACGTCGCCATCGACATCCCCGACGTCGCGCCGCCGCCCGTCACCACCTCAAGAGACAATGAAGAAGGACGCCGTCGCCGAGCGCGTCTTCGGCTCCCCGCAGGCGGCGGCGCCGCTGTCGCTTCTCAACTTCTTCCTCGGCGTCTGGTGCATGTACATGATAGTCGCTGTCCTGCTCGCCGACGTCAAGAAGCAGCAGCTGGAGGAGGACCAGGCGGCGGCGGCAGCAGCAAGCTAGTAGCTAGGATAGGATGGTCAATAGTGCTAGCTGATCTCATTCTTGATCTGATGGATGACTCATCTTGATGTAATTGATTGATTTTTTTCTCAATAAAGCTTTCATTGTATAAAAATAAAATTTATTATCTATATAAAAGAAAGTCGACTGAATGATCAATCCATCAAACAGTAGCAATGGCAGCGTGTATAAATTTATTTTTTACTCTACTTATTTATTTATTACTACTTGCCTTTTCTGCATAGGAAAAAAAAACACAGAGAGAGAGAACCATAAGATATGGATTGCGGTAACCATGCTGTTTTATATTTGTTTGACGTTTATTGGAGTATGTCTCTACTACAGTCGAAGAAGTTGTTCTCCTTTCATTCCCTCCCGTGCGGATAATCGGCATGAGTAATCACTTTATCCTCGATCACCGTACTAACACATCCTCAATTATATAAGCCTGACCATTACAACGTACGAACGATCGTTGGATTGAATCCGCCAAATTTCAGACCTTAGATCTTCTGCACAAAAAATTGTTGGTTTGCATGTATAAACTACTGAATCAAAACCATGTTATGGTCGTGTGCTAATCTGCAGAACTCGGGCGAGAAAATGAACTCGAAGTAACAAAAGTTCGGTGATGATTTACCTGACCAAGGTTTTTGTGATCTCAGGAGATACATCTGCACAGATGCTAATAATGATAGTACATGCTTATTTCAAGTCCACCGAAGAGCTACCAAAATGCAACAGGTCTAATAGAGATATGATACATCGTACAGGTATTACCATTTCCATGTATATCAGTTATTCGATAACCAGTTGAGCGAACACGACCGGGCACTGAAATGTCAAACAGTGGACAGACCTGCTAACATTTTCTGTCCATAAATTTCTAGTCACGCATCAAGATTTAAGCCTACCTTTCAAGTCCTCAGACTACAGATACCAAAATTCACCATTTCATTGAAAGAACATATGGTGCATTATTATTGTATAATCAAAAGGCTGACCCCCCTCCTTTTGTCTTCCCTAACAAAATATCTTTGGCCTCATTGATCTTTGAAGCAAGGTAATGGCTGCCGCCTGCATCTGGATGGTTAGCAACCATGACCTTCTTATGCGCCTCTTTTACCTTCTCAGGATGGGCGTTTTCCCTGCAGGGATCAAAGGAGGAAAGGAACAACAACTTAATGAAAGAAAGAAACGTAAATAAATCTCAAATTGCAAGTTACCAAATAAAAACTGTTGAATTAAAAAAAGGGACTTCACAAATGCAGGAATGACTGATCTGAAGTGTTCAACTTTGGAGGGACAAACACAGGACTTAATTCAAACTATAGGTGCTAAAAGAGTACATTTGACAGAACACATATTTGTCTCTCTCAAGAATAGAAAACTACGCCTCTGATAACAATTCCTTTCTGTATCAATGGAGAAAGCATACTAAAAAGAAAGCATATCATTGCAAAGGAGCTAATTTACCAGAGGGGCAACTTAGACGGCGAAAATCCGCCGCCTCCCTCCTCCTCCCCTTCGCCTCACCACTGCTCGAGTGGATCGTTAGCAAAGCCGGGTGGGTCACAATGATAGCGGCACTAGGGCGCTCCGCCCTCCCCGAGGTAGCTTCAACGGCTAGGGTCTGTGCCTGCTCGGTGGCGGTGCCGCCAACCCTGGGTCTTCTCCCTCGGAGCCAACGAGAACACTGGTAGAGGAGGCCACGGAGGAGATGGTGGCGGTGGGGGCGGGGCCTACGCGGCCGGATCTGGCATCCTCTAGCTACCCTATGGTTCCGGAGACGGCGGCGGAGGCAAAGGAGAGGCATGCGGCAAGGAAAAAGCCTGCGCGGCGACGACAGCGCTTGGATCTGGTCCCCCTGTGGCTGGATTCGGGCCCTCCTACGCTGGATCTGCCCAGGAGCAACAAAGAGGTCACCCTGGCCAATGGCTTTAGGCAAGGGACCGATGGCGGCAAGGCTGACTCGGCCGGCGATGGCAAGAGGATGTTTGGCAAGGCTGGCCTGGCTAATGACGGTAGGAGGTCGTGCGACGTTGCCGGCGGCAGTAGGAGGCCAGTGCATCGCAAGCAGCGACGATGGCGCATTGGCTTGGCAACAGTGGCCGTCGAGAGTGCTGTGGCGAGGGCGACGGGAGGCCGTAGACGGCGGCAGCGAGCTAGCACGGACAGTGCTCCGGGTGGCTACTGGCAGCAGGAGGAGACAGAGCGAGTTGACGGCGATACGAGCGGGCGGCCTGAGGTGGGGGTACCACAGGTCATCCGATTAAGGCATCGACGAGACGGTGGTGTCGTGAGGTGGGTGTTCCTGGCTTGCGACGGGCCCTGATCCAGACGCTTGTCCTCTTGCAGCGGCACCTTTGTCGTCACAAGATGGCTATGTTGGTGGGCTAGTGCAGGGCAGAGGGGATCCATTCTTCTCTCTCACTCTCTCCCTCTCCAACCCAACTGCATGAATGGATTTGGAGCACGTCGATGGCCAAGCTCTTCTTGATAGCCGACCAGCGACGAGGCGCTGGTGTGGTGTCTGCGCGTCGAAGGTGTATGGTTGGCGGGCTGCTGTATCCAGCAAACGACAAACGACTTTGACTCGGGAGGGCAGAAAGTTCACAAGCGAAAGCTCGGGCTAGCAACAGCGACATGTACGGGCGTCGCTTTCTCCTTGGGGTGTTGTTATGTGATCTCTGCTCTCCTTGATGGATTTCTTCAGGTGAAAACTTTGTCTTGGCTGCCCAAGACGGATGACGGTGGCACTTTCGGGTCTCAATCCCTGCTTGAAGGCATCGTCTGGAAGGTCCTTTCTTCAGGGGTGTCGTGTCTGTTTGTCTTTCAGTAGCGAGATCTGGTTGTAGGCATATGGTGTGTTTTTTTCCCTGGCTATGGTATTCCAAGATTATAGACTTATATTTTTTCTACTTTATTAATAGAAACACTGCACTATCTTGTGTGGGATGATAAAAAAAACCGTGAACATGTTTCCCGAATTATTGAACTATACTTTTTTACAAAAGGTTTTTATATGTGTGTTTTTCAAAAAAAAAAACAAATAAATATATTTTTAAGTTCATAATAGTTAATACTAAATTAGTCATAAGTTAATGATATTTCTCGTTTCTACGTGCGGAAAGAAAACAAAAGCTAAACTAGCTTCCACACGAGCCTAATATAACAGAAAAATAAATCCGATCAATGTCGCAATTGATTGAGGTGTGTACTAGAAAATAGTTGGCCACGAAAACTCCCTCTAATTTGGCCATGCATCCCGTCTAAATCAACTCTATTTCTGCTGTACTTTTCTGAACTTGGGATCACTTATTGATGACCACTTTGGGTGAAGAACACCTGAAGCAACCTACTACAACCAGAGGGCAGAGAGACCTGAAATTATTTTGCACGCCAGCACAAACCGCCAATGCAGGTGCTTTCTCCTATTACCTTCCCCTGAGGTGGACATGCCAAATGGGCAGATGGGATGTGAGATAAAAAGGCCGGATCGATGCTTTTACGCCGCACAGTCGTTGTTTAGAGACGAAGACGCACGCGCAAACGCATCGCCACACGTCTACTGGAACGGTCATATATAGCCGGTAGGTTAGGATGAAAGAAATTTAGTGATAAAGGCCCTGTTTAGATCCAATCCTAAAATTTTTTACCCTATTACATCGAACGTTTCAACACCTATATGAGATATTAAATATATGTTAAAAAAATAACTAATTACACAGATTGCGACTAATTTGCGAGACGAATCTTTTAAACCTAATTGCTACATGATTTGACAATACGGTGCTATAGTAAACATTTGCTAATGACGGATTAATTAGGTTTAATAAATTCGTCTCGCGGTTTACCAACGGATTCTGTAATTAGTTTTTTTATTAGACTATGTTTAATATTTTAAACGTGTGTTCGTATATCCGATGTGACACGCCAAAACTTTTCACCCCTGGATTAAACACAGCCAAAGATTGTGGCCATTTACAGTGCTACTATGTGGCGTGTGGTTTTAGGTAGTCATGTAGGAGCAATTAATTGTTCCAGCTAGGTTCAACTTATGTCCTCATGAGGATTCTTATGTCTCTGTTGTAGAGGAGATGGGAGCCGTCCAAAATACAATCCGATAAGGGTTAGAGGTGCAAAGGCATGCATGCTTGAGGAGTCGCATTTATTTCTCAAATCAAATAAGAGGATTGATGTTTACTACAAAACCCACAAATTTTGTCTGTTGTTTTACTTTTTAAGGGATCTTTTTTTTTCTTCTTTGCCTGATATTGTATCAGGTCCATCGATGTTGCCACTTATTATTAGTGCAGTTATTCAGCAAAACCCTCCATCCTTATTTAGTTACCGTGCATACTCAAACTGCTCTTTTCTTAAAAACCGTAAACTTTATGGTCCCTCTTCCCTCACCTCAACTTATTGAAGCCCCTCTAGCTCCTCTCCTACCTTTTTGGACGCGGCACACCTCAACCATTGCCTCCTCGAAACCTAGCGCCACTGGAACACCGACTTTACTGTCATTCGAGAAGCCACTTGTGGTGTCCCATCCCGCCCTTCACTATTTGTCCATTTCAGCGCTCAATGAAAATCCCATCTTATCCGTCATGGCCACCTACGTGGCGTCTTAGATGGCCCCTCATATTAGGAATGATCCTGGCTGTCTGATCCTGATGGATCAATCCTAACCGCACATTCCTGTGGAGAGATGGGCTTTGCATGGTGACTATAAGGTGAAATTTCCTCAATCTTAATGGGCTGCCAATCCTAGGCCTCGGGGCATGGCCCATGTGGCCCGAGGCCTAGGTCCTCCCCTACTCCACGTTGAATAGGGCCTCCCTCTCACTGACGAATGGGTACTATTTGGTACCCCATCTATCAATTGTTGACGCCATAATTCTTTTCCAGCATAGATATGAAATGTGATGATGCAACAAATCAAACTAAATTTCTGAAAATGGTTTAAACATATTAAAACTTAAAATTTATGACTAATCCATACCAACTTGAAATTAAGACATGCAACATGTAAAATTCATCTAAACTCAACCTCTACCGTTTCTTTAATGTACTGTTTATGTGGTTTTATTATATTTTCTCCTTGTTTTTACTTGCCAATGTGTAGTTCACGACAAAATATGATTTTGCAATATATAACACTTTTATTCTGAAAAGATTAATTAGATTATAAACACTGGAATCTCCGAGACTCCAACTCGGATCAGAATGGAGGAGTTGGCCTCAATGTCCGACTCGGACTGACGAGACTAATGAAAGAAAGAAAAACGTAAATTAAATCTCAAATTGCCAAGTACCAAATGGAAAACTGTTGAATTAAAAAAGGGACTTCCACAATGCAGAATGACTGATCTGAAGTGTTCACTTTGGAGGACAAACACAGGACTTAATTCAAACTATAGGTGCTAAAAGAGTACATTTGACAGACACATATTTGTCTCTCTCAAGAATAAGAACTACGCCTCTGATAACAATTCCTTTCGTATCAATGGAGAAAGCATACTAAAAGAAAGCATATCATTGCAAAGGAGCTAATTTACCAGGGAATTTCAATTGACTCTTGGTAGATAGGTTAGTTAATGGGAGTTAGGTGCACTGTTACAGTAGCTCAGTACTTTTTGCCCCACATAGTATGGTGAAATGCAAGACTGACCATCATTCCACAATCCATCTAATTATCTAAAATGATAGAATGATCATGTTCAGCTTCTAAAACTATACTTTTATGACATGTCTAATACATAAACATCAAGAGCTACAGAAACTATTTTGTATTTGGAAGGGCAGAGTTGTTTTTTTGCAACTAGCTGTGTTCTATGATGTGTTCATTACGGTTAAATTACAGCTATGAATCCTGTGTCTATTTTAGAAGTTTATGAGTACCCCTCAATGATGTTCAACAATATCTCCCATACAGAAAACAGGCATCTCACAGATTTTACTGCATCGGCCTTACAGTCCTTAACTCCCTACATTTCTGTGAAATGTGTACTTCCATTGTTTATGAGGGCTGGCAACAAATGGAGGCTTGGGATGGGTGGAATCTTACAATGAGTTAAGAGGGGGCAGGGATCAGGAAAAGTTCACGAGTGTGAGTGCATCAGTTCACAAAATATCAATG
>CM020184.1:8282845-8335542 GCA_009805545.1 Oryza longistaminata
AATCCATCAAACAGTAGTAATGGCTGACCATGCTGTTTTATATTTGTTTCTTGTTTATTACTTCCTCCATTTCACAATGTAAGTCATTCTAGCATTTTTCACATATGTCTAGATTCATTAACATCAATATAAACGTAGAAAATGCTAGAATGACTTACATTGTGAAACGGAAGGAGTATGTCTCTACTACAGTCGAAGAAGTTGTTCTCCTTTCATTCCCTCCCGTGCTGATAGTCGGCATGAGTAATCACTTTATCCTCGATCACCGTACTAACACATCCTCAATTATATAAGCCTGACCCATTACAACTTACGAGCATACTGGAACTCCGTTGAAAACTCTACTATAACTCAGTTGAAACTCTGCCTAAAACCTGTTGAATCCGCCAAATTTCAGACCTTAGATCTTCTGCACAAAAAAATTTTTGTTTGCATGTATAAACTACTTAATCAAAACCATGTTATGGTTGTGTGCTAGTCTGCCGAACTCGAGCGAGCAAATGAACTCGAAGTAACAAAAGTTCAGTGATGGAATGGTCGATGTAGTCCAGAGTTTGGATGATTTACCTGACCATGGTTTTTTGTGATCTCAGGAGATACATCTGCAGAAATGCTAATAATGATACATGCTTATTTCAAGTCCACTGAAGAGCTACCAAAATGCAACAGGTATAATGGAGATCTGATACATTGTACAGGTAATACAATCTCCATGTATATCAGTTATTCGATAACCAGTTGGGTGAACACGACCGGGCACTGAAATGTCAAACAGTGGACAGACCTGCTAACATTTTCTGTCCATAAATTTCTAGTCACGCATCAAGATTTAAGCCTACCTTTCAAGTCCTCAGACTACAGATACCAAAATTCACCATTTCATTGAAAGAACATATGGTGCATTATTATTGTATAATCAAAAGGCTGACCCCCCTCCTTTTGTCTTCCCTAACAAAATATCTTTGGCCTCATTGATCTTTGAAGCAAGGTAATGGCTACCGCCTGCATCTGGATGGTTAGCAACCATGACCTTCTTATGCGCCTCTTTTACCTTCTCAGGATGGGCGTTTTCCCTGCAGGGATCAAAGGAGGAAATGAACAACAACTTAATGAAAGAAAGAAACGTAAATAAATCTCCAATTGCAACTTACCAAATAAAAACTGTTGAATTAAAAAAAGGGACTTCACAAATGCAGGAATGACTGATCTGAAGTGTTCAACTTTGGAGGGACAAACACAGGACTTAATTCAAACTATAGGTGCTAAAAGAGTACATTTGACAGAACACATATTTGTCTCTCTCTCAAGAATAGAAAACTACGCCTCTGATAACATTCCCTTTCTGTATCAATGGAGCGAGCATACTCAAAAGAAAACATATCATTGCAAAGGAGCTAATTTACCAGGGAAATTTCAATTGACTCTTGGTAGATAGGTTAGTTAATGGGAGTTAGGTGCACTGTTATCAGTAGCTCAGTACTTTTTGCCCCACATAGTATGGTGAAATGCAAGACTGATCCATCTATTCCAGTAATCCATCTAAAATGATAGAATGATCATGTTCAGCTTCTAAAACTATACTTTTATGACATGTTTAATACATAAACATCAAGAGCTACAGATGTTATATTTGCTCTAAGGAGGCTTACCTATCAAAACTATTTGTATTTGAAAAGGGCAGAGTTGTCTTATTTGCAACTTACTGTGTTCTATGATGTGTTCATTATGGTAAACTTACAGCTATGAATCCCGTGTCTATTTTAGAAGTTTAATGAGTAGCCCTCAATGATGTTCAACAATATCTCCCCATACAGAAAACAGGCATCTCACAGATTTTACTGCATCAGCCTTACAGTCCTTAACTCCCTACATTTCTGTGAAATGTGTACTTCCATTGCTTATGAGGATCTGGCGAACAGATTCGGCTTGGGATGGGTGGAATCTTACAATGAGTTAAGAGGGGGGCAGGGATCAGGAAAAGTTCATGAGTGTGAGTGCATCAGTTCAAAAAATATCAATGACACATGGGGATGGGGTGAAGCTAGATATATGAGTAGATTTGTGCTAATACAAATATAAACATTAAAGATTCATTGACTGTACTATAGATACTACCATGCTTCTATATGATATTTACCTGACACCTAGGATTAAACCAGCTTCTCGTCGAGTCATTGTAGGTTGAAAGCCACCTTCATAGAATTTGCGCATCCTAGGAACTACAGGCCTTGCCTTATAAGCATTCCAAGCTTGGATGCTATATCTACCAGCAAGAGCCGCTGCTGCAACCGTGAGTCCTGCTATGAGTGGTGTAGCCTGCAGAAATTAAATACGGAAGTATTTAATTGCTATAACTGTATAACTAACTTTGTCGTGTTGCACACCCATTTTCGGCCTCTACTTTGTTATTGGCACTCTGTATTCATGCATTAAACTGAAATCAAACATTTAGAGATCATAAAATTATCCAGAAGCTAGAAAGTAAATAAGCACAAATTGGTAGGGTGCATGGAGAAGACAACAGGAAATTGTTTTGCGAACTACAAAAATAACTGAAAACAACACGGTCATTAGAAAACTGCCGCTCCATTGCAAAGATAAATAAAACCAATGCTGATTTGCACTCATTCTTAGTTTTGGACAACCCGCTGATTAATACTTAAAACTATGCAGCGAATGCACCCAAATTGTAATTTCATACCAATAGTAATATGAGGATGAGAAATGATGTGAGTTATACTAAGATGTTTCCATGACCATGAGTAGCAATTCGTGCAGATTGACTATGCCCACCAAGTTCTACTCTAATTGGATTACCGAACTCCCAGATAAGCAACTGGCTCAACAAATCCACAGAGCAGAGTTATCTGAGCTTTAACTTTCAATCGGAATAATAACAGATTATACCAACAAAGTTCCCAATCTTACATCTACCACACACACCCCTGACTCCAAAATTGCTCAACATTTCACATTAGCAATCAGTGCAACACCTGGAAAATTCCCTCTATAGCTGCACCTGGTTCCCTTACCCTACGGATGGGATTGCTCAAACAAAAACTAATCCAATCTTAGCACATACAAACGACACACGAGCCATTAACCAAAGCTGGAATTTCCGCGAGGGAGAAGAGCTCACCATTTCCGGTACTCCGCCACCGGCCAGCCCGGCGCACTGGGCGCGAGAGGGGCGGGTACGCGATAGGGCTCGTCTACGCGGAGGCGGCAGGGTACCCGGCGCTAAGGCCGCCCCGGCGGTCGCCGGAGGAGGTCGTCGTCGTCGGCGGCGGCGGCGGAAGAGGAGGTCGACGGCGATGACGACGAGGAGTAGACTAATGTTGACTTATTTGATGTTTACTTGGATTACTTGCTCACTTCGCTTGTGCTAGATTGTCACAGATATTTGACTGTTCTTACATGATTAACTAGTGTATTAATTTGTTTTAATTAAGAAAAAAAATTGGTTCGACACATGAAAATGGATCGATGGAACTTCTGCTTCTTTTTTCTAAGAATTTTCTAAAATCAAACTAATACGAGGCATTATTTCTCATAACAAATAAGGGGTTTGATGTTTAGTACGAAGCCTACAAATTTTGACTGTTGTTTTACTTTCTTCTTTGCCTCATGTCATTGTTTGGGTTTCCTAACGTTAGTGCTGTGCGTTCGTCGAAGAAAATCCTTTATTCTTCTTTAGTTATTATTAATTAAATTAATGTGATAGTCATACTACCGCACTTATTAAAATGTTTCTCTTATTGCCGAGCTATAATTTCTTCTGAAAACGGCGTAAACTTTGCACTCCCTCTGCCTTCAACATAACTTCATTTCACAAGTTTGTCGAAAAATTCCTTTTTTTTTTCCTCAAACATGCAAGTTAAATCGAGTTTAAAGCATCAAGTCATATAGTTCAAACTGTTTGAAGTAATAGCCCTTCATCTTTGAAGCCGCTCAGACTTCGTAAAGCTCAGTTTCTTTCAAGAAAGAAAAATGCTAACCTATACTCTTGCAAGATTGGTTTAACATTTGACTTGAGATCCAATTTCCGATCATCCAAGAAGTACATCAGCGATTTGGTTCTTCTATGGGTGCTGTTTTCCTCGTTTAGCTTATGTAACTCTCTCATTTATCATGAGCACTTCTCCTCCTGCGGCAGCGCCTCGTCGTCACAGGATGACTGCATTGGTGGGCTAGTGCGAGAAAGAGAGGATCCATTCTTCTCTCTCACTCTCTCCCTCTCCAACCCAACTGCATGAATGGATTTGGAGCACGTCGATGGCCAAGCTCTTCTTGATAGCCGACCAGCGACGAGGCGCTGGTGTGGTGTCTGCGCGTCGAAGGTGTATGGTTGGCGGGCTGCTGTATCCAGCAAACGACAAACGACTTTGACTCAGGAGGGCAGAAAGTTCACGAGCGAAAGCTCGGGCTAGCGACAGCGACATGTACGGGCGTCGCTTTCTCCTTGGGGTGTTGTTGTGTGATCTCTGCTCTCCTTGATGGATTTATTCGGGTGAAAACTTTGTCTTGGCTGCCAAAGACGGATGACGGTGGCACTTTCGGGTCTCAATCCCTTCTTGAAGGCATCATCCGGGAGGTCCTTTCTTTAGGGGTGTCGTGTCTGTTTGTCTTTCAGTAGCGAGATCTGGTTGTAGGCATATGGTGTGTTTTTTTTTCCTGGCTATGTATTCCAAGATTATGGACTTATATTTTTTTTCTGCTTTATTAATAGAAACACCGCACTATCTTGTGTGGGATGTTAAAAAAGACCGTGAACATGTTTCCCTATACTTTTTTACAAAAGGTTTTTATATATGTGTTTTTTTCAAAAAAAAATCAAAAAAATATATTTTTAAGTTCATAATAGTTAATACTAAATTAGTCATAAGTTAATGATATTTCTCGTTTCTACGTGCGGAAAGAAAACAAAAGCTAAACTAGCTTCCACACGAGCCTAATATAACAGAAAAATAAATCCGATCAATGTCGCAATTGATTGAGGTGTGTACTAGAAAATAGTTGGCCACGAAAACTCCCTCTAATTTGGCCATGCATCCCGTCTAAATCAACTCTATTTCTGCTGTACTTTTCTGAACTTGGGATCACTTATTGATGACCACTTTGGGTGAAGAACACCTGAAGCAACCTACTACAACCAGAGGGCAGAGAGACCTGAAATTATTTTGCACGCCAGCACAAACCGCCAATGCAGGTGCTTTCTCCTATTACCTTCCCCTGAGGTGGACATGCCAAATGGGCAGATGGGATGTGAGATAAAAAGGCCGGATCGATGCTTTTACGCCGCACAGTCGTTGTTTAGAGACGAAGACGCACGCGCAAACGCATCGCCACACGTCTACTGGAACGGTCATATATAGCCGGTAGGTTAGGATGAAAGAAATTTAGTGATAAAGGCCCTGTTTAGATCCAATCCTAAAATTTTTTACCCTATTACATCGAACGTTTCAACACCTATATGAGATATTAAATATATGTTAAAAAAATAACTAATTACACAGATTGCGACTAATTTGCGAGACGAATCTTTTAAACCTAATTGCTACATGATTTGACAATACGGTGCTATAGTAAACATTTGCTAATGACGGATTAATTAGGTTTAATAAATTCGTCTCGCGGTTTACCAACGGATTCTGTAATTAGTTTTTTTATTAGACTATGTTTAATATTTTAAACGTGTGTTCGTATATCCGATGTGACACGCCAAAACTTTTCACCCCTGGATTAAACACAGCCAAAGATTGTGGCCATTTACAGTGCTACTATGTGGCGTGTGGTTTTAGGTAGTCATGTAGGAGCAATTAATTGTTCCAGCTAGGTTCAACTTATGTCCTCATGAGGATTCTTATGTCTCTGTTGTAGAGGAGATGGGAGCCGTCCAAAATACAATCCGATAAGGGTTAGAGGTGCAAAGGCATGCATGCTTGAGGAGTCGCATTTATTTCTCAAATCAAATAAGAGGATTGATGTTTACTACAAAACCCACAAATTTTGTCTGTTGTTTTACTTTTTAAGGGATCTTTTTTTTTCTTCTTTGCCTGATATTGTATCAGGTCCATCGATGTTGCCACTTATTATTAGTGCAGTTATTCAGCAAAACCCTCCATCCTTATTTAGTTACCGTGCATACTCAAACTGCTCTTTTCTTAAAAACCGTAAACTTTATGGTCCCTCTTCCCTCACCTCAACTTATTGAAGCCCCTCTAGCTCCTCTCCTACCTTTTTGGACGCGGCACACCTCAACCATTGCCTCCTCGAAACCTAGCGCCACTGGAACACCGACTTTACTGTCATTCGAGAAGCCACTTGTGGTGTCCCATCCCGCCCTTCACTATTTGTCCATTTCAGCGCTCAATGAAAATCCCATCTTATCCGTCATGGCCACCTACGTGGCGTCTTAGATGGCCCCTCATATTAGGAATGATCCTGGCTGTCTGATCCTGATGGATCAATCCTAACCGCACATTCCTGTGGAGAGATGGGCTTTGCATGGTGACTATAAGGTGAAATTTCCTCAATCTTAATGGGCTGCCAATCCTAGGCCTCGGGGCATGGCCCATGTGGCCCGAGGCCTAGGTCCTCCCCTACTCCACGTTGAATAGGGCCTCCCTCTCACTGACGAATGGGTACTATTTGGTACCCCATCTATCAATTGTTGACGCCATAATTCTTTTCCAGCATAGATATGAAATGTGATGATGCAACAAATCAAACTAAATTTCTGAAAATGGTTTAAACATATTAAAACTTAAAATTTATGACTAATCCATACCAACTTGAAATTAAGACATGCAACATGTAAAATTCATCTAAACTCAACCTCTACCGTTTTTTTAATGTACTGTTTATGTGGTTTTATTATATTTTCTCCTTGTTTTTACTTGCCAATGTGTAGTTCACGACAAAATATGATTTTGCAATATATAACACTTTTATTCTGAAAAGATTAATTAGATTATAAACACTGGAATCTCCGAGACTCCAACTCGGATCAGAATGGAGGAGTTGGCCTCAATGTCCGACTCGGACTGACGAGACGGCTAATCAACTAGCCAGCTAATAACAGAGAACATGTTCTTGGTATGGAGTTTATCTTTCAAATGGTGAATGACTTTTACTGGATGCCGAGTTGACAAACATTGAAAGACCATACTACCATTGTCTGCAGAGGTTGCCAGCCTGCAATTCAATGCTAAAGCAGTTAAAAGAGGATCACAGTCATCCATCTCTTTAAGATATGGTATGGAGTTTTTCAGATGCTAATATATATTTATACTGCATTCTTCCTCTCATCTGGTGTGCTTAAACCTTTCTATAATTTACATCGTAATAACATTTAAAGCCTCAAACAACTTAAATGCTGGTATTTTCTTTTGAATATAAGATGTTCATGGGAAAAGTCTGAAGCGGGAAAACCAATCCTGAAGCTACTATGGAGGAAGTCACTGAGGAGAAAACTATATATTTAAGGTTTGGCATCCTATGCTTCTGTAGTGCTCAAGCTATCAATGCAATCTTAATTTTGCTTTCAGATGTTAACTGGAACATTGAATGCTATTTTCCTTGGAGTTACTATAAAATTTACTGACTTGAGTTTATTTTCTTAGATATGATGAGATGTGCCCTTTGAAGTATCTGTGCTCCTATATTGCCATAACGATTTTTAATTAGAACCTCAGTTGTAATATTTTAATCCATATAATGCCAATTGTGCACCTTTCTTCAAGATGAGATATTTTATTTTCTTATTGTGTTTGCTCTGGTCTGTAACTAAGACATTTGCTCATCCAATTATTGTATTTAAAAGGAGTCCTAAAGAATATGTCTTCATTGATCTGACTGTATATTCTAAAGAGTAATTTGATAAAAACCATAAAGAACTTAGATAGTCAAGTTTACAATCGTAAAATATTTGTTTGTCTTGCAATTCTTAATATATGCTACTTTTTGTTGTATTAGATAATAGCGAAAAAAATCTGCACAAATATCACTTGCTAATATAATTTTGAATGCCTCTGAAATTACACTGAGATATATATCTTCAGTCTTTTACAGAAAATAAAATGACATTGCTGAAACAAATGACCATTTTTTACGTTAATTGAATAACATGGCAAACCTCCAGAAGAATCTTCATATTAATCGCAGTTCCCCTGTTCACAGAAGATAGGAATTTGAGCTCATGAACAAAATCTTCAGAATCAGGACATGCGTAAAAAATAAGATCATAATCATGAATAAGTGAGCTGCATATATCATATACCATGTTTTTCTTAATTTGGATAGCTAGCAAAGATAAATACTATGATAAACTGCATTAAAACTGGCATAAAGGATATAAGCAGATTAGAGTAGCATTTTCTTTTCTTTTCTGCAGAAGAAGTTCATCGCATTGTAGAATCTGCATAGGTTCACATCCGAAACCCCACGGCTTATTCACATCCCGATCAGGTCTCCTATGACACAATTAACAACCTATCATTGAAGAGCATGCCTTTCTTCCGTGAGAAGTGTGCTCTCATAGACTCTCTTTTCCCTTCCCTTTGCAAATAGGCAGCGCCAACAGCCATATCTAGGAGGTGAGCCAATCCCTTTCTTCATCAATAGGAGGTGGCTGTAGTGGCTTGCCGCTTGCAACAAGTTACAATGCATATTCTTGTTTTTTTTTTCCTTATTTTCTAACTGAATGAGGTTATCATTTTTTTTTCTTTTGGTACGTACTTATGCTTCGTATCTTGTTGATTGGGGCCTTGTTGTACCGTTACTATGTCGGTTCTTATTGCAATGTATTTCACTAGAATTAAGAGTTTAGAGGGTTGATATATTAGGTATGCTTTTACTTTTATCATCTTATAGCACAATTACACAAATGGATATACTCCCTTCTCTTGGACATTTTGGTATTTTAGAAAGCATATAACATTGGAGTAGTTATTTTTGCCTGCTAATAACAACAAATCTATTAAAGTTTTTGTATGAAATTGTTACTAGTTAATTTGTCATAGAATTTATTTCTATAAGAAGTGTATACCTGTAAAAAGTGGTCTGTGTAGCATGTTGTAGGCCATACTATATCCGAAATGTTACTTTTGGAACAGAGGGAATATGTTCCTTAATTCAATTTACCGGGGAAAAAAATGTTCACATGATGGATTTTGCACAAACTGCCATTCTGAGGGCTCAAATAGAATATTTTCCTCATGGCGTACTAATCAATCTTACAGGATGACATGATAGAGTATGCACAACTTCCTACCCTCTTTATGCATGCAAATTATTGAGTCTTATGTGCACTTCTGGAAAAAGGAAAGAAATGAGCATGCATGTGTCCTGTTGTGACCACACAATCAATTGCATGCATGTGAGCTGTGTGGCTGTGTTCAAAATTGAATCCGTAAATCCATTATACACGTATCTGTGTTCTGTACTGTTACTTCACATGTGTCCATGTATATTTCATAATAGCTAGAAGATCTAAACAAAAGATTCACTGAAAGATTCCTTTTTCAGAGTAATGGGAGAATTTTAAGCTTTTTTTTTTCCCATCAATGTGGAAATTTCTAGTTTTCATACTTTGTAAAATTAAGGCAGGGACTTCTAGGATAGCCTCTAAATTAGTATAAAGAAAGGTTAGTCTGGTTGATTAGTGATTAATAATTTGTTGGACCTCAAGGAATCATATAACTTTTGCTAGGTACCCACTTGTAAAACAACTGAATATCAGGGTCGATGTGATGCAAGAATCCATTGGCTTATGGGTGAATAGTTGACCTGTAGTCTGTGTTGTCATTGTTAATCCTAGCTGATAACTGAGGTCTGTGGGAGACCTAACTACATATCCCGAGAGCATATGGTTTCAACTTTAAAGAACCTCCTTGGGAGGTGGAACAGAGCGAGTTGAGCCCTCATCCGTACGAGTACCGTTAATAGAAGGATAAGTGGCCTAATCCTTTAAAGTTATTATTTGTCTTTTTTTACGACCGATGTCATATACGAAAGAATATCCAAGAGTTTCTATTAGTATTGTCATGACCAAAATGCCGATGATGCTTGACATCTTGACGTAATGCCTAGGAAATCCTATGAATGAAATCATGAGCTTATTTGCGCAAATATATATTTGCATTACATGCATGTGTTGATTACGTTAGTTACTGAATACATAAAATTTCAGTTTATTACATGTTTCGTAGGAAGATGGCATTAATCAACTAGCCAGCTAATAACAGAGAACATGTTCTTGGTATGGAGTTTATCTTTCAAATGGTGAATGAGTTTTACTGGATGCCGAGTTGACAAACATTGAAAGACCATACTACCATTGTCTGCAGAGGTTGCCAGCCTGCAATTCAATGCTAAAGCAGTTAAAAGAGGATCACAGTCATCCATCTCTTTAAGATATGGTATGGAGTTTTTCAGATGCTAATATATATTTATACTGCATTCTTCCTCTCATCTGGTGTGCTTAAACCTTTCTATAATTTACATCGTAATAACATTTAAAGCCTCAAACAACTTAAATGCTGGTATTTTCTTTTGAATATAAGATGTTCATGGGAAAAGTCTGAAGCGGGAAAACCAATCCTGAAGCTACTATGGAGGAAGTCACTGAGGAGAAAACTATATATTTAAGGTTTGGCATCCTATGCTTCTGTAGTGCTCAAGCTATCAATGCAATCTTAATTTTGCTTTCAGATGTTAACTGGAACATTGAATGCTATTTTCCTTGGAGTTACTATAAAATTTACTGACTTGAGTTTATTTTCTTAGATATGATGAGATGTGCCCTTTGAAGTATCTGTGCTCCTATATTGCCATAACGATTTTTAATTAGAACCTCAGTTGTAATATTTTAATCCATATAATGCCAATTGTGCACCTTTCTTCAAGATGAGATATTTTATTTTCTTATTGTGTTTGCTCTGGTCTGTAACTAAGACATTAAATGCTCATCCAATTATTGTATTTAAAAGGAGTCCTAAAGAATATGTCTTCATTGATCTGACTGTATATTCTAAAGAGTAATTTGATAAAAACCATAAAGAACTTAGATAGTCAAGTTTACAATCGTAAAATATTTTTTTTGTCTTGCGATTCTTAATATATGCTACTTTTTGTTGTATTAGATAATAGCGAAAAAAATCTGCACAAATATCACTTGCTAATATAATTTTGAATGCCTCTGAAATTACACTGAGATATATATCTTCAGTCTTTTACAGAAAATAAAATGACATTGCTGAAACAAATGACCATTTTTTACGTTAATTGAATAACATGGCAAACCTCCAGAAGAATCTTCATATTAATCGCAGTTCCCCTGTTCACAGAAAATAGGAATTTGAGCTCATGAACAAAATCTTCAGAATCAGGACATGCGTAAAAAATAAGATCATAATCATGAATAAATGAGCTGCATATATCATATACCATGTTTTTCTTAATTTGGATAGCTAGCAAAGATAAATACTATGATAAACTGCATTAAAACTGGCATAAAGGATATAAGCAGATTAGAGTAGCATTTTCTTTTCTTTTCTGCAGAAGAAGTTCATCGCATTGTAGAATCTGCATAGGTTCACATCCGAAACCCCACGGCTTATTCACATCCCGATCAGGTCTCCTATGATACAATTAACAACCTATCATTGAAGAGCATGCCTTTCTTCCGTGAGAAGTGTGCTCTCATAGACTCTCTTTTCCCTTCCCTTTGCAAATAGGCAGCGCCAACAGCCATATCTAGGAGGTGAGCCAATCCCTTTCTTCATCAATAGGAGGTGGCTGTAGTGGCTTGCCGCTTGCAACAAGTTACGATGCATATTCTTGTTTTTTTTTTTCCTTATTTTCTAACTGAATGAGGTTATCATTTTTTTTTTCTTTTGGTACGTACTTATGCTTCGTATCTTGTTGATTGGGGCCTTGTTTAAACCTTATTCTTAGTTAAAAGATTGACTGGTGTAAATCACTTTATCTTATTCTTACATTCTAATGGTGTTCAGTTGATTGTTTCTTGTGAATGTCGGGCAAGCCACTACACTGCCTGAGCCAGAGATAAAAGCATATGATGTGCTCCGGTACATTCATGCTGTAAAGGACACATTCCCAGACCAGCCCTAGAAGCTTGATGAGTCATCATAATTTTGCTTCATTTCAAGAGCAAGAGGTGGGATTACTCACGTATGTTGGTAAAACACTTGCATGCTAATGATTAATTATATTAGAGTAAGATATTTGTGCTACTAGGAGTGTTTATGGATCGCTAAGCTAAATACATGTTGCTGATATTTTATTTTTCAGGGTACACAATACATGAACATCCATGTAAAGATCATGCTCAGTGGGTAACAAGCCCAAGTGCCCGACACTAATATGGTACTCCCTCCTTTTTTTACTTATGGTTTAGGACATTTACAGTTTCCAATGCACATGTTTTATTGTTGCTTACTACGATTATATATCCACAAAAATAATTAAAAGCATAACAGCATGAAAGTATTTTTCCAAGAAAATCAACTAATGACATTTTCACATGTCAAATCTTTTTTTTTTTGCATATATTAGTGAATTAACATTTTGAGTTTTGATTGCACACATTCTAAAACTTCATTTATTTGACAACAGAGGGAGTGTCAACGATTTTATAAGGAAATTAGATTGTGCCTAAGTTGCAAGAATATTATGCAAAGTAATGTCTTTCACCTAAACTTTTCATAGTCCACTAGATAGTGGGAGTAGCTTGTACTAAATGGAATGATATAAGAGAGAAATACTTGAAACTTTTTAACTAAAATATACTTAACCAAAGCCGGTGGAGTATCGGTGGACAGTGGAGGATCTTCCAAAGCTAGAAAATGGTGCTGGAAGGTACATGATGGTTCACAAAATTGGAGAAACGAACCTCTACTAGAAGACGAGAGTAAACTTCCCCTCAGTAAAGTTGCACCCTAACAGATCAAGGCTGTAAACAACTTTAACAGAACCTTGGTAACATGAAAATCTTTCAGCCTTACAACTAGTTACCAAATTTGAGAATGAAGCCTGAGCATATTTTTACACTATTTTTCTGATTAGCCAATATGATTTTGACTTGACCATAATATTGCCAACTTGTTAGCTTTTCTATGCTCAACATGGTTTTGGAAGGCATACGTTTTAGATCCAACAAGGTGGAGATTTACATTCCTATTGTGGGAACTAGAAAGATGCTTCTCCAGTCTCCACACCCAAAAGTTCCAATATGTTAGCTTTTGAGGCAAATGATTGTGGGGAATAGATGTGCACACAACCACCATCAAAGTCTACCAAAGAGCAAGTAAATGGATTGATTTTGATTGTATGATCCTCGTGGATCCATACATAAAACACCTGGAGAGAATGCATGCAAGTAAAAAGCTGATTCACTTGAAGGCGTGAGTAAAACTTACCTCACACAAAAGCTACCTGCCTACCCCCTTCCTTTTCTTTTAGTTGATCCTTGAGTGTGCACACAAAACTAGAAAATCATTATATTTTTCTAGATATGACTATTTCGCCTTGAATATATTGTTTAGTATTGTGGGTAGCGAGTAGGTGAGAGTGTTATAAAGCAACTTTTATATTTGTGTGGGACTGTGGGTATAATATAACTACTTATTATAGGGGTAAAAAAGGAAACTACACATTGAGAATGCATTTCAAGTATTTGCAAACAACATTTTTTTTTTCAAAACTATCAATTGAACAAGAACGGAGGGAGTATAAATCAGCAATACCAAGTTGTTAAACAACTTTCCATGGAAACATGGGAACACTAGAATTGCGTGGGCTTACATTTTGCCACGGGTTTGGCCAACTTAAGGCAGACGTTTTGTTTGCCACCACACTTTTGACATGCCACATAACCTTGCCTTATTGCCCCACATGTCATGGACACATTTTCTAGCCATGTCTTACCTAAGTTGTGGCCAACTATATTCAGGCACACAATCCATGGCATGCACACTTTAGCTTAAAAAATTGGCAACTTAGCATATGCAACCAAACTGACCTTTACACTAAAGCCATCTAAAAGTATGAAGTACATTAATAAAGACAGCAACACATCTAAAAATTGTAGTGCTTATCTTGGATCGTTTAAGAGAACAATGGAAGACACAAAACCTGAGAACTAACTTGTTTTTTTTTCCTTTTTTTGCAATTTCTATCTGATTGATTTGATCACAATTGGGTCAGAAAGTGAAATTGACGCAAACATTGCTAACTTGTTAGCTGATTCTTTGCTCGACATGTTTGTGGAAGGCATACGTTTGAGAGATATTGAGTTGTGACTAGGTTGAGATTTACAATGCAATAGTGAGAAGTAGTAAGTTGCTTCTCTACACTAAAAATCTCCAACGCTTCAGCTTTTGCACCTAGGATTGTGGCTAACAGATGTGCACACGATCACTATTAATGTTCGTAAAAGAGGAGAGTAGATAATTGGATTGATTTGGTTGCATGCCACAACGTGCCTAGATGATATTGTTAGCCATGAAGGGAAGTGAAAGCCATAGCGCATAATGCCACACACCATCTGATCTAGAGGCAACCCGTTGTGGTTGGTTGGCTTGCTACATCGATCATCTTGGCGCCGCGAGCACACGCGCGTAGTTCCATATTGCTTATGGCATTGACTTGGTCAAAGTTGGGTCAGAAAGTGTAAATGGCACAAATATTACCAACTTGTTAGATAATTCTTTGCTCAACATGATTCTGGATGACATACGGTTTAGTGCTATACAAATCACACAACACTGCTAGCTTAAACAAAAGTGTTTGGTCAGATTCAGAATTGAAAACAAAAACTGCATGCCATGCCATCGCGTGCCTAGCTGGTATCCTTAGCTAGGTAGGAAAGTGAAAGCTCTAGTGCACAATGCCACACACCAGCCGATCGAGAGGCTAACCATTGTAGTTGGTTGGCTTGTTGCATCGTTCATCCTGGTATTGTGAGCACACACGTAGTACCACACTGCTTTAGAGCTAAATACCTATTAAGAACATTATAGAAATCAAGTACATAAATTCTAGTCACATATTCTTCCACGGTTGTCTGATTGTCCAATATGGCATTGACTTGGCCATAGTTGAGTTAGAAAGTGTAAATGGCACAAATATTACCAACTTGTTAGATAATTCTTTGCTCAACATGATTCAGGAAGACATACGGTTTGGTGCTACACGAATCACACAACACTTCTAGCTTTAACAAAAGTGTCCGGTCAGGTTCAGGATTGAGAACAAAACCGCATGCCATGCCACAATGTTCCTAGCTGGTATCCTTTACCAGGTAGGAAAATGAAAGCTATACTGCACAATGTTACACACCAGCCAATCAAAAGGCAAACCGTTGTGACTAGCTAGCTTTGTCGTTGCTCGCACATTTCGTGCACTATACCACCCTATTGTCTGTGGTTTCCATTTCTCTAAAACAGAAACCCACACGAATCACACATCACTCTGTGAGCTTTAACAAAAGTGTTTAGGTGGGTTCAAGATCGAGAACAAAAACCGCATGCCTAGCTGGTATCCTTAGCCAAGTAAGAAAGTGAAAACTTTAGCGCGCAATGCCACACACTAGCCGATCGAGAGGAAAACCGTTGTGGCTAGCTGGCTTGTTGCATTGTTCATCCTAGCACTGCGAGCTCATGCGATCACGCACATAGTACCACATTGGTTGAGAGCTCCATATGTATTAAGATCATTATAGAAATCGAATACATAAATAGACTCCTTTTGTCCCAAAATAAGTCCATACATGAATTCAGACATAGCCTTATAGCCTATGTATGAATTCATGTATAGAAGTGGACTTATTTTGGGACAGAGAGAGTAGTTATATGATTCATAAATGGAAAATAGAGCATTTAAAGTCAGGCTTCCTCAGAATAGTTAGGCTTGAGAGGGAGTATCGGACACGTTGAACGATTGGCTGGTGGATGCAGCTCGAGAAATATTCTAGTTCGAGGGAGTGTTACGGAAGAGGGAACAATCGGCCATCGACAGCGCAAAAGGTAGTGATGTTAGTGGCAACAGGGTTGGGATGCAAATATTCAAGCTTCAGAAAGTGCCACAATAGGGTTAGAAAGTGTAAGTGACATAAACCTTGGTATCTTAGTTGATTCTTTGCTCAACATGGTTTTGGGAAACATAAGTTCAATGCTATAAATTTTTGAGAAGCAGAAATTTGATTCATGATGAAAAGCTCCAATGCTTCAGCTTTTGTAGCAAGTGATTGTGGCTAGAGAATGCTTGTGAGTACTAGATGGTTGGTCAAGAAAAATGTTTGAGAAACACAAACAATCCTACTTTAGAAGACATGAGTAGAACTTTGTATTGATTGACTGCTTGATCATCGTGGATGCAGTAGAGAATGCTTGTGGGTACTAGGCAGTTGGTGAATCAAAATATGCTAAAAAAACTCAACTAAAACAGATGGCACAGATCACAATCAAAGTCCAACGAAGAGAACTTGTGTAAGTGTATTGATTGACTACATGATCATCATGGACACAAATTAAATGCCCAGAGAGAATGCTTATGAGTACTGGGTGGTTGCCGAAGCAAAATTCAAGAAACAATCCTAAACCAGAAGACGCGAGTAAAACTTCCTTGAACAGTCCAACAAAACCAAACTGCTAAGTTAGGAACATTTTTATCTTGCATGCTTGCACTAAAGCCATAAAAAAGTATGAGTCGATTGACAAGCGTTGCAGCACATTTGAATATTGAAGTGCTTTTCTTAGACCCCTCACAAAAATATTAGAGCATACCAAATTTGAGGACAAGACTACAATTCCGTTGGTAGCATTTTGCACTATTTGTGTGCTTATCCAACATAGTTTTAGTTGACAACAAATTTGGAGATGACACAAACATTGCCAACTTGTTTGTTAATTCGCTTCTTGGCAAGATTTTTGAGGACACGTTTCGACGCTATCAAACTATCAATAAGTATACCACTTTGAAACTGGATAGTTGCTTGTCGATGATATAAATCTCCTGCTTTAGATTTTGCTACAGTATAATGGACGATTGAAGAAACACAATAATGATCAAAGTACATTGACGGGGAGAGCATATAAGTGGATTTATTTTGATTGTTGTTGGTGTATACATTTAAATCCAAGAGAGAATTCTTGTGAGTTGTTAGGTGCCAATAATGGACATTTTAGGAAGATTCTTCTGCTAGAAGGCGTGAGTAGAACATCCCTTGGTAAATCTACATAGCAAAAAAAACCAAGATGCCAACCTGCTTTGATAGAAACTTCGTATTGTTGAAATATTGCATGTTTACACTAAAGCCATTCAAAAGTTTGAAGCCTGTCAACTAAGGTTGCAGCTAGTTTAAAAATTGTTGTGTTTCTCCTAGAATCTTCACAACAACAATGGAGGATGCCAAATCTGAGGATGAAACCTAAGCAAAATCTTTGTCAAAGATCTAGTTTTATTTTAGTGTTGTCCTAACTAAGTGTTTGTCCACTTGGGAAGTTAATTCTGCTAGCAGCACATTGCCCTATTTTTATGATTGTCCAACATGGTTGACTTGACCACATTAACACAAATGTTGCCAACTTGTTAGTTGATTCTTTGCTCAACATGATTCTGGAAGACACATTTCAAAGCTAGCAAACCATCATTAGGTCAATATTTTCATGGCCACTCTAGGAACTATTAAGTTGCTTATCTAAGGTGAAAAGCTTAGATTCTTCAAGTTTTGTAGTACGCGACTGTTGGGTATAAAATGTGCGCACAATCACCTGTTAAAGTTCACTGAAGAGGATGCATTGGTTTTGACTCTTTGATCATTGTGGATTTATCCATATAGTGTCTAGAGAGAATGCTTGCTAGTAATATGTGTCTGGTCAAAAAAAAAAAGGTGAAACAATCGTCCGCTAGAAGTTGAGAGTAAAATTTCCTATGAAGGTAAAAAAGCGGCAAACTAGCAAAACCAAGCTGCCAAACAACTTTTCATGGGCCATCGACTCTACATTTTAAATTGTTAGTGCTTCTCCTAGATCCTTCACAAAAACAATGGAGCATACTCTATATCCAAGAATGGATCCTCCGTAGATTCCTTGTCAATATCCAGTTTTATAACACTGTTAGGCTGTGTTTGAGGGAGAGGGGATTGAGAAGATACGCAAAACGAGGTGAGCCATTAGCGCATGATTAATTGAGTATTAACTATTTTAAACTTTTAAAATGGATTAATATGATTTTTTAAAGCAACTTTTCTATAGAAAATTTTTACAAAAAACGCACCGTTTCGTAGTTTGAAAAGTGTGCGCGCGGAAAACGATTCACAATCTCCCCTATCACCTGTGAACGAACGCAGCCTTAGTGTGGTTATCCAATGTAGTTTTGACTTGACCACAATAGGGTTAGAAAGTGTAAATGACACAAATCTTGCCAGTATTTATCTATTGACTAGAAAAGTGGTTGTCTTGTGATGGGGAAAACTAACATATTAGATGATTAGGGTTCAATATCGCGATATGAACATTTTAAGAAAACATATTCTTCACGTAAACCTGCGATTTGACTTGTTCACATCGTGCTTTGCAAGAGACTACAATAATATTACATGGTGTCCTTAATGTTTGGAATAGAAAGGAAATCTTTCACAGGTTGATCCTGGAATGTACATAGTAGTTGGCATCAGCGCCGGCACAATGCGTTGTGCCAGGCCCTTGGTGATGATCATCTTCTCGACCCCAATGACGGAAGAGTATGCACACAACGTGGACTATGACCTTGTCTTGGTCGAGCACGAGGTCCATTGTTGTACGGCCGTTAAGTCCTAGCCATACGCTTCACGTTGGACCTCGAGTCAATGGGAGGTTCACTGGCAGCATTCCTCAAAATATTTGGGCTTTAGAAAGACGGTACCAAACACGCTGGTACAAACGGCGGGTGACAGTAGCGGAGAAGGTGGCATCGAAATATTGGAGCTCGAGGTATTGTTGTTGAAGACGGAATGGCTGGCCGGTGACGCTAGAGAGAGGTGGCGTGGTAAAACTCAATCGTGAGGAAGTGCCATAATAGGGTCAGAAAGTTTAATTGACACAAACCTCGTAAAGTACACTTCTAAGCATTTGAGTGGCGACGTTGGATCCTAAGTCAATGGGAGGTTCACCAGGTGCTTCCTAAAAATACTCGGGTTTGAGAGTGGGAGTACCGAACACGTTGGAACAATTGGCCGGCAGCGGCAGTGGAGGTGGCATCGAAATACTCGAGCTCAAGAGGTGGTTGCCGAAGAGGGATAGTTGGCCAAGGTAGTTGCGCTAGCAGCGATAGAGGTGGGGTGGTAAAATTCAAACTTGAGGAAGTGCCACAAAAGGGTCAAAAAGTGTAAATGACACAAACCTCATTAACTTGCTTGATTCTTTGCTCAACATGGTTTTGGGAACATTAGTTCAATGCTAGTAATCCATGAGGAGCAGAAATTTGATTCACAATGAAAAGCTCAAGTGCTTCAGCTTTTGTGGTAAGCGATTGTGGCTAGGAGATATGAATAATAAATATGCAACAACGACCATTGAAGTCCACCGAAGAGTAGAGCATATGAGTGGATTGATTTTGACCATAAATATTCAAAGAATTCTTGTTTGTTCTAGGTTGTTGGTCTATAAATTCGCAAACAATCCCTCGTTAAAACGTGTAAGTGAAACAACCCCATACTATAAAGCTACAAACCGGCTAAACCAATGCGCCAAAAAACCTTTGACAACAACACCGGAGCACTGAAAACTTTGTGAAATTTCATGAAAACCAGCCAAGAGTACGCTCCTAAGCATTCGAGCGATGACATTGCATCCCGAGTCAATGAGTGGTTCATCAGTAGCCTTCCTCAAAATACTCAGGCTTGAGAGAGGGAGTACTAAGCGTGTTGGAACAATTGCCTGGTGGAAGCAGCGCATGAGGTGGCATCGAAATATTCTAGCTAGAGGGATTGTTGCCGTTCAGGGGATGGTCGGCCGGCGACATTGCAAAGGGTAGTGGCGCTAGTGGCAACAGAGGTGGGATGGAAAAATTTAAGCTTGAGGAAGTGCCACAATAGGGTCAGAAAGTGTAAATGACACAAACCTTGTTAACTTAGTTGATTATTTGCTCAATGTGTTTTTCAGGAACATAAGTTCAATGCTAGTATTTGGTGAGAAGCAGAAAGTTGATTCATGATGAAATGGTCCAATGCTTGAGCTTTTGTAACAAGCAATTGTGACTAGCAGATATGATAATTAATACTCCATCTGTCACATAACATAAGGGACTTATCCCATCAAATTTGTCCCAAAATATAAGGGGTTTTAGGATTCCAAGACAGTACTATATTCTCCACCTACCAACTTTTATACTAGTTTATTCCTCCACCATCTACTTTTATACTAATTTAATCTCCCATCTACTAACTTTTATACTACTTTATTCTTGATAGGAAAAATAAATGATCCAAATCTATGGATCATATGCACGATCTAGGTACACAAAACCTGTCGTTTGGTCTATTCCTCCTATGCTTCGTTGATGTAGTAGTGGCCTTTTTTTGCTGGAAGTTTGGTACGATGTCATGCATATCCACATTTTGCAACACTGCTTCTTTTCTTTAGATGAATATATATTGAAAGGTGAGGCACAATTAGATTGTTTAACGCCACTGCAGCCAGCAATAATGATAATATCAAAATGTGACTAGAGAGTTAATTAACTAACTGTTTTCAGCTTCCTGGTAGGTATCATTTAGCTTGCGCTTCGTTGCCTCTAGTCGCAAATCAGCTATGTTGGTGTTGTTTCTCTTCCCTATACCTACCTTGCAGCCTTGTAATATTGTTGCTTGCCTTTCCAACTTCTAAAACCAAATCACACGACTATTAAAGCCTTTCGAAGAATCACAACAAATTAGTGATTAGCACATTAAATATGAAGTTACACTCACATGATTAGGGAGTGGCTTTCTGACAACAACAAAAGGAGGTTGTTCTATTATGGTTGTAGCATGTTGTGTTTGGTTTCATGCCAGTACAATGTTTATTTTTAGTTTCTTCACCAAGTTGACTGCTCGATGTGTATTCATTATGTGTGGATTTATTAGGCTTGGTTGTTATTACACCAGACCTAGAGAACTTGATATGTGATCTTGGCCCTTGTGTTTTTCCTACCTGTAGCTTTGTTTGTCTTAATGTTGGGGCTTGTCTTGTTGGTAAACCTTGGATCTAGGGGATAGTATTTACGTTAGGATATGTTGTTTTGTTCCATAGGTTTGCTTGCCTCATATTGGAGGTTCGTGTTGTCCTGATAAATCTTGTCACTTGTACACTATGTTTTCATCAACATTTGTTATTGGTTGTGCAATCTCCATTTTGTACCCATAACCACAATCATTTTCAGCGTAGTGTATTAGAACTATTACATGATATGCAATCCTATTAATTTCTTGTGTGGCAAGTCATCCTGGGGAAGAAAAAACATTACCATTGTCTACTCATGCATTCTCCCAGGCTCTGCTCAACATAGTTTTGTGAGTATTTTCCTTGCATTTCTGACTACTTGCACTGATTATTGTTACATGTCCGAGGATTCAAAGCTATGCATGAATTCCAACTTCTTACATTTCTTGCTTCCTAGGATGGGATCTCCTTAAGCTTGTTGAGCGTCACATTGCCAGTTCAGTAATATTTGCATTTATTTCTGTAAAAAAATATTATGGGAAGTCTTGGTTTAAAACTTCAGACTCCATTTGAATACTTTGTATCTGGCTTGTTTTTGTTTATGTTCAATTATCTTTAATATTTTTGTGAGGTGCCATATAACGTTCTGGTGGGAAAGATTTCAGATACCCTAGATGTTGGATGTGTCGTGTTACCTCTGGCTTGACAGCATGTAGATGCATCCGAATGGATCAATTTAACAATTTCTATTCAGTTCTACACACTCTTTGCTCAGTGTGTAGACGCCTCGATGACGGTGACCACCGTATTTTCTATGCAGACTTCTGAAACGACCTTGGAGAGCAGCTGTACAATTGAAGATATAATCGATTGGAACTGGAAGGTTATAGATGTGCAAAACATCGGGTTCTACTTCCTCTGTCCCAAAAAAAAAGTGAATCTAGGACGGGATGTGGCACGTCCTAATACAACGAATCTGGACAGTCACATCCATTATTAGTTTGGTTTTTTATGAGACGGATGGAGTACATTAGTGGTTTAGAGTGTGTTTGAGTTCCAAGAATGTGTATATATACAAAATAATGTGTTTTACACTATGAGAATGTTTGATAAGAAGATATGTGCAAAATAGTGTGCTTCACACTGAGTGTATGTAAAATAATGTGTTCTACACTAAATCACTAATGTGTGTCTGAGTTGCAAGAATATGGATGCAAAATAATGTGTTCTACGCTAAATCACTAATGTGTGTCTGACTTGCAAGAATATGTACGTAAAATAATGTGTTCTACACTAGGATGTCTGAGTTTCATAAATATGTGCAAAAAAATGTGTGCAAAACACATTGTTTCCACCGTCCACTACACAAGTGGAGTAGTATATGCAGTAAACACTTTCAACTTTTTCTCACAAAGTTCTTGACAGTAACCATCCATGCCTAGATTTTATTTTACATGACAGTTTTTGTTTTGGGACTGTCTGTGTGACATCCAGCTGAAAATTTTTGCCTTCTCAGCTGGATTTCTAGCCGTCGGATAGACCCCTCCTAACCTCGCCTTGCGCTCCCTGCCCGCGCGGCCACACCTTGAGCGCTTCTCTTTTTTGTCTTGTTGGATCGGGTACGGGCTTCAAGCACGTTTGTGTTTTGTCTATTATAAAAGATCCAACAAACAAACGGGCTTGAAAAAACACTGGCCCAACCACTGTCCACGTAACAAAACATATCAGGCTTTGCAACGAAAGCTCTGTTTAATACTTCCTCCGTTTCACAGTATAAGTCATTCTAGCATTTCCCACATTCATATTGATGTTAATGAATCTAAATAGATATATATGTCTAGATTTATTAACATCAATATAAATGTGGGATATGCTAGAATGACTTACATTGTGAACAGAGGAAGTTGCTAACATTCCTGAGCATATATCGGGCTAATGAAAAAAAATGTAGTGCTATTGTGTTCAAATTTAGTTTTCTAACCAAAACGCGAAAAGAAAGCAAAGTCACTATGAACCACCTAATTACTAGGCCTAACTAGATTGACCATTATCTCCACTGGAAGATCAGCCAGAACATCACAAGATTGACTTTTCTGTTAGCTTCCTGGTCATCACTAACGCCAATATTAGACCCTGCAAAAATCTGTACATTTTAGTTAGTTACCAAGATGCAAATATTTATGTTCCAATTTGTGTGACAGAAAGAAATCTTGTAAGCAATTCCCTTTTTTTATTTAAATTTTCAATTGCCATATTTTTCTCTCTCTCTCTCTTGCCTTTCCTAACACCATCAGGACTCCGACTCCGTTCAGAGACGCGACTGCGCCACGAACACGGCCAGCGCGCGCCCTCATAAATCTGGGCGCGCGCGCGCGCGGGCGCGGCACGGCGCCGCGACACGAACTCGACCAAGAAGAAGAAGAGCTCCCGGCCATGGCGGCCACGTCGGCGGTGACCACGCACCACCGGCGCGCGCGGTGGCGGAGCTGGGCGCCTCGCCAACGTGGGCACGCTGCTCGCCACTTCGGCTCGCTCTCCTTCTTCCTCGGCCCGCTCCTCGCCGCGTACGCGCCGCGGCGGCTGCTGCTCACCTACTTCAACCTCTTCCTCCGCCGCCGCGCGCGGCGGCTGCTCAACGCCGTCGACCCTACATCACCGTCGACATCTCCGAGTGCCCCGCCGCGCGCGCTACTACTCGAGTACGACCCCGTGGACGCCCGCGACACCACCTACGACGAGGCGAAGGCGTACCTGAGCGCCACTGCTCGTCGAGGCCCGCGAGCTCCACGCCGAGGGCGCCGAGGAGGGCGACGGGCTGGTCATCAGCATGCGCGACGGCCAGGACGTCGCCGACGAGTTCGGCGGCGCGACGATGTGGTGGTCGTCGGTGGCGGCGGAGCCAGCAGGCGCCGCCGCCGCAGGGGGCGCCGGAGCGGCGGTGCCTCCGCCTCACGTTCCACATGCGCCACCGCCGCCCTCGTCGTCGACGAGTACCTCCCCACGTCCGCCGCGAGGGCCGCGAGGTGCTCTTCAGCAGCCGCCGCCGGCGGCTCTACACCAACAACAAGATGTCGGAGTACGCGTCGTACTCCGACGAGAAGGCGTGGAGCTACGTCGACTTCGACCACCCGACCACGTTCCAGACGCTGGCCATGGAGCCGGCCAAGAAGAAGGCGATCATGGACGACCTCGACGCGTTCCGGCGGAGCAGGGAGTTTCTACCGCCGCACCGGCAAGCCGTGGAAGCGCGGGTACCTCCTGCACGGCCGCCCGGCACCGGCAAGTCCACCATGGTCGCCGCCATGGCTAACTACCTCGACTACGACATCTACGACGTCGAGCTCACCGTCGTCGGCAATAACAACAACCTCCGCAAGCTCCTCATCGAGACGACGAGCAAGTCCATCATCGTCATCGAGGACATCGACTGCTCCTCGACATCACCGGCGACCGCGCCGCGCGGCGGCCGCGGCGCCGCCGCCGTACAGGGACGGCCAGACGGCCGCCGCTCCAGCGACGTCACCCTCTCCGGCCTCCTCAACTTCATCGACGGGCTCTGGTCGGCGTGCGGCGGCGAGCGCATCGTCGTGTTCACCACCAACCACCTCGACAAGCTCGACCCGGCGCTCATCCGCCGCGGCCGCATGGACATGCACATCGAGATGTCCTACTGCGGCTTCGAGGCGTTCAAGACGCTCGCCAAGAACTACCTCGACGTCGACGCCCACCACCTGTTCGACGCCGTCGAGGAGCTCCTCCGGGACGTCAACCTCACGCCGGCCGACGTCGCCGAGTGCCTCATGACGGCCAGGCGCTCCGGCTCCGACGACACCTCCTGCCTCGAGATCTGCGTCGACGAGCTCAAGAAGAGGGCGGAGGAGAGGGCAAAGGAGGAGGCCGAGGCGAAGGCGAGAGAGGAGGCCGAGGCGAAGGCCATGGCGGAGTTCGAGGAGAAGGCGAAGGAGAAGGCTTTGGCCAAAGCCAAGGCAGTGGTGGACGCAGCCGCGGCGGCGGCGGCGGCGGCGACGACGGCGACGGCGAAGCCAAACGCAACCAAGGACAGTGACGATCTGCAGGAAGAAGAAGATAGCCAAAAATCTTCTGCTGATACAGGAGAATTCACCGAGTAATTCAGAATCATCACGTAGTGATGAAAACTCATCAAAATATATTTTGTATTTTGTTCTACTAATTTGTCAATTCTACAATGTACAGGCAAATCAGTCTTTTGATGATTTGATCTAACTCTTGATCAAGCAAGATCTTTCAGAAATTTTTGTGCTTGTTCTTAGTTCTTGTTTGTTGCTGATGTCCGCATTTTAGCTTGTCCTGTATTGACATGTTAAACTCAATCATTTTTTTTGTATTTTGTTCTACTGATCATTGAATAGTTATGATGCAAACTCAATCAAAATTTTGTATTTTGTTCTACTGGTTTGTCAATTTCTACAAAGTACACGCAAATCAGTCTTTTGATCTAACTCTTGATCAAGCAAGATTATCTTTCAGAAATTTTTGTGCTTGTTTTGGTTTTGTTTGTTGCTGATGTCTTAGGACAAAAGGCGTGTCTTGTATTGACTTGTTATATAGCAGGTCTCCCTAGATTTTTAAGTGACATTCTTGGGCGAAATTGCTTAGCAACTACTCCTAGTATAATACTACCAATCTACCATTGCATGTCATTCAATCAGAAGTTATATCGAGAGATTATAATCTGGGAAGATATATCCAGTGTATTTTGGCTTCGAAATACGGAACAAACACATGCTAATATACACGTGCATACTTATCCATGTGAAAACCGTCTATACCCTAGCTCTATGAGCATGTTCGATCGAGAAACCTCCAAAATTCAGCATAATTTCAGGCATTCAAATCATGTACATTCTTTTCTAGACAGTCAAACCGGATGCATTTAATTTTCAGAAAGAGACTCCGGAGTCAAGACTGTCGTATTGCTGACTGTGCAATCTAGTACTAGCGTAAAGAGAAGGCGCTCTCAAGCCTAAAAGTTCATCGACTCATTTTCTCCATTTCTCAAGTTCAATCAAATATTCAAATCCACTGCCACAATCAAACAATGAGAGTTGTACTGTATTCATGCTTGCTGATGTACATGCACCACAGATTACAGATTTTTAAATAGAATGTGACTCAAAAAACTGATGAAGTGACTAAGCATGTTGATTATGTTGAAGTTTCTTTACAATCGACGGATACGCCAAAAACTTCACGTTGATATGGTATCGATGGTCGGTAAATTAAAACTTAAAACCTCGTGCTTGCTGCGATGCAGGATATATATGTTATTCTTTTATTTGATAATTGATATATATGATATCTTTACTTAATTACATTGGAAGTTTTCTAAATGGGTGATTAGAGATTCATGAGTCAGTACTTACATCAGTTTGGTGTGGTTCACGTACTAATCATTTTAGTGCTATGGGAAGTAAAGTGAAATAACATGAATGAGCTATTTAATTCATTGCCAAATCAAATGTGTTAAATGAACAACCAAATTAACTAGTGAGCCCTTATGACACGAGAGGAATAATCATCGGATACAGCTAGTGGGAAACAAAAATGTAGAATTACAAATGATAAAGAAAAAAAGAAACAGTGACTACCCACGAGGCATATGCACAGATGACAGATGGTTAATTAGAATCAAAGTAAAAGAATAACAATCAAGATTTATGAAATTTGCTTAGGATTAATGATAAGGTGTCCCAGGAGATCGATAAGAATTGGTAAGGTAGACAGATTGGCACCAATTTTGGCCTCCTTTGCCAGTGGGAAAGAAAAATATGGTACTAATTCACGAGATACGTGAATTGATACTCTTTCATGTGCACAAATGCTTAATTACTATAGGACTAAAATAGCACTGATCAAGATTTTATGAATTTTGCGAATGATTACTAGTTGTGAGTGTGTAAGTGATAAAGTCTACTACGAGATAAAAAGAATGATATTGCAGATAGTGAGGTAAATTGGCAAAAGTTTCTTGCTATTCAAAGTTGATATTTGTTATTTTTATTTCTACTTCTATAAGTCGAAGTTTAAGTTACATGTTTTTAATAGTATATCATATATTGATTTATATTTTCAATTTATTTTTAAAAAATAATGAATAACTTTTATCATTCATGATGTACGTCCACTCAAGTGAAAAAAAACTATTAGTACCTTCTACTTTTGGAGGTTGGCTCTCTATGTGCCTCATTTTACATCTCTATCCGTTTCTCTTAAGCGCGATTCAGCGATTGTTGCATAGATTTTTACCCTTTTAGGCTTTGTTCGGTTTAAAGGGGATTGAAGATGATTGGAGAAGATTGAGGGGGAATAATTCCACACCGTAATAGATGTGGAATAAATCCCCTCCAATCCCTCCCTCACACGGATTAACCAAACAAGTCCTTAAGGTAGTTTTTACCTTTTTCCTTTCAATGGAAGTTCTATAAGGAAATATGGTCATACTACCTCCATCATTCCGTCCATAAACATAAAGGATTTTAAGATGTTTGGGAAAAAAATAATTACAACAAACATCAATCTCCCTCAACCTGTCACATTTTATACTTCAGTCCTGTTTAATATGCCAAAAGTATAACTAAGGTAATGTCTTATATTACTAGTACTTTAATGTTTGATAAAATTGACATATTCCCTTACACTTCAATCCTGTTAAATATGTCAAAATTTCACTTTTACATGAGCAAATGTTTTTTTACAAGGAATATCAATTCTTCTTCCTCTCAAAAAAAAAAGAATATCAATTCTTCTTTTTTTTCCCCGCATGTTTTTGTCAATAAGAGACATGAAGTAACCTCTCGGATTATCCGAGTCTGATAGCATATTAGCATCCTGTAAATTTCCATAGAAAATCATACTACGTTGTACTTCGTAAATCCGTATCATACACGAAGTCAAGAACTTCGAATTCGCCATGAACTCGGCTGATTCATCCGCACCATAAATCCGGAGCGCGTGCACCGCGTGGCATACCCAGGTGTTCGACCAAGAAAGAATCGCAGCAGCCGCCGCCCGCCATGGCTGCCACGGCGGCGGAGACCGCCGCCGGCGCCCGGCAGGGTCGTGCGGTGGCGGCGCTGGACGTTCGCCAGCCTGGGCGCGCTGCTGTCCAACCTCGGCCGGTGTGGTTCCTCGTCGCGCCGCTGTCGCCGCGTACGCGCCGCGGCCGGCTGTCTGACCTAACTTCAACCTCGTCCTCCGCCGCCGCGGCGCGCCGCCTGCTCGCCGCGTCGACCCCTACGTCACCGTCGACATCCCCGACCCCGGCGCCGCCGACGCGCACCAGCAGTACTACCACCACCGCTCCAGGCTCGGCGGCCGCGGCGCCGGCGACAACGCGTACGAGGAGGTGAAGGCGTACCTGAGCGCCGCGTGCTCGTCGGAGGCCCGCGAGCTCCGCGCCGAGGCCGCGGCGGAGGGCGCGGCCTCGTCGTCAGCATGCGCGGCGGCGGCAGCGTCGCCGACGAGTTCCGCGGCGCCACCATGTGGTGGTCGTCGGTGGACGAGGAGCAGCAGGGCGGCGACGCGCGGCGGCGCAGCAGGGCTCACGTTCCACCAGCGCCACCGCCGGCTCGTCGTCGACGAGTACCTCCCCCACGTCGCCCGCCGCGGCCGCGAGCTCCTCTTCCACAACCGCCGCCGCCGCTCTACACCAACAACAAGAGCCTCAGCTACCAGCAGCATCTACCACAAGGCGTAGACTACGTCAACTTCGACCACCGACCACGTTCGAGACGCTGGCCATGGAGCCGGCCAGAAGGCGGCGATCATGGACGACCTCGACGCGTTCCGGGACGGGAAGGACTACTACGCCCGCATCGGCAAGGCGTGGAAGCGCGGCTACCTCCCCCACGGCCCGCCCGGCACCGGCAAGTCCACCATGATCGCCGCCATGGCCAACTACCTCGACTACGACATCTACGACGTCGAGCTCACCATGGTGAGCGACAACAACGACCTCCGCAAGCTGCTGATCGAGACGACGAGCAAGTCCATCGTCGTCATCGAGGACATCGACTGCTCCCTCGACCTCACCGGCGACCGCGCCACGCGGCGTCCCGGCGAGACCCGCGGCGGCGGCGGCGGCAGCATGGTCACCCTCTCCGGCCTGCTCAACTTCATCGACGGGCTCTGGTCGGCGAGCGGCGGCGAGCGCGTCGTCGTGTTCACCACCAACCACGTCGAGAATCTGGACCCGGCGCTCATCCGCCGCGGCCGCATGGACATGCACATCGAGATGTCCTACTGCCGCGCCGCCGCGTTCAGGACGCTGGCCAAGAACTACCTCGACGTCGACGCCCACCACCTGTTCGACGCCGTGGACGACATACTGGACAAGGAGGACATCACGCCGGCCGACGTCGCCGAGTGCCTCATGGCGGCCAAGCGCTCCTCCGACTCCGACGTGACCTCCTCCCTCGAGTTCTTGGTCGACGAGCTCAAGAAGAGAGCAATGGAGAACGCCAAGGCGGCGGCCCAAGCGAAGGCGAGGGCGGAGGCGGAGGCGGAAGCCAAGGCAATGGCTGACGACGACTCGGAGGAAGACGACGACGATTATTCGGATGATTACACTGACGACGACGACGATTGATTCAAGCTAAGAACTCAAAATGCACAAGAAGATACAAAGAATCAACGGTCAATTTCTCTGCGAAAACTGATACTGTTGCACTGACTGATGTGTGTTCGAAACGAAATTTAAATGTAGCTGGTGTTTGGTTCATTTCCTGTAAATTCAAATGTAAGATACTAAGATGAATCTAATTAGTAGGGATGATTTGCATGATCCTTTTTTTTCCATGTGCTGGAAGTTTGTAGAAGCAGATGACCAATTGTATTACCTGGTTCTGTGCATTTTTAGAAAGTTCAGAGTTTGGCAATAGTTTACTTGAGTGTGTACTTTTGACATTGCAAAATTTCATTTGCGAGTTTTCGATTTTGAAATTATCCCATTTGTCACTGATCTGAATTATATGACTGTTTACTACAAGGACAGTGAGCATTTGTGTGCTGAATCTAATGAGATTTACCATGTCTTTGTGCTTGTTGTGCACTCATGTAAGGATATATAAATATGACAGAAAGCAATCTTGAAGTAATGAAATTGTTGTGAATTTTCTATCCTTTTACTGATGTTATTTGGGTAATTTTATCATCCTTGATAAGGTACCGGAAAGTAACACATTTTCTAATGTAAATTTTGGTACCTCTAGGTACTAAGTATCTCAAGTTACCAAAAATTTTAGTGTAAAATTTAGATACCTCAAGATATTTTCTCATGAATCGTAAAATTTCGCATGTTATTTTTATATTGCATTCAAAGTTTGTATCAGATAAGAATTTGAACGAGAACACTAGCCAAATTTGACATAAATTATGAAGATTTTGCATTTTTTGTAAGGGAATTCTTTTTATTATTTCGAAGTTTTTATTATTGGCATTTAGGCCGTTTAGGTGAGGATCAATTTCCTTCTTAAATAAATTTCAAGTGGCAAGAAGAAATATCAGAACTTAGTGGGAAAAACAAAATTCAAATGGCAGAACAAGATATCGAAATTCAGAGCATGAAAAACAAAATGCAATTGGGCAAAAAACATCAAATTTCAACCCACCGTATCCTGTAATTCTTTGTACGATACTTTTACAATGATGTGATACATTCCATTTTTCTACCGACAGCTATCACCTATCAACTGCCCATTGTAAGGACATCTAATACCGGTGAAACGCAACTTAATCTACAGGTTCTTCTTCAGCGTACATCACTTAAGTCCTTAACGAAGAAACTAATTTCCAGTCTACTTTATGTCTTTATCATGCATGACAGAGCAACAAGGATGTGAAGTTGTAAAAGGTAATTTGGCCGGTAGCTGTAAAAGCATATCGCCGGATTGACAAATACATTGCGAGAAATGTAAAAAAAAAAAAACTGAAAACCGAAACAAACGGAAAACTAACATGAAACTGGAAAGCGAAGAATTCAATAATAAAAAGGAAATGTGCATCATAGACTTCAAATTTTCAATTAGGTTTTCCAGAATTGACATGAGATTGGTGAGAAGATTCTTGTCAAGATGTCCAACTGACCGGTATCAACATCTAAGCTGAAGGTATTGTAACAAAGGAACTGAGGGCTGTTTTGGATTGAAGTCAAAATATACCATACCAATATTTTGGTAGCTTGAATAGTACACATGTCAGTTAGTTTTGGTTTGAAGTCAAATCATTAGCATTGCCAATGTCTAACTTTGTACTTTCTAGATTATAATCAGGGTTTTGATTTCTTATTGGCATAAAACCAAATGCTACTTTACCCTACCAAAGAATTTGCAGTACCAAAGTTTATCTGGGTTTTGGCACTACCAATATTTTGATAGTGTATTAAACCAAACAAGCCCTGAACAAATTTTGTAGGAGTGCTTCTATTCAGATGTGTATGATTCAGCGGTGGTTTCTTCCTTATTTGAAACAAGGTAAAATTTCCTAGATTATGAACAAATTTTGTAGGAGTGCTTCTATTCAGATGTGTATGATTCAGCGGTGGTTTCTTCCTTATTTGAAACAAGGTAAAATTTCCTAGATTATAAGACGATTGAACTATTTCTCGTGAAACTCCTAAGTTCCAAGCTGCCCCCTTCTGTTTCAGGTTATGGCTTGTTTGGACAAGTTTCAAATACTTTACAAAGTGATCTGTAGCAGGCAATTTACAGTTTTTCGTTGTTTCAAGGACAACGGAATTAAAAGGAAAAGGATACTATTATTTTTTTACTGAACTCTTACTAATACTGATATGTCATGATATCACAGTATATCTAGATTTTTTATAACTCTCATCTAGTTAAATCAAACAACTGAGATCATTGTTTGTAAGAGTCCCATAAGATCTTTTTTGAAATACGTGTAACAGGCTAGCAGCGCTCGAATGAAAAATATAGGATCTATAGCATGCGGTTTTATTTCCCCTGGATTCCAGTTGAAACCGAATTGTCATAGTCCAGACATCATACATTTGAGAGGAAGATTGAAGGCCTGAACTTGATCCCAACCATACTGCTCTTCAAAGGACAGCATCTCCTGCAGAAAAGCAGGAAAAGGAAAGGAACTTCCAAACAATCACATGCAATGCATGCTTGCACATTGTCACCCCTTCCTCCAATTTAAGATGGGCCTGGATGGATCTTGACCCTGCCAAAACACAAATCCAAATGCAATGCAAAGGCTTATAAGAGAAGTGAAATTTCAAGTGATAATTTGCGATAGTCGTGAAGTTACCAAGAGGTACTATAATTTGGCAAGAAAAAACACTGTTTATTTCATAACCAAACTCAACCAAGGAAAAAAATTGGTAATGACAAAAATAGTCATCTAAAATATTACCATTTTCTAATTATCTGGCATAGTTCAATGCCAAAATGCAACTTTAGTAGAGAACCAAATAAAGGTCTAGCCGGTTTTTGCCAAAAAATTTTTTTGGCAATGATCAATTATTGCCTACCAACACTGAGAGTATTACAAGGAGATGCATTTGCTAGTGTAACGGTAGGAGTGTGTGGTTTTAACCCAAGTCGATCCCCGAGATCTCATGTTTGATTCTTAATAACCTCACATATTTTTCTTAATTATTCGACACTAGGGTGTGTTCGTTACCCATGTTTTGAGGAAGATTTTCAGTGCGTGCGAAACGAGAAAACTCATTAGCACATGATTAACATAGTACTAACTATTATAAACTTAAAAATGGATTTATTTGATCAAACACAACTTCTATATATATTTTCTTTTTTAAAAAAACTCACCAATTAACAATTTAAAAATGTGTTAACGGAAAATAAAGAAGTTAAAGTTTGTAGTTGAATAACAAACGCGGCCTAAGTTCCTCGTGATTGTCTAGTATTTTGATTTTTCAAAAAGGAAGTGGCCATGGTTCTGTTCAATGTGCCATTTCATTGCTGAATGTACCAAGGGCATTCCCAAATCCCAATCCTAATCCTTATCCGCAGTATGGTACTCCTAGATTCGTTTTGTGTTGCATCAGCCTGACAAGAAAGCAGCAGCTTTTGCTTTTCAAACTCTGCTTGAAACCGTACTTTGCTTGAAAGCTGGGTGCATCAGAAGAAAAGCAGTCAAATTTTCAGCCTCAAACACAACCAGTGAGGCTGTGATCATCCAATATTCCAATCCATTTCGGAATTGAGTTGACAACAACAATATGCATCAATTCTTGTTAATCTTGTGATGCATTGTAATCATAACAAGATTAACAACTAATCATCTCCTAAGTTGGTAGCAAACTAACAGCAGAGCTGAACACAATTCTACTTTCTTGATGCAGATGATAGAGCTAAATTTGTTATTAATTAACCTGATAATTCTGCAGTTAAGCTAAGCTACTCATCCACCACAGTCTCCTCCTCCTCCACTGCCTCCTTCCCCTTGGCCTTCTTCTCCAGCGCCTCACCAAGCTGGCGAGGCAGGCGGCGGCCTCGTCGGCGGCGGCGCACTTGCGCATCAGGTGCTCGGCGACGTCGGCCGGGGTGATCTTGATCTTGGCGTCCTGGAGGAGCAGAACGCACGTCGGTCGAACAGGTGGTGGGCGTCGATGGCGAGGGTAGTTCTTGGCCAGGATCTTGAAGGTCTCGAAGCAGCAGTAGGACATCTCGATGTGCTTGTCCATGCGGCCTCGCCGGATCAGCGCCGGGTCCAGCTTGCCGACGTGGTTGGTGGTGAACACGACGATGCGCTCGCCGCCGCACGCCGACCAGAGCCCGTCGATGACGTTGAGGAGGCCAGAGAGCGTCACCTTGCTCGCGCTCTCGCTTGCGGGCGTCGCCGGGCTCGGCGGCGGCGGCGCTTGAGAGAGACCTCTTCTTGCGCTTGCCGGTGAGGTCGACGGAGCAGTCGATGTCCTCGATGACGATGATGGACTTGCCCTTGGTCTCGATGAAGAGGCGGCGGAGGTGTTGGTGGCGACGGACGTGAGCTCGACGTCGTAGATGTCGTAGTCGAGGTAGTTGGCCATGCGGCGATCATGGTGGACTTGCCGGTGCCGGCGGGCCGTGCAGGAGTAGCCGCGCTTCCACGCCTTGCCGATGCGGGCGTAGTAGTCCTTCCCGTCCCGGAACGCGTCGAGGTCGTCCATGATGTCCTTCTTCCTCGCGCGGGTCCAGGCGAGCGTGTCGAACGTCGATGGGTGCTCGAACGCCACGTAGCTCCACGCCGACTTCCTGTACCGGTCGCCGCCGGCGTTGGTGAACAGCTTGCGGCGGCGTTGCGGAGCATGATGGCGCGGCCCTCGCGGCACACGTGCGGGAGGTAGGAGTCGACGACGAGGTCGCGGTGGCGCCGTGGAACAGGAGCCGGTACGCGCGGCGGTCGTCGTCGTAGACGACGCCGCCGCCGCCGCCGCCGAACCAGGGAGACTCGTAGCGCCGCCCGCCACCGGAGGAACGGAGTTCCACCACACGGTGGCGCCCTGGAACACGTCGTAGACCTCCTCGCCGTCGCCCATGGTGAGCAGGAACCTGTCGCCGCCGCCGCCGCCCGTCGCGGGCGGCGGCTCGCCGCGCGGCGACCGCGCCCGGAGCGCGCACCGGTGGCTGAGGTACGCCTTGGCCTGCTCGTAGACGTCCCCGAGCTTCATCCTCTCGCCGCAGTGCTCGCTGATGGTGACGGTGAGGTAGGGGTCCACGAGCCCGGCGAGCCGCCGCGCGTGGCCGCCGGAGGAAGCGGCCGACGAAGTGCTCGAACAGCTGCCGCGGCAGGAGCGGGCTCAGCATGCTCCACACGAACATCACGCCGGCGAGCGCCGACCCCATCCCGGCGAACCTCTCCACCACCCCCGCCGCCGCCGCCGCGCGCCGCATCCTCCTCGCCGCCGGCATTGCAAGCTCGCGCTCGCCTGACCTTGCTGCCGCCAAGTGCGTGAACTGTGTGACTGACCCTGTGTGAACTTGTAGTACTCGGAGCTGTCAGGATGTGGGCCCAGTGGTGGTCCCAGCTGTCAGTGTGATGAAGAAGAGAGGCTTTTCTTCTGTACTAGTCTGTACTCCCTCCATCAAAAAAACAAACCATGGTTTCCGTGTCCAATGTTTGACCGTCCGTCTTATTTGAAAAAATTATGAAAAAAATAAAAAAGATAAGTCACGCATAAAGTATTCATCATGTTTTATCATCTAACAACAATGAAAATACTAATTATAAAAAAATTCCATATAAGACGGATAGTCAAACGTTGGCACGTAAACCCATGGTTTGTCTTTTTTTTTTTTGGAGGGAGAGAGTACTTAAGATTTTTTTTGTTCTGACAAGATAATTTTGATTCTTGTGTACTGATATTCTGATAATCATGAGTCACTGGCATGTTGTTGGAGACAGAGGATTATTGTCCTTCATACCATGGGATTGAGAAACAGCCCTCACAAAGATTTTGTACTGACCAGCTATTTTTTGTTGTTTAGAGCAAGATTCATGGTAGCATGGTGGCTTTTTTTTTTGGTTCTTTAGAACAAGATTCTGGGATTTATTCCAGTTTGTTTAACTGGTACTACCTTTTTTTCAGGTTCAAACAAGCCATTTTCTATTTTTAAAATATGTCTTGGATAGGATATGTAGAGGTGTAAAGATCCCAGACTATTTGGTACGGCCATACTTCGTCACGGTTTTGCCGCATCTAAGATTAGATAAGTTTAATCCATATAAGCTTTCGTTTGTTTGCAGATGCAGTTGTAGCATGATTCCCTTCCAACAAATTAAATCACATACCTCAAATATTCAAAAAAAAAGTATGTTAAAATTCTCTTAAATTTGCTTGAGTTGTGAGTTGTGACAATGATTTTACCTAAGCCTTGTTATGCCATATTGCCATTAGTATCTTCAAGGATTCGTTGAAAAGTTAATGGCATCCAGTAAATAAAGGACAATATTTATGCCTGAAATTTCAGATCATCAAGTTTGTGAAATGCTGCAAGGAAGAATCTCTGCTCTTGTGTGCATCCATCACAGCTCAGCCAGTCGATCGAACTGAACTTTGCAGCATGTTTGGCTGTGTCCAGGTTCATGGGTGAAAAGTTATAACATGTCACATCGGATATACAGATACACATTTAAAATATTAAACATAGATAGACTAATAACAAAATAAATTACATATTCCGCCTGTAAACTGCGAGACAAATTTATTAAGTCTAACTAATCCGCCATTAGCAAATGTTTACTGTAGCGCCACATTGTCAGATCATGGAGCAATTAGGTTTAAAAGATTCGTCTTGCAATTCATATGCAATCTGTGTAATTAGTTTTTCTTTTTTTTCCCTATAATTAATATTCCATGCATGTATCAAACATTCCATGTGATATGGTAAAAAAATTCGTGGGATCTAAACAGGCCCTTTATCTCTGTTGTGTTGATTAGGCTATCCGGTTGCCCATGGTAGCGTTGGCTTGTGTAGGCGGCACCTAGCTTAGCTTGGGTTGGCTTCACCCAAAAAGAGAACAAGAACAAAATTGTTCAGAAGAATTTTCTTCAGATCAACTCCCTTTTCAGATCGACTCGTTCAGTCCTCTTCAGATCAACTCCCTTTTCTTCTGAAAAGCTTCTCCAAGTCAGAGCATTTACAACGCTCTAGAGTGGCTGAGAGGGCAGGGAACCTCTCCTGCCCACATCAATGGGCGAAGCGGCCATGGACGACATTGAAATGTTATGAAATTGCCCTATCACAGAACGAGCAAACTCTGGAGGACGCTACGCAAATATCGGACGTCCGACCCTGCATTGCCCCGTGCTGTGTTGCTTGTACGTGTCTTGCATGTGTTGCTTGCGATATTACTTGCATACTCTCTCTCCCTCATAGTACTCTGCATGCAGAGTCCTCGTACTTCTCTCTCATGGTTTGGTTTGCTATACATCCATGCAACCATTTTTTATCAATTTTCTAAATGATTTTTCTTCTAAATTGTTGATCCAATTTACGATCCAATAACACCGTTGTATTCATTTTAATTAAATCTTTAAAACAAGATCCCATATGACCATATTATGAAAAAATATATAATATTTTTAATTGAAACATTTTTATATACTACATGAAACATCAAGTTGTAATGATTGAAACATCAAATGATATTTTCTGAAACATTTTTATATACTACATGAAACATTGGGGTGTAATGATTGAAACATTGAAACATTTTTATATACTACATGAAACATCAAGTTGTAATGATTACTGACCCTGTGTGAACTTGTAGTACTCGGAGCTGTCAGGATGTGGGCCCAGTGGTGGTCCCAGCTGTCAGTGTGATGAAGAAGAGAGGCTTTTCTTCTGTACTAGTCTGTACTTAAGATTTTTTTTGTTCTGATGACAAGATAATTTTGATTCTTGTGTGTACTGATAATCATGAGTCACTGGCATGTTGTTGGAGACAGAGGATTATTGTCCTTGATCATATCCCCATTGTTCCATGGGATTGAGAAACAGCCCTCACAAAGATTTTGTACTGGGCAGCTTTTTTTTTTTGTTGTTGTTAAGAGCAAGATTCATGGTAGCATGGTGGCTGTTTTTTGTTCTTTAGAACAAGATTCTGGGATTTATTCCAGTTTGTTTAAACTGGTACTACCTTTTTTTCAGGTTCAAACAAGCCATTTTCTATTTTTAAAATATGTCTTGGATAGGATATGTAGAGGTGTAAAGATCCCAGACCATTTGGTACGGCCATACTTCGTCACGGTTTTGCCACATCTAAGATTAGATAAGTTTAATCCATATAAGCTTTCATTTGTTTGCAGATGCAGTTGTAGCATGATTCCCTTCCAACGAATTAAATCACATACCTCAATTATTAAAAAAAAGTATGTTAAAATTCTCTTAAATTTGCTTGAGTTGTGAGTTGTGACAATGATTTTACCTAAGCCTTGCTATGCCACATTGCCATTAGCATCTTCAAGGATTCGTTGAAAAGTTAATGGCATCCAGTAAATAAAGGACAATATTTATGCCTGAAATTTCAGATCATCAAGTCTGTGAAATGCTGCAAGGAATCTCTGCTCTTGTGTGCATCCATCACAGCTCAGCCAGTCGATCGAACTGAACTTTGCAGCATGTTTGGCTGTGGTTAGACCTAGGGATGAAAAGTTCTGACATATTACATTGGATATACGGACACACATTTAAAGTATTAAACATAGATAGACTAATAACAAAACAAATTACAGATTCCGTCTGTAAACTGCGAGATGAATTTATTAAGCCTAATTAATCCGCCATTAGCAAATGTTTACTGTAGCGCCACATTGTCAGATCATGGAGCAATTAGGATTAAAAGATTCGTCTCGCAATTTACATGTAATTTGTGTAATTAGTTTTTCTTTCTTTTTTTTGTCTATAATTAATATTCTATGTATGTATCCAAACATTCGATGTGATATGGTAAAATTTTTTGTGGGATCTAAACATGCCCTTTGTCTCTATTATCTGTTCATCAGGCTATCCGGTTGCCCATGGTAGCGTTGGCTTGTGTAGGCGGCAGCTAGCTTAGCTTGGGTTGGCTTCACCCAAAAAGAGAACAAGAACAAAATTGTTCGGAAGAAAGCAGCTCTACCACTTCGACTCGTTCAGTCCTCTTCAGATCAACTCCCTTTTCTTCTGAAAAGCTTCTTCAAGTCAGAGCATTTACAACGCTCTAGAGTGGCTGAGAGGGCAGGGAACCTCTCCTGCCCACATCAATGGGCGAAGCTGCTCGAGACGAGATTGAAATGTTATGAAATTGCCCTATCACAGAACGAGCAAACTCTGGAGGACGCTACGCGTCGGACGTCCGAAATTTCGCAAATATCGGACGTCCGACCCTGCACTGCCCCGTGCTGTGTTGCTTGTACGTGTCTTGCATGTGTTGCTTGCGATATTACTTGCATACTCTCTCTCCCTCATAGTACTCTGCATGCAGAGTCCTCGTACTTCTCTCTCATGGTTTGGTTTGCTATACATCCATGCAACCATTTTTTATCAATTTTCTAAATGATTTTTCTTCTAAATTGTTGATCCAATTTACGATCCAATAACACCGTTGTATTCATTTTAATTAAATCTTTAAAACAAGATCCCACATGACCATATTATGAAAAAATATATAATATTTTTAATTGAAACATTTTTATATACTACATGAAACATCAAGTTGTAATGATTGAAACATCAAATGATATTTTCTGAAACATTTTTATATACTACATGAAACATTGGGGTGTAATGATTGAAACATTGAAACATTTTTATATACTACATGAAACATCAAGTTGTAATGATTGAAACATCAAATGATATTTTCTGAAACATTTTTATATACTACATGAAACATTGGGGTGTAATGATTGAAACATTGAAACATTTTTATATACTACATGAAACATCAAGTTGTAATGATTGAAACATCAAATGATATTTTCTGAAACATTTTTATATACTACATGAAACATTGGGGTGTAATGATTGAAACATTGAAACATTTTTATATACTACATGAAACATCAAGTTGTAATGATTGAAACATCAAATGATATTTTCTGAAACATTTTTATATACTACATGAAACATTGGGGTGTAATGATTGAAACATTGAAACATTTTTATATACTACATGAAACATCAAGTTGTAATGATTGAAACATCAAATGATATTTTCTGAAACATTTTTATATACTACATGAAACATTGGGGTGTAATGATTGAAACATTGAAACATTTTTATATACTACATGAAACATCAAGTTGTAATGATTGAAACATCAAATGATATTTTCTGAAACATTTTTATATACTACATGAAACATTGGGGTGTAATGATTGAAACATTGAAACATTTTTATATACTACATGAAACATCAAGTTGTAATGATTGAAACATCAAATGATATTTTCTGAAACATTTTTATATACTACATGAAACATTGGGGTGTAATGATTGAAACATTGAAACATTTTTATATACTACATGAAACATCAAGTTGTAATGATTGAAACATCAAATGATATTTTCTGAAACATTTTTATATACTACATGAAACATTGGGGTGTAATGATTGAAACATTGAAACATTTTTATATACTACATGAAACATCAAGTTGTAATGATTGAAACATCAAATGATATTTTCTGAAACATTTTTATATACTACATGAAACATTGGGGTGTAATGATTGAAACATTGAAACATTTTTATATACTACATGAAACATCAAGTTGTAATGATTGAAACATCAAATGATATTTTCTGAAACATTTTTATATACTACATGAAACATTGGGGTGTAATGATTGAAACATTGAAACATTTTTATATACTACATGAAACATCAAGTTGTAATGATTGAAACATCAAATGATATTTTCTGAAACATTTTTATATACTACATGAAACATTGGGGTGTAATGATTGAAACATTGAAACATTTTTATATACTACATGAAACATCAAGTTGTAATGATTGAAACATCAAATGATATTTTCTGAAACATTTTTATATACTACATGAAACATTGGGGTGTAATGATTGAAACATTGAAACATTTTTATATACTACATGAAACATCAAGTTGTAATGATTGAAACATCAAATGATATTTTCTGAAACATTTTTATATACTACATGAAACATTGGGGTGTAATGATTGAAACATTGAAACATTTTTATATACTACATGAAACATCAAGTTGTAATGATTGAAACATCAAATGATATTTTCTGAAACATTTTTATATACTACATGAAACATTGGGGTGTAATGATTGAAACATTGAAACATTTTTATATACTACATGAAACATCAAGTTGTAATGATTGAAACATCAAATGATATTTTCTGAAACATTTTTATATACTACATGAAACATTGGGGTGTAATGATTGAAACATTGAAACATTTTTATATACTACATGAAACATCAAGTTGTAATGATTGAAACATCAAATGATATTTTCTGAAACATTTTTATATACTACATGAAACATTGGGGTGTAATGATTGAAACATTGAAACATTTTTATATACTACATGAAACATCAAGTTGTAATGATTGAAACATCAAATGATATTTTCTGAAACATTTTTATATACTACATGAAACATTGGGGTGTAATGATTGAAACATTGAAACATTTTTATATACTACATGAAACATCAAGTTGTAATGATTGAAACATCAAATGATATTTTCTGAAACATTTTTATATACTACATGAAACATTGGGGTGTAATGATTTTACTTGCCAGAATAAAAAAGAAAGGAAGAAAGTACGAGAGGTTGGGATTTTGAAAAAGGATCCAGAGGCTATACTGGAGCAGATTGAGAAACTGGAAAAGATGAGTAAGTATATTGCGCAATAACTTGTATTAGTGCATATCTGTATCTAGACAAAATTATTGAAACTAGTCTTTCTAGAAAAAAAAGTTATTCTTTCTTGTTCTACAGACTTCTTTTCAAAGCTCAAATAATCATATTGTTTCTGTTTTGGTTGCACATTGGTGTGTTTCATTTACTCTGTAGTTATATTAGTCATACCTGTTTAGGCAATATTAATTTAGACATGATTGTAATTCATGGTCTGTATGCTTTTTCTTTAACTTTCATCTGTGCTTTTATCAAGGTAAATGTGGTATCTATTCTTATTATTAGCTCCACTGGTGTTTCTAGGATGCTCTGTCAAACCTGTTCAATGTCTAAGGCATCTTAATGCATCACTCACAATATATATAAATATAAGCGGTGTTTTACCCAATATATATGTGGGTGGAATTTTTCTTGATTATGTGATATCTATCTTCCAGTTTTCATCTGTTCTATTTACTGGATGGCATTTCACTCACAATCTAGTTTTAGTGGATTTTGTTTTTAGGAGGCCTGATCCCTATCATTCAGCGAGTCAGCCGTCAGCACCATCATGTGGGCCCTTGTACCCTTTACAGATCCAATTAACTCTGCCTAACATACCAGGGGGGGAGATCAATTTCCCCTTGCAATGCACTGGAATCCACCAATGTGAAACTAATTGTTGCCTCTTAGTTGCACTATATGTGTTACTGCAGCTTTTTGCCTGTTTTTTTATTTGCTTGCTTGAGGAACTGTGAACAGTGGATGTGTAGCATTTTTTTGTACTTTTAGCTAATTTGGTTTTTCTGAATAAAAATTACTTTTTGGTTGAAACAGAGGCTGATGGTGCTCTCGATAAGGCCAGGAAACATAAGAAAAGGCAGCTTGAGGATACATATAATCTTATTGTAAGAAAAGAAAGGTATTTTTTCTTTCTGATATGTATTGAACCCTTCTTTTTTTTGTGATAGCCCAGGCTGTTTTTGTCAACAGTTTTCATGCCATTTGTATTTACTATACAACATGCAGCTTTTAAACTGTCCACTTCCAATTTTCCATTCTTGGGGATATTTTGATACTGGTCTCTTATCTACTGTGCCATTGGATAATGATTTGTTGGCCCCTTCCGTGACATTTTTGTACTATGACAATTTCTTGGTTCACAAAAAATAGGATACCACAGATTGGCAGAGATATGATTGTTCATATTGTTCAATCATTACAATCACTTAGGTCCTATACTTGAACATGTGATTTGACATTGTTTGTGCAGATATTATGTTGGTTTCATGTGTACCCTCGCTTCTGCACCTGCAAGTCTATTTGGGTGGCATTTGATTTGAACTTATAATGGCAAAGAATCTCATGGATGTTTACTATCATTAGCTTATTTTTTCTTCCTCCACACATGGTAGCCCATTAATTTCAAGTTATCTGTGCCAGGAATATGAAGAGAAAATGAAAGAAAAGGGTGAGCAACCAATTATGTTCAGGTGAGCTTTATCCTTTTATGCATTCACTTTTTTAAGTTACGTAACTATTCTTGTAATTCAACATGTATTTCTTGTGCCCCCAGCCATCTTGGACCACCAAAGAGGCGGCGCAGCAGAGGAAGATGATAGAGCTAAAAATCCTAAGCCGAGGTATGATATGATGATTTCACAAAGCATGATGTTTGTTGCATATTGACTACAAATCTAACCAGCTTTGCATTGCAGGATTCTGTTTACTATCACCCAACCCTGAATCCATCTGGAGCACCACCACCTGGGAAACTCCAATGTACAAATCTTCCATAGGTTAATATCCCTGGTTTCTGTGCCTAGTTTCTTAAATCATCATTTTTTCCTAAAAAAATCTCTTATAGGATGTTCTAGCAATTCTCAGTTTTTTTTCTTGATTGTATGCAGGGCCAAGGATCCCACTGCCTTCATCAAGCGCTGGTGCTTCATCTTCGTGCCAGGAACTGAAGAAGCAGGTCCTTCAACCCTGCCACCCCCTCCACCGCCCCCACCATTGCCTGCCTCTTCAGAACCTGTCGACCCATCTGCTGCATCTTACCCCCTTTCCCACCCCCGCCTCCACCTAAGCCTGCTAACATAGCAGGAGCACCCGGCTTACCTCTGCCACCCCCACCTCCACCTCCTCCTGGCCCACCTCCCAGAGAAATTGTGCCGGGTCAAACATTATTGCCGCCACCTCCGCCTCCACGGCCTTTGCAGCCATCACCCCTAGCTGGTACAAACGAATTTGCTAATAAGCAAACCATTGGAGAGGGTGCAAGCTTGACAGATTCTGCACAGGTGCACTTTGAGTTTCTTTCTGTTGTCCAGAAAATTTTGAATCTTCTATTGTTCATGTATACTTTAGAGTAGTTCTTGGTTTTCATGTTTGTATGTTGTTTCCTGTTGTGATTTGTCTGAATGAACCTTGTTATCTTGTGTTGCAGGCAAAAGGTGCACTACCTCCACCACCTCCTGGTTTGATACGAAACTCAAGTGAAATGCAGAATGCCAATGAGGTTCCTGGTTTGAAAGAAGATGATAAAGTCACAAGGATCTTACCGCCACCTCCACCACAGCCATCACATCTGCCACCTTTACCTCCAAGACCACCAACAATGCCTTCAATGCAACCGGATATGCTAGCTCCAGGAGTTCCCAGATTTCCTCCACCTCCACCACCACCAGATACAAGGCCACCATTTATGGCTCCTGGAGTTAATGCCAGGCCCCTTCCACCACCCCCTCCGGGATTACCTCCAGCACAGATGCAAATGGCACCCTTTGGTGTACCTCCTGGTCCACCACCAATGCTTCCGCCTCCATTTTATCCGGGGCCCCCAATTCAAACAGGTGATTTTGCTGCCTTTGGTCCAAGGCCAAATGTACCTCAGCAGCCATCATATGTCAAGTCAGCTGCCCCAACAGTTGTAAAGAGACCATTAGCACAACATACTCCTGAGCTCACAGCTATGGTATGTGCTCTTTACTCTGGTTGATAACTTTACTAACATCAAGCTTGATTATTCTCTAAAAAAATATTAAGCACATTTAGAAAAGTACCCGAAGTGTTTGACACTGTTTGATCCTTATGATAGTAACTATAAAAGGCTTCTCTACATCTTTTATATATATTTCTTACTTTGACCACTGAAGGATTAGTTCTAAATACATTTTTTTTTTAATTATCAAACACCTGCTGTCCACATAACGAGCTGATGAGATCTTTTAGACAGTTCTCTCAGGGCTGGCATGCCACATTTCTGCACCATCTCTTTGCGTAGAGGGTTCCCTCATGTATTGGACGTGGTTCTCATTGTAGACTTGCTTGTAGTTTACAGTATCCAGATCCACAATCTAGAACTCACAAAACTATATGCTTGCCACTGATTTCAATATGGTTATCTATCCTTCTTAGAGCAAGTTTAATAGTAGAGCTAACTACTAGCTACAGGCCAATCTAAAAGTAGTATTAGAGCTAACGTGTGAGTATTATAGATTAGCTATAAGGTTCTCTAGTTTTTTCTTCTTCTCACTTTTTCTCTCACTTATGTAATTAATGCATTTATCTTGGAGCATGTATAAGCTCTTGCATGAGAGCTAACACTTTCTATTTTTCTTGCTCTCTTTCCTCCACATGAGCTTATAGTTGTCTAGCCCACTATTAAGCTTTCTCTTAACAATTACATAAATTTGCTTTCCCTTTATGTCATCATAAATAAACAAATTGGCCACGAACTTTTAAACAGCTGAGTTGGTCTAAGATTGCTATAGCTAATTGATTCATATATTTTGTGTTACATTTACATAGTTTTAGATGCACCATTGTACTGAAAAACCATTGGTTTTTTACAGGTTCCTGCATCAGTTCGAGTTAAGAGGGAATCGGCTCTCCCCAAACCAAAACCAAAGGTGCAGCAGTCAGCAACAACATCATCTTCTGCCCTGAAACCGTCAGTGGCTCCAATTAGATCTGAGCCCCAGCCTTCGTCCTCAGTATCCAAGCCACAAAGCATCGATGATTCCTACATGGCATTCTTGGAAGATATGAAGGAATTGGGTGCTCTTGATGAGTAGCTCAATTAGTCTGACTGCAAATTGCAGTTGTTGGCATGAACTAAGCATGAACCCTCTTTGTGTTAGGGCTCACGAGTAGGTTTTCATGTACTCAGAAACCATGTCCATTTCCCCATGAGAAAACAATATTCCAGATCTAGTTTTGTGAAAATGGGGAAACGTTCATAATCAAATATCCGTTGCTGTGCAACACAACTGTACCAAGTCAAATCAATAGAGCATGATTGCCTATCTTCACAGTTGTAGTATGTTCAACGAGTTGCCCTGGCAGATATTCAAATTTAAACCACCAGTCGTGTGAGACACGACTAATAGCTTTGCTTAGCCCCTTGTATACATTCTGCATGACTAAACAGCTTAGCTTATGCCACAGCTGTCATGAAATTGTGATACCTGTGGGTGCCTGAGTGAACTTGGTGCAAGCTAATTTTTGTTGCAATAATAGTGTATTGTTGTGGATACATTTCTAACTGAATTTATCAATGTTTATAAGTGGGATATCATAAAGAATGCTTCTGCTTACAGGTTCTAAACGTTCTAACAAAAAGAATGTTTCTGCTTAGGAAACGTGTCGGTATGTATGTTCTTGTCTCTGTTCCTGTCTGGAACTGACTACTCCAGGATTCATGTGGACATGTAGTAGCTCTCCACTTTGTGGTCTTCATGTTTTGAAAAGGAATCCTTGAGGCACAGATGATCCAGATAATCAGATTTTTATACTACTAATAATATTCTGCATTATGAGTGATCCAATTCAGACATTATGGCCCCATTTGCAAGCATGATTTTTTCCTGAATCCTGCATAAAAATAAATTGTTTCATACTGATACTTGCTAAGATTTCACATCTTAATAACTTGTGCAGCTCACAGTATGCTAGTTCACCATCTTCAGTATTCCAAAACCCCATTTTCCCTAAAACATTTTTTTTGATATGTCAACTCTCTTGTTCTTTTCATGAAGTTCCTGGACAAACATCTGTCACTCATTTATCTAAACATAGTAATTTATTATCTGTCTTGTAAAGTCAGCTTCAGCTCATTCGTCCATTATAGAAGACAGAAAGATAAAGAAAAACTTATTCCCAATCACTGTTGTCCGTTTCTGTGTCACGTATCACATATTATTTCTAAGAAAACATATGATTTTCTTGATTAAATCATAAAATGGTACACGATCTACATGTTATAGTTGATTTGAACATAACATAAATTGAATTGTGAGTTCATGATACTGTCGAAATAAATTATTCTCTGATTAGTGACTTCTCATGCCAGAAGAGACAATCTGAATTCTGAACTGGATATGGGTTTGCCTTCAGTTGACACTGACTTATTGTTCTCATTTCAATTGTGTACTTAATATGAGGTTGGATTATTTTAATCGTTTGACTTAAGCTAGCCCATGAGTAACAGCAATATTCCCTTGGTTCCCTAGCATGAAACAAGGGATCAAACAAGAACACATTGAGCTCTTATAGTCATATATGGTTGCAATCTTTCCTCTGAACTTAACCTGTAGCCTGTAGGTCAACCATACAATATCCTGCTCCAAAGTTATTGTTATACACTTATTGGCACATGGAACAACAGCATCATAGATAAGAGTTGCCATTAAGCAGTTGGCATTTATAAAAACTATAACTTTGGTTCCATGTTTTCTTTAAAGAAAACAATTGCTTCAGTTTCCAGTTCATTTTGTGATGTTTTCCAAGAAAAGGTTTCGCTGAAGTTTCAGGAATAATGTAATATGTTGCTACTCGTCTTTCTTGTTGAATGCTAGATAACACGAGGTTTTCTGTACTAAAATTTCTGCACTTCGCGTATGTTCAACTCAAACTTAAACTTTTTTGTAGGTTGGATTAGTCATGTTACATACAAAATTCTATCGGTGACAGCTATGCACAGGAGTAGATAAATTTGCCTGGTGCAGTCGTATCCCAAATGTAGACATTTCTTCAATGTCAAATGGAGATATTTTTTCTTGTCTTGATAGCTTCCGTCAAATATTCCATATTTAGCTTTGCATAGGTAATTTTCTTTATTTAAATCCTATACAAAATGTTACCCTAAGAACAAGTAACTTTATTGTTCTGGGCACATCAATCCATAAGCCCATAGTCAACTCCTTTTGTATAATTTTGCATGTAGGGAAAAAAAAATCCTTTCACATATCATTTTCCTTAAGTTTCATCTAACCTTTTCGAAGCTCTCAAAAGGTTCACTTAAAAATTATTTTGGACTTGCCTACCACCCAGGGTCAGTTTTTTCCCTGAAAAGGCATGGTTATTTGAACATTGTAAAAAGAAGGTTTATAAAATTTATCCCTATATCGTAATATAGTACATATAGGCACATAAAGGCTTGGAGTGATGATTTGGTGACCGAAGAGGCAGCATGCATAACTTTGTCATTTGTAACTTTTGAGACCAAAATCACTGTCAGATATGATACTAATAATTAGTAGTAACTTCAGCTCCACTACTGCTGAGTGATCATAGCTGGGTTTTCCCCTAACCAGTGTGAGATATCTCCCACTGTTTATAAGTCCATTGATCCATGTGAGTACTCTTATCCAGTGTCAAAATACAAAACCACTTGCTCACTCTCTTTGACTTCAGTATCCTCATGTAAACAATTTTCTTCTAAAATCTTCCCTTGGGGGCCTTAAAAGAAGCACAAATTTCAAGTATCCCAAGTAACCTACCTTCCTGTGCCTTTAATTAATCCAAACTACAACGACTCAAAGCTTTCATATCTTTCCAAGGTCAACTGTTGCTGTCTAATCATTTTCTTCTGTTACATTTGGACCTTCATGATCTATTGATATATCCCTACTTGTGTCAATGCTCCTGTATGAAAAAGGAAATTGCAATTAGGTCAGTCTCTTTAGACAGGCTTTGAACTATCTGGTCGTAAATTGAGAACCAACCTTAAGAAAATCCAGGAGCTTTGTTGTTCAATTAGTACAGTGATGAAGAGGGTTTACAAGGCCACTGAAGAACTATCATGTCCCAGTTGACTGTCCAAGATGTTCCTTCTTAATGCAATGATATGCAGTTCTGCTGCATATTCGAGAAAAGAAAAACTGTCAAGATGTTCTGAATCTCTAATACCACTTGTTAGTTGTTATGACAATAGATGGTAAAGAGTAACACCAACTTTACCTTCTTGCTCTTACATGAAGATTTTACAAGTTACATGTAGCTTTGATGCTACTGCATGCTTTATTTCCTGATGGCATAAAAAAACAATACAATATTGTAGTTTGTAGTTCACTGAAAGTCTGAAACCGATGGATCTGGGATCTTCAGGTTCAAGAGTGAAAATATTCAGCTGATTGGGGCATTGGGTATTTGCAGTGAGCAAATTCTCTGAACTCCATACTTCAAATAGGCCGTTGACAAATTTGCTGTCAATTTCACCTTGTCACTTTCACAATCCAAACAAGCACATTTGTCTGCTCTCTCCATGCGACTTCAAGCTTGTTTAATTAATTGCAAATCGCAGTGCATGACCAGATGCTAATGCTCATCTTATGATATATTATGTGTACACAAAATTGTCACCATCCAACACATGTGAACTTTCAGAAATCAGAATTTAATATACCCAAAAATTACCACTTGCTTGCCTTTTTTACTACCAAATCTTAGAATTTCTTGATCTTGCATTGGTCAATAGCTGCCTCCTACTTATATATACTATATAAGTGCAAACTAGTTGTCCACCATTTCTGTCTCTGAGCATCTTCACACCTTCTCCTTCCCTGAATCCACCATGGCGCCGTCGGCGTCGTCCACCGGGGCGGTACTACTCTTCGCCATCGCCGCCGTGCTTCTCCTCGCCGTCCGGGATGGCCATTGCGCGCAATTGTGCATGGATTCAAGTATGATGTTCTTGAAATTCATCTGTGTTCGTGATGGAATTGTTCTTGCTTGTGAATTGTGAATTGTGAGTTGCAATTGATGATGGTTTTGATCATGGCGGCGGAGCAGCGTTCCCGAGGACGGTGAACGGATCGCTCACCTTCTGCGGCTACAATGGCACGGCCTGCTGCAACTCGACGGACGACGCCGCCGTGCAGAGGCAGTTCGCCGCCATGAACATCACCGGCACGCCGTGCGGCGAGCTCGTCAAGTCCATCCTCTGCGCGGTATGATGACTCCTTCGCTTGGTCGCCGGAATTTCCATGGAGATTTGATTTCTTGGTTTGATGAGGTCGCCGGCTGCTGCAGAGATGCAACCCGTACGCCGGCGAGCTGTTCACCGTCACGACGAGCCCCCGGACGGTGCCGCGGCTGTGCAACTCCACCGGCGTCGCGAGCCGGCTCAGCGGCGGCAAGGCGGCGGCGACGGACTACTGCACGACGGTGTGGGACACCTGCAAGGCCGTGCGCATCCCGGGCTCGCCGTTCCAGCCGCCCCGCGCGGCGCGGCGGCGCCGACGCTGACCGACGTGTGGCAGTCGTCGGGCGACTTCTGCACCGCGCTGGCGGCGCGCCGGGCGGGCGCGGGCGCGCCGTGCTTCGACGGCGAGTCCGCGGCGTTCGACGCGAGCCGCGTCGCGCCGCCGGCGAGCGGCATGTGCCTGGAGCGCCTCGGCAACGGGTCGTACCTGAACATGGCGCCGCACCCGGACGGCTCGAACCGCGTGTTCCTCAGCAACCAGGCCGGCAAGGTGTTCGTCGCCACCGTGCCGGCGCAGGGCTCCGGCAAGCCGCTGCAGGTGGACGCGGCGACGCCGTTCCTGGACATCACCGACGAGGTCCACTTCGACAACGAGTTCGGCCTCCTCGGCCTCGCGTTCCACCCGGAGTTCGCCAAGAACGGCCGCTTCTTCGTCTCCTACAGCTGCGACAAGACGCAGTCCGCCTCCTGCTCCGGCCGCTGCGCCTGCAACTCCGACGTCGGCTGCGACCCTTCCAAGCTCACCACCGACAATGGCGCCCAGCCGTGCCAGTTCCAGACCGTCATCGCCGAGTACACCGCCAACGCCTCCTCCGGCTCGCCGGCGACGGTACGCACACCCAGCTCTTCTCGCTCGCTAGCGGTGGTGGTTTGTTCGTCTTTCCTTATCAGCTTAATCTTTCTGTTTAAATTGATCGGTTCATTCAACTCAACACGGTATCAGAGCCAGAATTCTCGAATTCGTATATCGACTTAAGACTTGAGAGGGAAGTGTTTGAATATAAAATGAATTGTTCTTTTTTCCTCATCAGCTTTAGCTTTTGGGTTAACTAGTCAGTGCATGCAACTCAATAGTAGTATCAGAGCCAAAAGTTTTGAGTTCGAATCCTGACTTAGACTTGAGGGGGTAATGTTTGAATATGAAGTGAATTGTCCGTCTTTTCTCATCACGAGTTTGAATCCTGACTTAAGATTTGAGGGGGAAGTGTTTGAATATGAAGTGAATTGTCCATCTTTTCTCATCAGCTTAGGTATTTGGGTTAAATTGGTCGATGCATGTAACTCAATAGCGGTTGATGTCACAGGCGACGGCGGCGAACCCGGCGGAGGTGAGGAGGATCATGACGATGGGGCTGCCGTTCACGACGCACCACGGCGGGCAGATCCTCTTCAGCAAGGCCGACGGCTACCTCTACTTGATGATGGGCGACGGCGGCAGCGTCGGCGACCCGTGGAACTTCGCGCAGAACAAGAAGTCGCTGCTCGGCAAGATCATCCGCATCGACGTCAACGCCTTGCCAAGTAATCCCAAATTCTTCACATTTTGCTATCAAATTGCCCAGAAAAGAGAAACCTTTGAACTAGAAATTCATTTCTTTTTTCCCCTCAACGAATTGAACTTAAGGTCCAGTGCTGACAGGTAACATTGTTCAGGATAGTGTGTCAATTAGCTCTGTTCGTCAATTTTGTTCGTATTCAAATCAAATGGCCACCCAAAAGCAACAGTTGAACGAAAAAATCATTTTATTTCAAACTAATTGAGCTTCAGGTCCAATCCCGACATGAGAGTAAACTGTTCAGGAATCAGGATAGTGTTTGAATTAGCTCTATTCTTCTGAAATTTGTTCATAATCAAATCAAATGCCCCAAAAGCAACCTTTCAACTAAGAGGGTTTTTACAGTCCTGATCAGTAGCACTGTTCAGGATAGTACCTGAATTCAGAAATTTGTTCATATTTTGGTGAGTTCTGAAATTAAGTTGCAAGTTGCAACAACCCCTGACAAGATGATTGACCGATCTTCCTGTTACAAACTCTGCAGCTGGCAATAGCACTGCTGGCTGGGGAAACTATGGCATCCCCAAAGACAACCCCTTCTCCACTGACTCCAAGTTTGCGCCGGAGGTTTTCGCCCTCGGCTTCAAGAACCCGTGGCGGTGCAGCTTCGACTCCGGCAAGCCGTCTGACCTCTACTGCGCCGACGTCGGACAGGTGCCACATTCCCTTCCTTTAAGATAAATTTGACGGCGATCTCTATTAGTTATAGAGCATCTATCAGTACAAAGACTTTTATGATGGTCTCTACTGGTAGTATTCTTTTTCAGCAATACCACGTCTCGTTTATTTAAGCAAGCATGATTAAATTCGTCCATTTTAAGATTTTTTTGTTTTGTATTTTCCCCCAAATTTGCCATATAATTGTGATGATTTTGTGTGAGTTTAAATAGGCAACACCAAGGAGATTGACCTAGTGATAGCTCTCTTCTAATACTCTCACCGTCCCTTAATATAACAACCTAGAATCGGTTCAGATTCGTTGTACTGTGAAATGAAATGTCACATCCAATTCTATATTACTATATTATGAGATGAAGGGAGTAGTATTTTTCTTCAGCGATGCCATGTCACATTTATTCAGGCACTGGGATTAATTTAGTCCATTTTAATTTTAACAAAATGGTTTTGGTGGTACAAATTTGCCATATAATTGTGAATTTGTTGATGAATTTGTGCGAAATTTGAAAACAGTCGTCGTACGAGGAGGTTGACCTGGTGATAAAGGGCGGGAACTACGGGTGGCGGGTGCTGGAGGGCACGACGGCGTA
>CM020184.1:8336529-8368840 GCA_009805545.1 Oryza longistaminata
TGGAGGCGGAGCCGACGTGTTGTGACGGCGCTGTAGGCGTAGCCCATCACCGGCGGTTGGCGTCGATGTCGGCGGCGAGGGTGTTGCCGCCGGGGCTCGCCAGCGGCAAAAAAAAGCAACATTTGAACAAAATAAAATTCATTTTATTTCAAACGAATTGAGCTTCAGGTGCAATCCTATTCAGAACTGTTCAGGATAGTGTGTGAATTAAGTTAAAAAAAAAGGATAGTGTGTGAATTAGCTCTATTCCTCTGGAATTTGTTCATAATCAAATCAAATGCCCCCAAAAGCAAGTTTCAACTAATTCACTGTTCAGGATAGTACCTGAATTCAGAAATTTGTTCATATTTTGGTGAGTTCTGAAATTGAGTTGCAACAACCCCTGACAAGATGATTGACCGATCTTCCTGTTACAAACTCTGCAGCTGGCAATAGCACTGCAGGCTGGGGAAACTATGGCATCCCCAAGGACAACCCCTTCTCCACTGACTCCAAGTTTGCGCCGGAGGTTTTCGCCCTCGGCTTCAAGAACCCGTGGCGGTGCAGCTTCGACTCCGGCAAGCCCTCTGACCTCTACTGCGCCGACGTCGGACAGGTGCCACATTCCCTTCCTTTAAGACAAATTTTACGGCGATCTCTATTAGTAATAGGATATATATCGGTACAAAGATTTTTACGATGGTCCCTACTGGAACTATTCTTTTTCGGCGATACCATGTCTCGTTTATTTAAGCAAACATGATTAATTTCATCCATTTTAAGAAATTATTGTTTTGTATTTCCCCCCAAATTTGCCATATAATTGTGATGATTTTGTGCGAGTTTAAATAGGCAACACCAAGGAGATTGATCTAGTGATAGTTTTTTTTTTTTTATAGTGCTCTCTCTTCTAATACTCCTACTGTCCCAAAATATAACAACCTAGAACCGGTCCAAATACATGTTCACATTCGTTGTAATATGAAATGTCACATCCAATTCTAGATTGCTATATTATGGGACGGAGGGGGTAGTATTTTTCTTCAGCGATACCATGTCACTGAGATTAATTTAGTCCATTTTAATTAAAATTTTGGTTTTGGTGGTACAAATTAATTTGCCATATAATTGTGAATTTGTTGATGAATTTGTGTGGAATTTGAAAAACAGTCGTCGTACGAGGAGGTTGACCTGGTGATAAAGGGCGGGAACTACGGGTGGCGTGTGTGGGAGGGCACGACGGCGTACCTGCCGCTGGCGAGCCCCGGCGGCAACACCCTCGCCGCCGACATCGACGCCACCGCCGGTGATGGGCTACGCCACAGCGCCGTCAACAACAACGTCGGCTCCGCCTCCATCACCGGCGGCTACGTCTACCGCTCCGGCAACCGACCTGCTCGCCGGCCGCTACCTCTACGCGACCTCTACGCCCAGTCCGCCTGGGCGGGCCTCGAGTCGCCGCCGGCAGCGGCGCGTACGACGTCACGCCGCTGCCGTTCGCCTTGCTCCAGGCGGTCGCCGATCCCTGCGCGCCGCCGCGGCGAGGACCACGCTGCCGTCGCTGGGCTACACTCTCTCCTTCGGCGAGAGACAACGCCGGCGACGTCTACCCTGCTCACCAGCAAGGGCGTGTGCCGGGTGGTCGACCCGGCGAGTGCGGCTACGCGCCCGATCAGAGCTCCGCGCCGGGAGCTCGCCGCCGCCGGCTCGTCGCCGAGCGCGCGCCGCCGCGCCGCGTCGCCGCCGCGGGCGACGATGGCGGCGCTGCTGCTGATGGGAGCGTTGCTTGCTCTCTGAGCTGATGATGGTCGGAGTGATTTTTTTGGGCAAGGAAAAATGCTTCTGGGAATTGTCGCTCGTTTTTAATTATTTTATGGATTTTGGATGTGATTATTTGATCTTGTTTTTGTGGCAGCTTTTGTTCTTGGGATATTTCGATAATTTGGGGTTTATGATTCGGTACGTGTTTGGTGGGATCAAAGATCATGTAAATTAAGCAAGATAGGACTTTTAATTAGGTATTAAATTTCTTTGTTTTGTGATAACAAGACAGGTTATACACACCTTTGTCCTGATGAAATAGTATTCCACAATGTTCAGTGTGCAATTAATACGGAGTTGTACACGTCACTAGTCAAGCTACACATGTTGTGTGAAAGGAATTCTATGGAATGCTCAAAAGAGGGTAGTATGTTACTGGAGTTCCATACAAATGAATTCATAGTTGCTAAAACACCACTGTTTCAACCGCAATAAACCTTATAACTTTTGTTGGCATAGTAGTCCGAAATTTCGCTCATTTCGTTTCTACCAAATTTTCGGGATTTTTGACACAGAATTTTTTGAAATTTTAGCCTAATTTTACTGAATTTGACTAATTTTTGATCAATTTCACAAAAAAAAAAAGAGAAAAACCGAAAAATTCTGCCGAAATAATCACTTGCCGGGGGTCCAAAATTTCGAACTGGAGTTGCAATCCTTGGGCTCGCCTCCTTTGGAATGGATAGGTTTTAGAGGATTTTTGTAAAAACGAACAAAATCGTATGTTCCAAAGGAACCAAGATCCACGTTTGTTGTGTTCATTTGTGTTATCTATTGATCCATATATCATGTATACCTACTACTGTTAGTATTAGAACATATGGTATCGTGTTATAATTACTATTACGAGTTACCAAGAAGTTCCGGCCTCGACTCCTCTGGAAAGGGTGAACTTTAGAGGATTTTTTTAAAAAAACTCAACAAGACCTTGCGTTCCAAAGGAGCTGAGATCCACTATTGATAAACAAATTTGTCTTACCTATTAATACATATATCAAGTTTCTACTACTATTAGTATTAGATCATATGGTAACGTGTTATATTTACTTGTCGATCAAAGAAAAACCCTTCGATTTTTATTAGTAGAAAAAAGGTTTACTCAACCACTTGAATCACTGAATTAGTTGTCAATTACTAAAACCGGTAATCAACCACTTGAAATATCAAGACGGCATGGTTGGGTAAATCCCGTATGATACTGTGGCGATTTATATGAACAACACCATGGAAATAATATTGTATATAAGACTCTCCTCTTGTATTTTCTTCTGTCCATGGGATGTCATCAGGCAGAGGTAGACCCGGGGGTTCCGGGTGTGCACCTGCATATTAAAAAGTTTCGCAAAAAATTTAGGATGTGGCCGTATGCATTGGTAAATTGGTTATTTTGTTGGCTACTTAATTGATTTCCTATACCTCAACAAAGCAAAACCCCTAAAACCCACTTATCCACTCTTGCACAATCACATAATTAACCCACCAACAAAGCGACATGCAGTCATGCACAAAGCGTCAAGGCCAGCGAGGCAGAGGTCATTGCAGTCCACATGACGCTTGACCCTTGAGACAAAGTTGTGATTCTCTCTAACTGAAGTCAGTTAACAACTACTACTAAGTTAATTGCATTTTACTTGTCTCTCAATCTCGTATCCTCTTTATATGGATAGTTGAAAAATCAAAATTAATTCTTCAATGATTTTGTCGTCATCACCAATGCGGATCATATGGTTGGCAAAGCTGCCTCCAAACCTATCGCATGGTTTTATAATTTCAGGAGGAAATTAGAGTAATTAAACATTGTAATATATATCCACATCCATCTTAAAGCTTTGATTCCTTGTGCTACGTGCATGACGGCCAGTAAAGCATGTTGTGGCAGGAGCTGGAGACAGAGCACATCAGACTGCATATATATTTTCTAATGGAGCATTTAGCACATTCGGTTTAGCAAGTAAAGCACCATGAACCTAGCTTCCATGGCAGGGTAGGGCACAACTGCACAAGCCCACCACAAACAAGCAAAGAATCCATCCACACTACTCCTACATAGTACATGGAGTACATACAAGTTACAACTACTCGATCAGCATCGCCATTGCTGCATCACCATCACCTCCATGATCGATCTCATCATACACACACTGACAGAAGAATACACGAGACATTCAGACATTCAGAGAGAGGAGTGATCACTGTACTGTACAGAGGCTAGCTCTAGCTAGGTAGCTAAGGTAGGTAGAAGGTAGGGGAAATAAGAAGCATATATGGATCCACGGCTGCACAAGGCGGCGGTGCAGGGGAACACGGCGAGCCTGGCGGCGCTGCTGGGGGAGAAGCAGCTGGGCGCCAAGATCCTCAACTCGACGACGCCGCAGGGGAACACGGCGCTGCACATCGCCGCCGGGCTCGGGCGCGTCGCGTTCGCCGAGGCCGCCGCCGCCGAGCACGGCGACCTCCTCGTCGCCAGGAACGACCAGGGGGACACGCCGCTGCACCTCGCCGCCAGGGCCGGGAAGATGGCCGTCGCCGACATGCTCATCAACTTCATCACCATGGCTGGGGCCTGCTGGCCGGAGGTATCCCTCCGTTTTCTTTCTTCTAGCTTTAATTCGTCGTCGTCACCGGTTCAATGTAGGGTTTGATATTTCGGTTAGGCTATTTAAAATTTGCACAACGATTTGTCAAATATAAATAAAATTTTCTAAATTCACAAAAAAATTTGAAAATAACCTGTAAATTTTAGGCCAAATAGTTTTCTAGGATGTGGGGGTACAATAGACTCGAAGTTTCAGAAATTTCGTTTTGGAATTTTGAACCCTGGTTGAATATAAGAAATTCGACCATCCGGTATATAATTGAGACAAGAGAGTTGCCATTTTTTTGCAATGTAGAATTTGATACTTTTTATGAATCTCATATGTAAGAAATCGAGAGCTGTCAAATTCAGCATTATAATGTGTGTTAGTACCTTTTGGTAATCACTAAAAGACATCACTCATTGTGATATACTTTTATCTGTTTCAAAATATAAACAACCATAAAATTAACATGGCGTGAAAATACTTTCAAAAAATGAATTTAGTAATACCATATATTTTGTCAGTTTAGTTGTACAAATGTTGATTCCCTTTAAATAAATTTAGTAATACCATATATTTTGTCAGTTTAGTTGTACAAATGTTATTTCCCATTACACGGAGCTATAGAGCCTTATATTTTAAGACGAAGGAAGTAGATTCTTTTCAAATAAATACATTCTTGCTCCTATGAGTGCTTTGCAAGTCGATAATTACGTTACTCTCCCTCCGTGTAGAGAAATATAAGGTGTATTTTGACCATACAATTTTGGATTAAGATTTAAGACTATACTCCCTCCATCCCAAATTGTTTGACGCCGTTGACTTTTTTAAAAATGTTTAACCGTTCGTCTTATTCAAAAAATTTAAGTAATTATTAATTTTTTTTCTATCATTTAATTTATTGTTAAATATACTTTTATGTATACATATAGTTTTACACATTTCACAAAAGTTTTTGAATAAGACGAATGGTCAAACATGTTTAAAAAAGTCAGCAGCGTCAAACATTTAGGGAAGGAGGGAGTATATACTAGCAAAATTTGCGTAGGCCAGCGTACGCGTGCACCCTCTCTCTTGGTAGTGGTACCACTATTAGTACGTGTTTCCCCGCCTGCAATGCGTTGCAACTTCTTGACGACCAAATGGAAATAACGGTTGATGATTATTTGCCTTCTCAAGGAAGAAAAGAGACTAATATAGTAGTCTGCAGATATCAACTGGTTTGTAGACACAGTTAAGGGAAGGAATAGAGGAAGTGATACGAGTATCATTACGGCCGGTAGTATGATGACGGGTAGAAGTTATATCAATCGTTGATTTATGATTTTTATCACCAGTAGGAAAATATTTATTCTACTATCACTAGTTGGGAACATATCCTATTTACATAAGTCTTCTAATTTATACACTATACACATCAAATAAAAAAAAGTAAAAAGTTCTAGAAAAATTGTGCATGCATTTTAGTAATATTTCATTTATGTGTAAAGTCTCAAATTTACTATATATAGGGAGAAAAAAAAAGACAAACCTCTTATAGATTCATACTCTTAGAATTGTCAGATTTTTTCGCCAAAATATAATTAATTTGAGATTAAGAATTCAATTACAAATAAGTACTACCTCCGTTCTATAATAATTGTACTTCTCGAAAATACATACTAGTAGTACACTCAAATGACCATAATAACCCTACATGCATAAAGTAAAAGGAAGGCGTGGAGGCAGATGGGGATGGAAAGATGGAAGGGCAAAAGGCATATATGATATCTTCATATAACTAGTTATATGGTTTTCGTCTTGTTACAAATATAATTTTGTTGGGATAAAATTAGAATGGTAAAAATACAATTATTGTGGGATAGATGTAGTATAACACTATTGAAAATAAATATATAATTTTGCTAAATTTTTTGATGAAATTTGTTAGTTGGTGCGTATTTGTATACATGAAAATATTATGTGCATAGGATATGTTTCTTACTCCGTACTAGTTGAGAGGTAATAGTTGATTCTCTCTAGTATAAATATACATATTACTCATTAGATTACTAAATAAACGATATAGGTTGATTGTACTCAGTAAACCTTAACTGGCAATGCATGCAATATAGATCGATAAAGAGAAGGAGCCCACGGTTGAAAGGTTAGATATCTCTGTTGTTGCAGTTCTGAACGTGCCAGTAGAAATGGTCGGCTTATCCATAGATGATTAATTAGATGCATGGCATTCCGATGGTCGATCGATCTCTTGAATTAAAAAATTTGATATGCGCGGATCATTCTACATATGATTCGATGATCAGTGGCCTTTGAGCGTTAGTCAGCAGTAAACTTAATTTTAGTGGTGTTACGTTTCGAGTGAACCAGCACATATATATAGATATGCATGTATCATATACATGAGATGTTACATATATATCTCGTGTTTGTTTATTTACACTAGCGAACTTCAGTTAGCAACAAACCAGCTTGCTGTGAAGTGTGTGAAGGATCTACTTTCAGTATAGCTGACTGTTGGCGGATGGCATGAGGCCCTTCGACCAAACCTGCCGAAACCCATGGCGAAGGCTATGGAGCAAGAACGGCGCAAGGCGAAGAGTCGTACAAGCGCCAGGCCAGAGGCGTCTCAGGCGAAGGGTGCAAGGCGAATGCTATCTGCCGAAGGAGGATGACTTCGCCTTGACAAGTTCGCCCCCGCGAGGGCCGAGGAAGCCTTTCCGGCCCATCAGGCCGGCGATCGCCAGACGGCCCATTAGGGGCCCATGAGCCCCTATAACATTATGTACCCCTGTAAATGCCTCTTTTGTAAGGGTAATCATGTAAATTCCCCTGTACAACCTAAACCCTAGTAGTAAGAACCTGTAATGGGGCTATAAATAGTCCCCTAGGGCCATGTAATGGGGGATATCCCAAGTGGAATTCAAAAATTTAGTACACTTCATTTTTCCAACCATTGTTGAGTAACCACGTCTTTCGACGTATGCAGTTGTCGTTTCGACAACACTGACAACTTTTACGACCAAATTAAGTATTCGATGAAACCAATCATTTTTCGTGCTTAGAGGATGGGTTCCCAACCCATAGAAAAGCAATTAATTAATCCCACAAGTTAATTAGTTATATTAACCCCCGCATATTTATGCTCCTATTACTAGTATTTTGTGATTAATTAACTGTTTGTATTGTCAGCTGCTCACTAATTGCGGTTGATACTCGTAACAATATTTTTGTGACTGTCATTCTCTGAAAGTGAGATTGCTTGCCGATGAAATTGAGTAATGAACTGGAAGTGGGTTATTTTTCACCCTCGAGGGGGCATCCTCCCATACTGTGCATGACATTTAAAATGTCATAAAAAATTTTAAAACATTCTAAGATAGATCAATATATAAGATATTATTTTCACAAAAACATGAATTAAAATTCGCCTTGTACAATCCAAAACAAAAATAATAAATTTGACCGCGAATTACGTGTTCTATGAATTTTTCTAGTTGTATAAGTTGAATTTGAACATACGCGTTTATGGAGTGACATATCACGTATTTATCCTACTAATTTTTTTATAACTTTTTTAAGCAACGTGTAAAAACAAAGGGACATCCCCTTAAGGGATGAATAGAGTTTCCCCAATAAACTATTTTATGCAAAATCTTTGTGCAGTTTGTGCGTTCGAAATAAGGCCTCGTCCCTACTTACTTGTTTGTTTTATGTAGTTAGAATTAGAAGGAAATTAATAATTAATTGCTTGTCTATGTAGTCAGAACTAGAAGGAATAAATTTATATATCCGTTTGAAACAATGGAATTTCACAGGAGTATTGTAAGAAACTATTTAGTTATTGTACGAATATGAAAAATTTTCGGAATCCAAACAAGAATCTCTATAAATCCCTTGGGAAGGTTATCCCAAACTCCAAAGAGTCTTCAGCTGCATCTTCCGTTCTTCTCAGGCAGAAATAAACGCAAAGGCGACTTCCAAACATACCACCTCCTACTAGCTCAGTAGTATCAGGTCATCAACTGCACACAGATATACCAATCTAATCAGGTTGACAGATATAAATACAAGAGCTACAGGCCTTACTTAGACTCAAAAACTACATTCTACAAGTGGAATATAGCCGTAAGAAATGCCGAGAAGAGCAGCACTTAGGTGTATTACAAGTTTCCACCATATGAATGTTGCAAGAATTTCCCGACAACAGTATCACGCCTAGAGCTAAACAAATGGAGGCTACAAGTTTGTATCTGGCAGCAACACAGCATCAATCAGTCTGGACATAATACAGCAGCGACCGATGCGCGCCCTTCGTGTAGTGTACAACAATAGAATGAAAAACTCCCTTTGGATGGCCCCCAAGTATCAAACAAGCAATCTGTTACATTTGAAGCTCTTTTCGCCGCAACCTCGGTGGTACCTCGCCTCTTTTGTCACTGTAAATCGATGTACCAGCAATCATCTAAAACTGTTCAGATATTGCTGAGTCATCTTACTAGTGGACCATTCATCTATGGCAATGGCCCACGACTTCACGCAATTACACCTTGCTCCAAGCAGCGCCTACTAAACTCGATTGTATTACAAAACTTATTTCCTAACTGTTATCCATATCCTCATCTTTCATAGTCAGGCTTGGCCCGTCGTCAAAGCCACCTCCAGGTGCAAGCTCATTTAAATCTAGAAATGTTCTCCCTACAGTTTCAATCTCTCTACTAGGAGCTTCCATTTTTTCCACAGGCTGCTGTGGTGGCAGTGGAGGTGGCTGCGGCTGCTCCTCCTGCTCTTCTTTATTTTCCACCATTACATGATCCTCATCCATTTTATTGTCGTCGCTATTGTCCTTTTGTTCCTCAGGGCCATCATCCTCATCTTCCTCTTGCTCTTGACTCGATGTCGAGAGTTCCGTATCATTTTCTGCATCAAAACCAGCATCAGGATCTGATGCATCGGATTTTCCTTCCTTTCCTCCCTCTGTGTCTGTGTCCGAATAATCATACTGTTGGTAATTAATGCGTTGACGAGAAGAACGCTTGCTGCGCCTAAGACCTGTTTGGATTTCATCAACAGATCTAAGCTTGGCCCCTCGCCGGCCACGAGTTTGCAGTTTCTTGCGCTGTTGTGGCTCCTCTAAATCCTCACTGGTACTCAAAGAATATTCCTCTTCCTCTTCATCATCATCTTCAGCATCTTCTTCTAATCGGAACTCTTCATCCTCTTCAGAAGCACTTGATGTCTTCTGCTGTTTTCGAGTTCTCAGATATTCCTCATCATAGACTGCCTCCCCCATGATTTCATCGTCGCTGTCAAAGTTCGGGTCAATATCTGAGACAGCCTCGACAAAGTCCCGTGTATATCTCTGAGATCTCCTCCTCCGGCGGTTGCTACAACACAAACCATGGATGCTCATCAACACATATATTCCAATGGGGCAAGTGATAAATGCCAAATGCTATGAAAGATGTACCTCCGATCAAGTGTCTCACTTTCTTCTTCACCATCGCTATCTCGGTAGTCATCTGACTTTGAAGAATTTCCATCATATTCATTGGTAGTCGGTGAGAGGCCATTCACCTTGCCATTGCTCGATGCCTCCGGTCTTGGCGTAAGGATCCTTCTATTGGCTGGAGCAGCAGGCTCAGCAGAGTTTTCTCCTTTCCTGCACATGAAAGGGGCACATAAGTATGATAAACTGTTGGTGTCTCTAAAAAAGTTTTTTTTTATTCCGAGTGAAAATTACTGAGCAATAGATGCGATCCACCTACTTCGTTATTTTTATGGCCTCACTTATTGAGCGGTCATATTCATCTGCACCATACGTAGAGTCAAACATTTAATTTGAATCAACTGAACAGAAGTAATGAAATAGATATAACATACTCCAGTTGTCATGGACATGAATGGAGGAATGATAGATAGTGAATGCAAAATGTGTAAGCTAGATCAGTTCCACCACATGGTACTGGCTATCAATTAGCAACCTCTATTTAACAATCAGCCTTTATTTTGGAAGTTTACTGACTATATTATCTTACAGCTGGAAGTCAGATAAATCTGTATTAAACTAGCCAACATAGATTCACTTCAATTTAAATTTTCAGGAGTTATGTTATAATTCCATCAGTAATTTGCTGCTGAGAATAAATAAGACTTTTTACTGACATATATCAATGCATAGGGAAATAAAACAGTGAGCAAGTGACGTAGATCACCTGGATATCTAAAATGTGAAGGAAATAAATGAGAGAGTTTAATAATTGTGATTTGTGAAGCATTTGCAACAAAGCATCGCTGCTATCAAAATAAAGAAAAATTAACAAAGTAGCATCACAAAGATGTATGATTGGATAATACCATCTAGAATGAGACTGACAAGTGGGACCTCTGGACCACATGACAGAACCACACCGATGGTATTTCCATTCTGGGATATCTTCATAACTATACCGAGGTTCAGCCTTAGACTCTTGGTGCTTACCAAAAGTGTATGTTACTGGCTTTCTATCACGAAGAGAGCGACCAGTGGTAAATCCATCTGGAGCCAAGAAGCTATCAATGAGAAGGGCTTCTCTTTGTTGCTTTTTGAGCAACCTCTCCTTCTTCTGCAATAAGAAAATAGGTAAATCATTAATTAACAAGCTTGAAACAGCTTTCACTGGCAAAACAGGCTGGGTTAAACATGCTACATACTTTATGTATCTTTTCAATATCTGGAAGATATTCAATCTTCAACTTCTTGCCAAGGTTGGCCTCTGTTCTGTTCCGACTTGAAAAGAGTTTTTCCTAAGGCAGAAGTATATAATATCATTAGATGTCACTACACTTGCCTCATTATAAGATAGTGGAGCATTTACTCTTGCCTCATTTTTTCTAATAACGATGCTCATTTTACACTTGAGGTTACAGAGCATTTTACCCTTATCGAAAGATAAGTCTTCAGGAAAAACATTACAACTCACTTTCTACACCACATATGAGGAACTCAACTTACTGCAACATCGTCAAACTCGTCAAAGTTGGATGCGACAGTTTCCCACTGGTAGGACACAACTGGAAGAATTATAGACCCTCCTTTCCCCCTAGATCTTTTTCCTGGCTCTTTCTTCAGCTGTTCCACTCGTCTAATTTCACGATATAATCTATGCCCGAGAATCGGATCATCTTCATACCTGTTCTGAAAGACTTGATCAGCACACCCCTTAATGGGATCGGAACAAGAAACTTCCAGGACAGTCCATTCAAAATAGCAACTAGGAAAAAATACCCACCAGTATGAGATTCCATAGGCATCACCCCCTATTCGCTCTTTACGAAAGGTAGAAAGGTCATAGCCATGCTTTAGGGAACTGTCAATGAAATTCCGGATATCCTCTTGCTGCAAAATATATGCTTAAGAATCAGTCATCTAGTTAAGCCCATGCGATTCAAAACCTAAAATTGCCTCTCTTTTTTCCAGATATATCCAAAACAACAATAATCCCAACCTAGCTATTACGAGCATGTCCCCTGCAGATAGTACCTCTGTTTTTTTTCACATATAAAATGTTAATATTTTTGCATACCTTGGTGAGCTAAGATTTCAACAGACTTGTGCTCATGCCTCTCTTGCTCCACTTTGTTTAATTGCCCAAGAGAGCAGGCAAATTATGTGTTCACTATCAACTATCAAGCATGTATTTTTCTTAAACTTCAGGAAGTAGTTCAAATCATCTTCAATTTTATTTTTCTACTATGAAGCATCAGGGTTAGTGCAGAATCCTCTACTCTACAGCTGTGCAAGGAGAAAGGGACTAGGCAATATCCTAAACATATGTAGTATAAAAGAGGAAGTGTATCTTGAAAAAGAAATTCTACAATTTTAATTGGAACTAGTAGTTAGCCCTTACACAGAATGCACATCACAGAAAAGTAACAGCTGCTTTCATTTTTCAAAGGAATAATCGTTTAGCAACAATGTATCTTTAACTTCTGGCAGGTTCATATGCAGGAATAGACAAAGGGTATTATTGTTCCCTTTTTAATGAATTGATGAAGAATTTCCTTTGGCACCAGAATTGTACAGGTCGATGAAAATGTTTCAACAATATTATGCAGAAGTGGATTAGTGGATGACATACCAGTCATCATATTCATGTGTTGTTTTCAACATTGCAAGGACACGAATGTGGGATAACGGGATATAAATGACAAGGGATGAGATTTTATTCAGAAGAATGTCAACATGATTATAACTATATACTACAGTGAGTATTAGAAAATTTCAAAAAATCAAGTCATTTAGACAAACTTCCTTCGGTTTTATACTAGGAAAGGACAAGAAAAATAAGCACGTACCTCGACACGTATATCGCATATTGCTTTCAAGATAATTAAACGAGTCGCCGGTTCTAGAACCTTGTATGCTTCAATTTCAGTTCTGTGGAAGATGAAACAGTTGGAAAAACAATGCTGAGGAAAAAATATACATTTGTAGCAGGAGATTACACAATGATTTCTTGTGAGCTAAACTAACCCATGTGATGCAACAATTGGTATATCACCTTCTGCAACCTGCAGTTCAGACAGTTAATACCTCACCAATTGAATGGAATCTGCAACCATTATTTATCAAAGTTGTTTGAAACATAGAATATTAATCATATACCCAATGCCACCAATCCCTTAGCTTTCTACATAGGACGGTCACCCAGGTTCCACGTCCCATAGCCATGCGGGTTACTGGAGGAATTGACTGCGTGTGCAATAAAAATCATGAGATTCCATGGAGAACTTTCACATATTATTACATTTTTATTTGAGCATAAAATATCTACTAACATACAGATGCATAATGCAGAGTCTATCTGATAGCTCTAATCGAATAGAGTGTATTGTCTAAGAAAACATCAAAATAGGAGTTACAAACAACATGATCAAATACAAATATACACAGAAATGTTAATGAGGTATATTCGAGTTATGGCAGAGTAAGCATAAGCCCAAGAACAACATGCAGCTGCTATTAAGGCATTTTCTCATACATTAAATGTAAAAATCAGCAAAAACGTCACTATAACTGGCAACAACACTAAAACTCAACGTCGCAAAGAACCCAAAAAAATTGATAATTATTACTTCTTGCAAGCACGATGACACAACTTCTATCCTATCTCTGATGATGAACCAATGAACCACGTGGAGGTAGAACTACAGACAGAGTATTCCAGCCTATAGAGCAGCAACAAATTCGACATGAACTGAACAGCCCGAGGGCTCACTCACCTTTAGGAGTGGCATGTGCACATCATCTAGAGTACTATTGGGAGTGATAAGCGCCTCCTCGAGGTCCTCCGCCGTGAACTCCCCCGTGATGTTCAGCAAAGGGCGGTACACCTGCAACCACGAAGAAAACAGCGCAACAGCCCAATCAAACCCTAACCCTAGCTTCTTCCAAGCTCAACCCACGAAAGCTAAACCAGCAGCAGGTAAGCTGCCGGGCACAGTGGACCAGCTAGCACAGGGGAAGGTGCGCAGAGCACGCACGTGGAGGAAGTTGAGGACGGAGGCGAGCTCCCACATGCAGCGGAGCCGCCACCGCGGCATCTCCGCGGGGGCCTCGGGCTCCGACACGAGCGGCGTCACCACGCGGCATTGCGGCGACTCCTCCGCGCCCCCGGCCCCGCCGCCGGCCCGCCGCGGCGCGCCGCCGCGGCCGCTCCGGCGGCGGCGGCGGCGGCGGCTTCGGCTTGCTGTTGCACGCCCCGGCAGCCGCGCCTTCCTAGGGGCCGGCTCCGGCGCAGGAGCCGGAGCCGGAGCCGGACGGGGGCCTCCCTCCTCCACCTCCTGCTGCTGCTTCTTCCTCTCCTCCTCCTCCCCTCCGCCGCCGCCGCCGCCTCCTGCGGAGGCGGCGGGGAGGAGGGGGCGTCGGCGTCGGCGGAGGAGGGCATGGGGGAGCAGATCGGGGATCTGCGTGGGGGGGAGGGCTAGGGTTTGGGTGGGAGGGGGAAGCGGGAGGCGAGGAGGAGAGAGGGGGGCGGCCATGGGTGGGGGAGGGGGAGTGGAGGAGGAGGGGTAAAAGTGGGATTCCGCGTAGGGGATGGAGAGGGAGAGGGCAATACGGTAAAATTCGCAACCACGGGGTCGGGCGGTCGCCGTCGTAGACTAGACTCGTGAAAGCAAGCGCCCGAACCGGACTCGGACGGCACCGCGCCACCGCGGGCGTCCGGGCGTGTCTCACCCGGTCAGGTTATAGGAGGCCAAACGGGCGGCCCGGCCAGCACGACACGGCACGCCTACGGCACGGCCCACTAGGGCACGGCCCGTTAGGCACGGCTCCTGTAGCGGCCGTGCCGTGCCGGCCCACGTGCCAAGGCCACGGCCCAAGCACGGCCCAAGAAGGTGCTGGGCCACGGTACTGTAGTGGCACGTGGGCTGGTAGCCGGCCCACTAGTAAATGTGGCCCATAAAAATTGAAATTTGAGGGAAAAAAGAAAAAAGGCAGAAAAAACATAATATAAAGGAAAAAATAATAAATATAGGATAAATGTGAGGAAATTTAGGAAATATATCATAAAATATATGGTACAAATAGGATAAAATGTGGAAAAAAATAAAAATATGAGAAATATATGGGAAAATTAGAAAATCGTAGGAAAAATAAATGGGCCGGTGGGCCGTGCCATGCCTGGGCCGTGCCGTGCCGTGCCAGCCCACGGGCTAAGGCATCGGCCCAAACACGGCACGGGATAACGGGCCGTGCCGGCACGGCCACAAGGCTGGCGTGCCGTGCCGGGCCTGGGCCGGCTACAGTACTGCGTGCTCGGGCCGGCCCGGCTTGGCACGGCCCATTTGGCCAGGTATAGGTCAGGTTGGGCAAGGGGGACATTTAACCTTTTTTTTTGTCACTTTTTAGAATGGTAATATAATGATTTATTACCACTAGTAGTCTATGGCTCGTGAGTCCTCATGTATCTATGATATTGGATCAACTGGCAAATCATTTATCACCACTTGCAAAAGTGACAAATAGTTAATTATTCCTAGGCAGGGATTTGGATACTAATGTGGTAATGCATATGTACGATTGTACGTACATGATACTCCCTCCATCCAAAAAAACAAACTTAGAATTGGATGTGATACATACAACGAATCTAAAAAAAGTTATGTCCAGATTCGTAGTACTGAAATATATCACATCAGTACTATGTTGGTTTTTTATGTGACGGAATGAGTAGCTAACAAATTAACTCAACTAAAGATATTACGTTTAGCTATAGAAATTTATTAACGTACGGTTAATAAAGTATTTATTATTATAGATATTGTTGTCGAAACGACAACCGCATACGTCGGAAGACGTGGTTACTCAACAGTGGTTGGAAAATAGTAAAGTGTATTAAATTGAGAAATTTTCTTCGGTTCCCCCTATTACATGGCCCTAGGAGGCTATTTATAGCCCCATTACAGGTTCTTACTACTAGGATTTAGGTTATACATAGGAATTTACATGGTTGCCTTATGAAAGGGACATTTACATGTGTATACAGTTTAATTGAGGTACATGGGCTTCTAATGGGCCGTCTGGCGAACGTTGGCCCAATGGCCACCAGGCTTGAGAGGCTGGGATGGCCTCCTGAGCCTTCTCGAAGCCGAACTCGCTATGGCGAAGTCACCCTCCTTCGTCATACACTCTTCGCCTTATAGTCTTCGCCCAAGATGCCTTTATCCTTGTGAAGTACCAGCGCGATTCTCCGCCCTTCGTCGTCTTTGCTTCATAGTCTTCGCCGTGGGGGCTTCGCCCCAACGATCTTGACGTCTCGGGCTTGAACTCTCACTGGTTGCATGGTTTCGGCAGGTCTGGTCGAAGGGTCACATGTCATACCGCCAACAGATATAAAAATATATTTATTCAATTTGTTTTTTAAAAAAACTTTTATAAAAAAAATTACAAAATAATACCAGTCAAGGGAACATAGCACGCAAAAATAAGATAGTAGGCTAGTAGCTAAATCCTATGTGAGTTGTGTTTGGAATTACACTTTTTCAACTTCTACTCCATCATCTTCTACGTGCATGTTTCCCGCTGCTAAATAATGTGTTTATTTTTTAAAAAAATATAGAAAAATCGCTTTAAAAAATCATAGTAATCTATTTTTTAAGTTTTTTAACTAATACTTAATTAATCGTGCGTTAATGAGCTACCTTATTTACCATGGAGAAAAGGAGTTTTTAACCATTGATTTAAACACACCCTTACTCTCTCCGCCCTAAAAAACTAAACCACATACTAGATGTTGACATACTTATACTCAGGTATAGATTTATAGGACTAGAATATGTCAACATCCAGTACGAGAGTTTTTTTTTTTTTTTGACGGAGGGAGTAGATTTGAAAAGAGCCTTCGACTCGTAGAAACTCAATTAAGTTAATGAGCTTCTCCACTTGAGTACTTGACTTGTTAATGTAACAAGTTAAAAAGAATCTCAAGACTTTTTTTAAAAAAAAGTATATGCAACGCATGGGTATGACAAAAAAATATGAAAAAGAGGTCGAATTTAACCCAAGAAGTAAATAAACCCATCTATCTAGGCATGGCTCCCTCATCCCTCCTCTGATGGACCAAACCGATAATATGCACAACCTCACGCAGCTGTTAAAAGGAAAAAAAAAATGGTACCTTTCACATTTTAAATACACAACCTCATAGGCCGTTGAACTCATTATTACATGGTTTTAAATTTTTATGTGGTATATTTAGGGGTTGTTTGGTTGATGCCTAAACTTATCGTAATTAAGATTAGACAAGTTGTAGGATAGGGATATAGTGTGGCTAAGAAATAATTGGACATAAGTGTGATATGGTTCGGTTATAAATTTGAGAGTATAACATGTGGATCCCAAGAGTAAGAAAGTATGGCATAACACAATTGTAATAGCGAAACAAACACATACATAAGAAACTATGATATGATTAAAGTGTGGTGTAGCAAAGTGAGGCAACCAACCAATCACCCCCCGTAGGCTCATATATTAAGAGCTATGGCTCATGTTATGTATCATGACTCACAAAATTGAGTTGCCATGGACAATTATGAACATATGATAGGAAATCATGACCTTATGGTACATTTGCAGCATATAAACAATGGTTTGTAATTCAACACATTAGTCCATCCGTTCCAAAATATAAGAGATTTTTGTTAAACGTGACACATCCTAGTACTGTTCTGATTTGTGGTATTAGGATGTGTCCCATCCAATCAAAATATATTATATTTTAGGATAGAGTAGATACTAACACAAACGAAGCAATTAATTCGCAAGTAGCTTGAGCTGGCTGGTTAAGCACTTAAGCAACCAAGTCCAGTCAAGCAAGCTAAGTACGCACGTCGAGTTAGCTCATGAGTTTTGAGTTATTTTCCACCTTAGTCCCAATGCTAACATTATTTGTACTCCCTTCATATCATAACAAGTTTACTTTTAGCTACTCTCATCTATCATAAAATAAGTTTATTTCTAAGTTATCATTATATCAGAGCGTGTAAAAGTAGAGGATAAATAAATATGTTAAGAGTAGATAAATAGAGAAATAATAATTGAAATTTAATAAAGTGTGGATATTCTATTTTTTTATTATATGTATAGGATGAATGAAAAATAAACTTATTTTAGAATGAAGATAGTAGTTTCTATATTCTCCGTATCACAAACAAATTAGTATTGCATCTAACCCTCTCGATCGATAGACTAATAACTAATTTAATGTCAGTTTCTCTAGTCTTAGCCTCTAAGGCTTATTCTAACCTAACTTTGTCTCAGGAAAAGCTCATAGCCTCAAAAAGTAGTCTCCTGCATACTAACACATCCAAAATTATGTAGGGAATGTATCCTGTGCACTTAAATCTTCACGCGTACACACCATACACACCAATTAACAAACAATATCACTAAAAATTCTAGAAAAAATTGTATATGTACTTTCAACAATAGTACATCTACGTGTAAAGTATCTTATTCAAATTCATCCTACATAAAGAGCAAAAAATACAAAATTCTAATAGAGTTATAGTCTTAAAGCAGCCAGATTTCTTTTTTTATTTTACGGCTAAAATATAAAGAATTTGAGGTTAAGATTTTACACGCATGTGTAATACCATCGAAAGTATACGCATAAAAGTTTATAGATTTTTCGGTGACATTTAATTAGTTGATGTGTATGAGAAATGTGTGTGCACAGTATATGTTTCCTTATATCAGTTGGTAATTAACATTTTGCCTTTGCAGTGTGTCAACCCAAATAAAACGCTGGTTGGTTCAAAGGGGACAGAGAACTGCCCCAGAATCACAAGCTGCAACTCTGATCTTCTGAGCTGCAAAGTGGTAACACAGCTATAAAAGCATCAGTTTAGGGGTCCTGAACCTGCAGTTCGCCACATCAAGATTTGGACTGTACATGGGCACAATATCGTTGCAAGGTCCACGAAATTCAGATATTGGATCCATCATGGCTGTCTCTTCCTTTGAATTTCCATCAGGAAAAACAGGTGCAGGCGTGCAGCGCCAACGAAAATGACATGTATAGATGCCCATTTCATTTTAGTCAAAAAGAAAGGAAACCAATATGGAGAAAAGGGACTTTACTTTGCAATCCTGTCATGATTTTGATCTTTCGTATGAACCTGGCAGAAAACTTAGGTAGTTAGGTGTCGAATATTCATATGCAACTCCCGCAATAAAACCAAAAGCATATTATAGGACATATTCCGAAAAATCGACAAGCCAGTCCTTGCAAAGAAATAAAAGTTGTTCCCCCCCGACACGCCAGGATGGCAGCTCTTAGTACAACTGTAGGCTCAAGCTATGCATGATCATATCAATACAACTGTTTTTTTTTCATCCTCTTCTTTTCCTATTCAAATCCGAGCTACAAAGACCATGGGATACAAGCAAAGCAGATAGACCATTGAGTATCAACAGGTCAAGATGAATGTATCTAATGGCATCATGGACCAAATTAGGAACAAAAAAATAACTTGGTGACATGATAATGAGAAGAAATTGTTGAGAAAAAAAATAATCCTAGGACCACAGGCTTGATCGATCCTAGTACACTTTATTGCCACTACAAGGAATTATGTTTTATGGTTTTGCTTGCTTTATTCATGTCACTCTTTCATATGCATTTCCAATCTGCATGTGAAGCCACTCTGATGTTGAAACCTGGGCAAATTCCCTTGTTGTTTGTGGATCAAATGTCAAACCAGCAGCTGTGTTATATGGCTGAGCACCAAACTGCAAGACCACAGGCACTAGTTAATCTTTTTGAACCCTGTATGAACATTTTAAGACCTCATTTCAGGAGGAACAAATGCTACATAAACAATGTGTCATTTGGCCTAGACAGGAGGTGACCTGTCATTATTTGCAAGTATAGATATTATTCATCACCATTAGAAAAGATCCAGTAACTTAGCAAAGCCGTTTTAAAAGTCTATGAATTGTTTTGCATGTTGAAAGTTATATCTATGTGCAAAACAAGATTCCTGTGCAATCATCTATGTAACTGAAACATCAGTAGAAAATACTGATCTCTCAAGCCATTTGTTTCCAAAGGATGGTATTGTCTACTTTCATTTAGAGTTGAGGGATGAAAATTGGACAAAATAAGAGTTTAAGGATGAAAAGTAGACTTAATCCATAACATTTTAATTGCTCCATGTCCAATGAATTGAAAATAATGTAAATGTAGAGCGTAAAATGGAGATTCAGGAAACAAATACACACTGAGTAAAATAATAAGCTCAGCAAACAAGTCAGGTCAATTTGAAATGCTAAGAGCTGAAGCTGAGATAATAATCAAGAATCTTGTAAGCTCAATAAATAGTTGTTCAAAACTAAACTTACATCTTTAGATGGAAAAGCAACAATTCCGTTATTCATGTGACTATTAACTGCTTCAAGCTTCATGGACAAAAACTGCAGAAACAGCTCAATTAGGTACTTAAACATAAACTAGAAGACAACACCATGCCAAGCATGATTGAGAAAATGTAATACCTCAACTTGATGCTGTAAAGACTGGATGTAATTTATTATTTCATCAAGGACTGATGCTTTCCCAATGACCTGAGGAATTGAAAAGTAAATATTATAAAAGAGAACCATTTACTCAGAATAGAATTTTGAGAGAACAAAGAGCTTTAAAGTACACAAAAACTTGAAAACATGATGGTATTCAAAGTGCACCTTATTGCATCCAGGGACAAGATCTTGAAGAATTTTCATCCGTTCACTTATCTTCTCTCGCCGTGCCTGTCAATAAACAAATATTAAGCTGATATGATTATCATGTTACTACCCGCAATCCACCTTGAGCAATATCTGAACAGTACATTTTCTGTGATGAGTTGGTTGTCACTCTGTTATAATCTTGTGAGAGAATATTATAACTTGTATAGTTAAAATGAAAACCGAAAATTAGGGGAAAAAAATATTGTGTAAGAGCTTACCCGCTCCGCAAGGCTATGGCTATCGGTTGCTTGACCTCTTCTTGCCCTCACATGAATGTAGTCTTGTTTTGGTGGCTCTGGTGGTGTAGCATTTTTATCAGCAGCCTTACTGCTGTTTCCTGAATTGGTTCCAGCTTCTGTCCTTAAACTATCATTCTTATCACTAGATTTCATTGGTTTCAAACGTTTTGCTTCTGGAGCAACCTGGAAAGTAGGGTAGTGACTTTCAGTTGATTTGAATATCCATGTAGATAGTCGATGAAGTATAAACACAAGTATCCAGATATATCATCCACACTGAAGTGAACCACCTATAAATTTACTTTACATTTTTAAAATACAAATGAAATTCAATTATAAATAAGAAACGGAGGATTTGTACAGTACAGAGAATTCAAGATTTTATAAATTAAGCAGCACTAATTTGCGGGTCAACTACAAGTTCTTGAAATGACAAAAAGAACAACAACATCACATATACTCCCGAAATCGTTTTGGTGATGTGTGACTAACCCAAGGAACAACGGAACAGTCCAGCAAATACAGTGTCTCAACTAAACTAACAATATGCTTGAATTACCCAAGGTCTGATGGAGTGATGGTGCCATCAATATATGACAGCTTTGAATATGCAAAGGCTCAAGCACCAACAAAATAAATTCATACTTCAACTGTCATGCTACAGCTTCAGAAAGTTAGCAACATCCTAGACTAAGGCTAGGATGCCAATGAACCCAAATGAACTGACATGCCCGCATATCTGATTCCCACTCTACAAGGCATTGACCAGTATTGAGCATTTCCAAAATCATTTATCAGTATTGGACACTGGCATGGACTTGGCATTTGGAAGATTTTGATCTGTGTTAACTAGGTTTGGCGCTGCTCAAGCACTGAAGCTAAACTGCTCCCCACGCTGCTACTGCCGTAGCTACAGTAGCAGCAGCGCATGTGCATCCACATGGACGAGCAGATCACGGCGAACAGGGCCATCAAAACCACGATTCCACAGCTTCCCCCCTTGCTTTGCTACCCCCAACCCCGAAACCCACCAAACCCCAACACAGATCGCGCCCAATGCGGTTCCCCCACGGCCTTACCGAGTCCTGCCCGCCGCCGGCGGAGGCGGCGGAGGTGGAGACGACCTTGGACGAGTCGTCGTCCTCGGGCCCCGCGTCGCGCCGCGGCCTCCTGCGCCCGCTTCCTCCTCCGCCGCGGCTTCCGCTCCCCTGGTCGGTGACGACGGACGACGCCTCGAGGTGGTGGCGGTGGTGATGCGGCCGCCAGAGCTCCCGCGCGAGCGAGGGGGCCGGTCCATTCGCCGCCTGGGCGGCGCGGGAGGAGAGGGGAGGGGCCTAGGGTTTCGCGAGCTCGCCTGCGGCGGCTGCGGCGGCGGCGATGTGGCGGCGAGGCGGAGGTGGTCGGTCAGTGAAGTGCACGGGGGAGAAGAAGAGCTGTGATGAGAGAGAAGAGGAAAAACAATAATTTAAAAATGGTGGGGCCTTTTGGATTTGGAAAGAGATTGGTGGAGGTTATTGGGGTTGGGCCCAGCACTTTGATGGGCTGGACCTGTGGGCCGGTTTAAATTTTAGGGTAAAGTCAATTTTTGGTATGAACTTTGCTCGAAATCTATTTTTTTCATCACGTTATTATGATATAAAACCGATTGCTTTTCACCTTATACTACCTCCGGTTTTTAAATAAATGATACTGTTGATTTTTTATCACACGTTTAACCAGTCATCTTAATTTTTTGAATAAGACAAATGATCAAATATGTGTTTAAAAGTCAATGATGTTATTTACTCCCTCCGTTTCATATATCTATCTATATTCATTAACATCAATATGAATGTAGGAAATGCTAGAATGACTTACATTGTGAAATGGATGAAGTATTAAAAAACGGAGGGGTACTGTATAAAACCCATTGATTTGATTAATATGATAGTGCTTTTTTATAATAAGGAATTCCAATTTCAAGGGCTGGACTGTAGGATTAAGCTAAATTTTGTCGTTGAGAGTCTCCTTGAAAGGCAATGCACAACCATTCATGAACAACGCGGTGAATAGAGGAACCGCCTATTTTCAATTTTACTCACCTACCCGAGAAAACATTGCATTATGAAAATGCGTGTCAATGTGTCACCATGCCATGGAGAAAAGAAAACGAGAAAGGCCTTCATCGTTTGTGCAGGCAGAAAAGCCGCACAACTCTATTGCAGCTGAATAAAACCAGTTACTGGATACAGTTATCAAACAGGAGCAATATTGGTAGGAAAGTTATTAGCTAATAATAATTATATAATAGCGGCTTAATAAGCTTTTGGCTATTGAAGGAAAATGTAATATCATGATGAAAAAGTCGCTTAATTTGCATGGAGTAATTAGGGACTTGGGGTCTACTCCCTCCGTTCCAAAAAAAGACAAATCCTGGGTTTCCGTGTCCAACGTTTGACTGTCCGTCTTATATGAAATTATTTTATAATTAGTATTTTCATTGTTGTTAGATGATAAAACATGATTAATACTTTATGCGTGACTTTTTTTTTAATTTTTTTTCATAATTTTTTCAACTAAGACGGACGGTCAACTAAAACATAATTTTTTTTCATACTTTTTTTTGGACGGAGGGATTACATGAAAAAACATCAACCTTACAACAATCAGGCAAAGAGATATGGACTAAAAAAGAAAGGAAGGGACCGGGGAAAGTAGCGGCTTTGCACGCTTGGATCTGCACCGTTACACCCTACTGCTTTATTTCTCACACACAAGGTAACCTACTTTTGATCCTGAAGACTTTAATTAAACATCCTTAAAAATCAATTTCACCGTGCACTCTCGCTGCAAACTAAAAACCAAAAACAAATTGTTGGAATTCAGTTGGTTTTCCTTTTCGTTATATCTGAATGAAAGTCACAAACGATGTTTGATGGTTGTTCAGATTTTATCTCTTTGGTTCTGTTCATTTTGTACCAGCGATCCTTCAGTTTGGTTCAGATAAATATATCTGAACTTTTGCCTTATCTTCAGATTTTGGTTTTCAGTTTTGATCTTGTTGGTTTGAGTTGTATGTGGAAGATAAGTCTTTATCGTTCCAGATATTCAGGCCGACGAAAATCAATCTGTTGATTGTTTGTTATCCGGCTTAGAGATAAGATTTTCTTGTTGCTATACAAGGCTATATAAGTCACATACTGCTGCTGTATTTGACACGAAGTTTTTGCCCACATCCATCTGCTTGTTTTGCATAGAGAGAGTTACATCCCACGAAAGTCCGCTGGTTCGTTCTTGGCCGAGTGCACGGCTGAGGATACGAGATCATTGTATCTTGGAGGAGAGCCGCCGTCCGTCTCGTGCATCTCGGCGAGGGCGTGAATCTCCTTGAAGACAGCGCCGCCGGCGTGCCTTGATCAAGCTGAAGCTGCTGTTCATCGTTCAGCAACGAGCGGCATCTTCAGAACCTGCAAAGCTGCTGCCTACGACACAGACGACCTCCAACAATTTCAAGGAGATTCAGCGTCATCTTCGACTCGTAGGTAACAGTTTCCATGGCCCCATCCAACTCTTACGATGATGCTATGAAGCCTGAGAAGTTCAATGGTAATCACTTTAAGCGCTGGCAAACCCGGATGATGTACTGGCTCACTGCTTTGGATTTGTTTTCGGTCATCACTGACCAGGAGCCGCAGCCAGGCGAGTTCTTTCCTGGGGCTGTGCCATATGCTGATTTTTACCAGACTAGGAACTTTAATTGTGTGGGTAGAATTTTGAGCATGCTTTCCGATAAATTCTATGATATCTACATGCATCATACCTCTGCTCGTGTACTGTGGGAAACTCTAGAGAAGAAGTACAGTGTTCCAGATGCTGGAAAAGACCTGTACTTGGTTGAAAAATACCATGACTTCAAGATGACCAATGGAAAGTCTGTGGTGGAGCAAACCCAGGAACTCCAGCTTCTAGTGGGGGAGCTCAACCATAGTAAGATTGCTCTCCCTGACAAGTTTCAGGTGGGAATGGTGATTGCAAAGCTCCCACCCTCGTGGAGAGATTTTGCTACTGCTCTCAAACATCGCAGGGAGGAAATGACTATGGATAACCTAGTTGCTTCCCTCGATGTTGAAGAGAAAGCCCGTGCAAAGGATGCTCCATTGGTTAATGAAGATGATAACTCTAGAGTGAATCTCACTGATACACATCAGAGAAGGAACAAGAAGAACCCAAAAGAGAACAACAGTGGCATGAAGCCAAGAGGAAAGATCGACAAAGGCAACGGCAAGAAAAATGGCAAAGGTCCGATGAGTTGCTTCGAGTGCGGCAAGCCTGGCCACTTTGCTAGGAATTGTCGTTACAAGAAAAGAAATGAGAAAGTCCAGAAGGACAAGTCTGATGATCAGACTGATGCCAAGGTCAATATGGTTATTGACGAAGCCGAAGTTGCAAGGTGCGTTTCGAACATGTCTCAAAAATTTGATAAGTGTCAACCTGCAGATTGGTGGGTTGACACTGGAGCAACTGTTCATGTGTGTTTTGATCGATCTTTGTTCTCCACTTTTCAGGAACAGCAAGGAGGCCGTTCTGTGACTGGTCTTGAGAGCAAGTCCAGGGTGCTGGGTAGTGGTCGAGTGGATCTGAAGCTCTCTTCAAGAAAAGTTCTGACCCTACACAATGTGCTCTTCGTACCAGCAGCGAAAGCAAATTTGATTAGTGGAAGTCTGTTAATGAAGTCAGGCCATAAGCTTGTCTTTGAGAGTAATAAAGTTGTAATAACTATTAGAGGTTCTTTTGTTGGGAAAGGCTATTTAGATAATGGCCTAATTAAACTATCTCTGTGTGCCTTCATTTATCTCAATTTTTAACATTCATTTATTTCCACCAATTCCAGAGTTTACACCATATGAACATTAAACATGATTTATCGCCCCGACCCTGATAGGAGATACAGTACATGCAAAGCACCTCCATATGAAATTAATCCTTCTTTTTCTTCCCATTTCCACGCATATCTTGAAATTTGTGGTTCCCCGAGTAACTTTTCAATTAAGGGCCATTTATTAATGGCTGTTTAGGTTGTAGTTTTTCGTAGGTGTTTATTTGGATTTGAGATTTTGTTCTAGCAAGCTGACTGTCATCAATACTTTGTTTTTTGACACCTGGTCTGGAAGAGATTAACGAAAGCAGGTTGCATTGTGATTGAGTACATCATGAACAATATCATATAAAACTGCTTTTCTATGCTCAGGTTGTGTGCTTGAAGGTTGTACCTCCTAGCGATTATCAATGCTTATCAATTATGTGGGGATTCAACTTGTAATACGGCATTATTTCTGTGAAGGTTATTGCTATTGAGGTGGAAGAATATTTGTTAGAACAAGATGCACACATGCTTTGTTGGATTCTGATCAAGCAGCTGAAAATAGCTAGCACTTTATCGCCATGGGCGAAAGGATTAATATCAGTTTTATTCTGAAGATTAATCATGCGCATGTACTTGAATTTAACACTCCTCTCTCTACAGCTTGATCTGTGCTATATGCAGCAGTTCATGAACAGAATCTATGTGATTGGAGAAAGAAAAATAAATCAGCCCGACAGGTTTGCTTTGGTTGTTCTCAGTAATTTTTTGAATTTATTTTAACTTTCGTTATTATGGAAGTAAACTGAGGCATTGATTTCTTTTCTTTCAATGATTTATTTTTCACCAACACAAATTCCATGTTGTCTGTTTTGTGTGTAATCTTGGTATGAATTTTGTTTTTCTCTATTTTTCCATCCAGGGAATGCCTGACATGATTTAATGCAAATTATTTTTTCAGTTTCAACGCTTTCTGAGCATCGTCTGGAACTATGGGACATCATCTTGCCAGGTTGAAGGGATTAGATGGCAATGGTGATGTATGAACCAATCTCTTCCTTTTTTTTACCAGCTATTGCAACAATCAGGTGCCACTGATCCCCATGAATGATTCATCACGGTCATTTGAAAAGCTTGGTGCAGTGCTTCATTGAAATTGCAGCAAGTAGCGTTGGAGGTAGCAATCTAAATGTTTATCTGCTTTTGGGGATTTTGGTTTCAGGAATCAGGAGGAAAGTGGAGCAAAAAAGGAGGATCTTTGTGTCCATGATACATATAACAAGGTCCTTCCCCGACTATCAATTAAAGATCTGACATGTAACCTTTTCTCATTTTGTATTGATGCTAGCATGACTTGTGGTCTAAGATTATTGTTCAAGTAACATTTGAAATTTGTACAAAGGATTAGACACTCAAGTTGTCACTTATTACAACTCTCTGGTTGGAGCATCGACAGGATGTGATTTACTCCTCTTTTATTCTGTTACGATGATGATAAGGCCAATGGGAATCAGCAAGATGCATTCCTTTTACTAAATATATAATATGAATAGGTGTGATACTTCTAATAACCAGATGGTTGCACTAATGTTTGCTTAGCAATATTCAGATTCATATTTGATGTTCCTATATGATCGAATTGGTGTTGTATAAAAACTATCCAACGAAGTGCACTAATATATTATGATTAAGTACAGTTTTCATATTATGAAGTTATTATCTAAACCAAGAACATGCTATTTCCGTTCTGGGTTGTATTTTGAGAGTAGACAAATATTATTGGAGTGATGATGTGCTGCTTATTCCTTTTTTATAGGTGTATGAGGATGTTCTATACAAATTATATTCAAACATAATAACATATTATGTTTCAGTAGCTGCAGTTCTAAATTTTTTAATGTAATCATGTATTTCGTATAATATAATATGAAGAAAAACGTGCCTTGCACGTGCACGGTTACTAGTTACTGCCTAAAGTATTTGTTATTATGTCGTTCTCCTTTTTTTTGCGCTTTTTAATGATGATACGATGTGTGCGTTATAATTACGTAGGTAGGAAGTAATCTTAGATTAACTGTATCATCTTAATATAAAAATTTAAGATAATAAAGTTCTTTTTAAAGTAGGCGTTTAGTATAAAAGCAGATTCGTTTTCCTTCCCTTTATTATCCCACCCTCCACGTATTAAAAAAAAAAATCCTTCTCTATAAAAACACTTTCATCCCCACCTATAAGAAAACATTGTGAGGAAAATCGAGAAAAAAACAGGGCTATAAATATTTGATCAAAATCGAGAAAAAAAACATGGCTATAAATATTTTTTGGATGAAATCAAACTTCTTAGATCTCGTTGTAACACATGAGCATATCACAAGTAATTAAAATATAAAAACGTGAATATTAGGGAATGACCTAATATCAAATAATTAGAAGGGGTGAGACTTTGAACCTAGATAGTTTAGCCCACCACCTTGTGGAGCTAGCCGAAAAATCACTGGGCGTTTCTCACAAGTAATTAAAATATGTAAATGAGTACTCCCTCGGGGTCCATAATTCTTAATGTTTTAAATAAGGTTGATGTTAAACTTTTATAACTTTGACTATTAATAATTTTAAAAATATTTAGTTTAAAAACCTACTATAACAAAAATAAAAATATGTTTATTTATTATATATATATTATAATAAGAAAAATATAGTCAAGCATATATTTTTAAGATCGTGTTATTGTATAAGACATCACGAATTATGGAAGTGGAGCGAGTAGTAAAAGTAAGCTGACATGCCGTTCCATCTAGAGAGAGCAAATGGGACAGCCACCCCTGTTGGTCGCCCAATCAAGCGGCCGGCCGTGCACGGAAAGCGTGCTCATGCATTTCCCGGTTGTCTCCCTCTCTTTCGATTGACCGACCCACACGAGAAATGGCTTGGCCAGCGTACGTATACGTGATACTTTCTCTGTGTTTTTCTAATCAAATTGTTTAAATTTTAATCATATTTATAGAAAAAAAAGTAACATATAAAATAGTAAATTAGTTTCGTTTATGTAAAAAAAATATCACTCTATTTTTCTATGAATTTTATTAAACTTAATAAGTTCAATAAAAGAGGTTAAAATGACTAATAATATTTCGGGTCTGTTTAGTTCGTGAAATGAAATTTTTTGGGTGTCACATCGGATGTTTGACCGAATGTTGGAAGGGGTTTTCGGACACGAATGAAAAAACTAATTTCATAACTCGCCTAGAAATCGCGAGACGAATCTTTTGAGCCTAATTAATCCGTTATTAGCACACGTGAGTTACTGTAGCACTTATGACTAATCATGGACTAATTAGGCTCAAAAGATTCGTCTCGCGATTTCTCCTCTAACTGTGCAATTAGTTTTTCTTTTAATCTATATTTAATGCTTCATACATGTGTCTAAAGATTTGATGGGATGTTTTCGAGAAAAACTTTTGGGGAGCTAAACGGGACCGAAATAGAGGAAGTATCATACTGTCTCTGTTCAGATTCACGAGCGTGTTTAATTATCTGATTCTGAGGCAGGTGCCGTTTTTAGCAAGATGTCTAGCTTTAATTAATTACTACGATTTACGCGGGCGGCGAAAGCAACCCGTCGCCTCGCTCGCCTCCTCTCATGTCATGATCCTCTCGCGGCGCGTGTACACTTGCGCGAGTTATTAGAAATCGTACTACGACTCGCACAAGTGGTGTACACATGTACGCACGCGCTTGCTTGTTGATCCATTCGTATTTACTGTGACCGTCGTACATTCTACAGGAGGAAACAACACTGGATCGAAGAAGAGTCTGAAACGCGTTCGTTCTCCTAAAGTTTGCTAAGGTCGGCCGGCCAGTCTTTGATTAGTCTCGAGAATCAAGGTATAATTACACGAGCTAGTTTCACAGTTGCTACCTCTAAATTTATCTATATCACATATTCGTAATTTTAGGTGAGATCTATACAACATTATCTCTATACTAATTCTGATACTGTGATACACTAACCTTAATTAGCATTTGTTTGCTCAATCTACTGTGCCTCTCCTGCTTGCTCAAAGCGGTAAAGTATTTTATTTTTCACCCTGAAAACTTTTCACGGATTCCATTTTTCACTCCGAACGGTATGACCGGTGTCAAAAATTGAGGATGAAAAGGAAACCAGTTCTATATATAGTTCCGGATGAAAATGGTTTTTTTTAATCAAAGTTTTAAGGATGAAACATGGATCTTACCTTAATTATAAACGATGAAAAGTTCACTATTTGCCAGCGTTTGCCAACTGTATTTTCTTTTTTAGTTTTTCTAGAACGTTTGAATTTATATAGAATATTCAATATATAAATAATAACAATTCATGCAACAAAAGACCCCGTATACGTACTGTCTTCAGCATATTACTACTTCCTTTGTTTCATATTATGAGATATTTTAGGTTTTAATAATTTATGTGTGGATCTATATATATTGTTTTATATATGTGTCCAAATTTATATTGATATTAGTAAATCTAGACGATGAACAAAGATGTCAAACCATCTTATTATGTAAAACGAAGGGATTATTAACTTACAGTGCTAAAAGGGAATCTAGAAGTAGTCCCATGCAAGACAGATCATAGAAGATCAATCAAATTGAAATTTCCTTCAGAATTTTCTCTTCTTTTTCTTTAAAGTTTGGCCAAACGAATTTTTAACATGAACGGTACATATACTCTACAAGTTTTGAAATTTGCTGGCACCATTGCCAATCTTATCAAACTATTCAGCACCAGTGTTTAAGCCTCTCGTTTTTATTCCCAAATCGTAGGAATCATTCCAGAGAGAGCTAGCGAGATTAACCCCAAAATCCTATCATCAAGGTGTCATCTGCAATATCACAATATGCGAAGGTTCAGAATTAAAAGAACACCAGTATCTCATTTTTCCATTATACCCTTTTTCTTTTCCCATAAAAAATTAATTAAGTTGGTACCGACCAGCGATGTGTGTTCCCTTCTGTGTCACCGTGTGAATTCCTTGCGATTTAAATTGACGAGTCATCTGCTCGTTTTTCTGATCATCTTGCTTCATGATCCGGCAATCGAATTTGTTGGCTCCAGATGGGACCTAACACCCTGCAATTATGGCTCCATCACAAACAGGTACCCTCCAAGGTTGAGCATCAGTTGGTGCAACTAGAAAGTAGAAACCACAAGGGACAACCTCGTCTAAAGCTGTTAACACTTCTACTAATTATGTGATCACTTGAATAATACTACTAGTATTGTTTAGACAGTGTCATAATAACAAACTCAACTGTGCTATCTGATGAATGTGGTAGACGGATAGATAGACTCAGTTTGGCACAAATCACATCTTTTAAACACCTAGATATGTACTGATGTAGGCAACATGGTTGTTATAACTAATCTTCAACATCTAAAGTATAAAATATCTAAAAATGAATGGAAAATTAATGTCTACTTGAGAGACTATCATTATTTTACTACTATAATTTTGTACCGAGTCAAACAATTCTTCGGTGCACACAAAAAGAACTCCATTAAGAAAATATAATTACCAAGAGCCATCACCGCAACCATAACACAAGGTTCCATTTGATTTAGATTATTATCACATATTATATCTATCATTATGAGGATAAACTAAATATTTAAGAAGTAGAATTTAAAACAAGTAGAATTTAAAACAAGCTATCTAAGCAACACAACAAAAGATTTTTTTTAATGTATTTTTAATTAGAGAGCAAAATAATGCATTTCAAAAATTCGATGCATAATTAAAAAGAACACTGCCTTATGGCTCGTTCTTTTCGTCAACCCCGTCCTTGTTTTTCGCTAGCACATTCTTCAAATGGTTAAATGGAGTATTTTTCGCAAAAGCTTTTTATATAAAGTTTCTTTAACAAAATCAAATAAACCTATTTTGAAGGTATGTGATAATTAACACTAATGGTTTATCTTATTTTAGTGCCCCTAAAAAGCTAAATTAAGTTGGAGATTAAAAAAACAGATCCTAAGAAGTGTTGAAATGTTCCAATATGTCAAATACTAAGAATCTAAAGGCACCTTTAAATTGCAGGAATGAAAAAAAAGGACAAATAGAAAATATATGATTCTGATAAGAATACATGTGTAAAACAGAGAATTAAAAATAGATGACTGATTATTTGATTGGATCAAAGGAAAAATGTAAAAATCGGATGAGAGAGATAGACTTTGAGGAGAATTTTTAAAAGATTGAAGCTCTTGCTAATTTTTCTCCAAAATCTCTATAGAATTGTCCATTCCATAGGAATTTTAAAGGATATAAAATGACTTAATCCTTTGTTTCAAAGACATTCATAAAAAAAATTTCTATAAAACTAGAAATCCTTTAAAATTTATATGTTTTTTTCTACAAATCAAATAGCCCTGATTTGTCGTCAAAGATGAGGGACACCAGTCAAAGCAACAGTTATACAGTACACAAATATACCCCCTTCCAAGGACCAAAGTGCAAAACCCCACCTCGAATTCGATTTCTTTCTCCCCTTTTTCCACGCCCACCTCGCTCGCTCACCATCCTCATCC
>CM020184.1:8368865-8429259 GCA_009805545.1 Oryza longistaminata
GAGATTGGAGATGGAGGGAATAGTCAGTTTACCCCGCTCTTTCGTATAATTTTCAGCAAACCGATAGGACCTGTTTTCACTTCGAAAACGTAAAGTTACGCCTTTGCAACGTCAGTGTCACTAACTCACCATAGCGTACGCGTGTTGCCATATTAGCTTAATGTGATCAAAGGCATCTGTTGTTCTCTACTGGTGTCGTCTAATGGAAATCCGGTAAACCAGGGGCAAATTCACAAAACCAGCCACGAATTCTAATGCAAATGAACTGCCTGGCCTAAATAAGTTAGACAAATCAAGAAAGTGCCCCCTCTTCAGGAGCAATTGCCTTGATGGACCTGCAACCAGAACTACCATCGATCTTCAAGGTCATCGAGTAATAATCTCTCCAAAATCAAATTATTTATGCTCAGTAGAAGATCACAGGTTTGAAAATGCAAGTTGTTCCTTCTTACTAAGATTTAGCTGTGGAGTAAGAGAAGATATAATGTGGGGACAAACGTAGTAACCTACTACTCATATAGCAGAGCGAAAGGAGGGTAGCATACAGGCTATACATGAATAGCGTCCAAAAATACACGGGACTCCGAACCATAAACCCAGTCACTATCCGACACCAATCAAGCGCGACATCAGGGACACTCGAACACCCAAGAATCGGGCAGGACTCATGACTAACAGAACAAAAAAAAAACATATGGTCTTTTTTTCGCCGGGAATAGGCGGTATTATGGGGGGCAAGGTGAATGTGGAGGCTGGAGCACACACCTCACTTGCACTTGAAGCCATGGCACACGGACAGGATGATGATGAGGATGAGCGCGATGATGATGCCCAGGACGATCAGCTTGATCTTCATGTTTTTAACCACATCTTTCGCCGCACCTTTGTACCCTGCTGTCTGAAATCTTGTGCCTGCAACCCATAGTTTTGTTTAAGAACGAAGAAAGGTATGTGCATTTCCAAAATGCCAAGACAGAATAAAGTGCATAATCCACAAGTGCCACCATCATTGGTTTTCTTTAACAGTATCGTCCAAGCATCTATATTGTGTCTGCACTAATCAGTTATTCAACAGCTGCTACTTCCATCGCTCATAGGAGCTAAATAAGCAAAGCTCAAAGTCAACATATCAATCTCATCCCCACACTACAAGCATCTCTTGTGCATCAAATTATTCAGCTTGAACAGTATAATAGATGGTAAGAAGGAATCTATAGCTTGTGTACACAGTAATATGTATTATACATCAAAAGTTGCTGAGTTAATTAATGAGTTAAAAAGTTCATAATTTCTTCTGCCTAGCCGTGCACATCAGTTATAACAGCAGAGGTGTGGAAGAATACTACATGTCAGTCGCGCACAGTAATAATGCTATACCATATCAATAGTAAGCCAGATCACCTTTGTAACACCAGGTCACCAGCATTGGCATGGAAGCTTTCTAGTCAGCTCAAAACAGAAATACATAGGCTAAAACAGACCACAAGATATTTGTTCTTTAGGGCATCTTGTATCTTGGCATATATGTTCCAAAAATTCTGAAAATTATTTAGAGATGATAACATTTCAACTACCATAGAAGTCTGGTAATATTGATGTTCAATAATGTCATCCCTGCCCTACTAAAATGATGCTTCAACTAACAAGCCATCAAAATTCTAGTAAAAATGCTTTGGATGCATTGAGTAAAAGAGACTAGATTTGTCTACTTCATCTTATTCAGAATTTTTTTATTATAATGCACTAAATTCTAGAACATACATTACCATACTCCATACTCTCAGTGATCTACACTACATGTATCAGTAATTTCTCCATAGCAATCCATGTATAAAGATTCCTGAGTCTATAAGATGATTTCAGTTCTAATTCTCTTTGTGTTAAACAACAGTACTTCAAAGATAAAGAAACTAGTACAGCCATCATAAAGGAAACGTTAATACCTGAGATCTCAGGTTTTCAGTCTTGTCGACAAGCAGTCAATCTTCTCACCACGGTCAAGAACCTGAATTTCATAATTGTAATATGAATCAGCAACAACCTTTGAAGAGCATCATGGTTTTTAAGAACATAATGTGCAGACCATTGGATGATTTAAGAATGACCTTCTCAATGTTTTCCATCATAACTCCTTTGACCTCTGAGACTTGTGCTTTGACCTTTGCAAGCTTGCTGATTTCCTCAGGGTGGTCCACACAATACTGCATGTGCTCCTTAAGTTTTGATCTTTAAATAGTAGAGACAAACAAATATCAGTCAAAAGAAAGAAGCCCACACCATGCTCAAATACACATAAAAGCAAAATGAACATACCCGAATTCTCGGTTGAGGCTGTTTGCTGCAGCAGTAGCTGCTTTCCCACCACCATATCTTTTGGTGAAATCTTCCTTGACTCTGTCAAGGAAAGCAATGGGATTTGTCGCCCAACTGATTCAACAGCAACTACACAGTATGCTGCACAAAGGGGGGAAATGGAAATGATAATTAATCTCAATGCACATCATGAGTTTGTGTTAGAAGTGAAAACATCAAAGTACCAAAAGACAAAATAATGAAAATAGTTGTTTTAGGGTGACCAAGCAATTTAGAATGGTTCCAAAAATAGATGACGCAAGTTTGCAAACCAATTTAGACCAATTTTAATTGTGGTAACATATTTGGAAGGAAAAAAAAACTTTCTAACCCCCACATCTTCCTGCTTTTTTTGTTATCCTCGTAACCTCCACTAATTACTCAATCATGCACGCTACAGCCTAATACAAGATAACAGTTATGAATCTTCCCTTGACTACTAATGTTAGCCCCACATCCAATTCCTCTTGCACTATGAAACCATGGCTTGCCTTAATTGTTTATTTGTTCAAAAACAATGCAAACAATTGGATTGGAAACTTGCATCCTACCCAAAACTAAACAGCATTTATTCATAATAATATACTGCAACCTATTCAATGAAGTCCCAAATGAAATTTGAAGTAGCCTTCTGATGTCATTTTCACATTACATAATAATGGAAATATGGTCACCAGTTTGAACATAAGAAAAGGCAAAATATGCTAGACTGCCCGATCAATACTTCTGCCGCAAGAATGACACAATTTTAATGCCTCTTCTGATCATCACAAAGTAGAATATGAAAGATAAGTTATCACACCATTTTGATTTGATAAGTTATTAATATGTCCATGAATCGTCCAGAAATGCAAAATCGAAAAAGCACCAATCACCTAATCCCTGAATCCAGTATGCCGATGCGGTTAGAGCCTCAAAAATATTTGATATAGTCAAATAACACATTCAAACGCAAACACGTCTATAAATTTCCTGATTCTAGCATGCAATCACACATGGAAAACCGAGCCTCCTCTAATATAGCCAATTCCCAACACCTTCCTCCCTCTCTAGCATTCGTCAACTCAAACCGAAGCACAAACAGCACACGCTAGATAGCACTAGCACGCCCCGCAAGTCAGCTCGGAGTCCAAGCGGTCCAACACTCGAGGGCCCAGGCCTACCGAACAGATCGAACAAACCCCGCGAGATCTACACGCATGGAGAACCCCAAATCGAGCACGCAACGTTGCGGATCCGAGGCAGATCGGCGTCCGCGCGGCCTCGCCGAGGAGGGAGACCGATCGATCATTGGATCGAGGAGGGAGGAGGAGGAAACTCACTGAATCCGTCCTCGACGAGGTAGTTGAAGGTGTGGCCGTCGCAGTTGTAGGTGAACTTGTTGTTGCTCGCGGGGAGCTTCTGGAGGCACTGCGCGCGATGGTGGTGAAGTTGCCGTGAACTCCGTGTACTCGGCGAGCACCACCGTGCCCCTCGCCACGAACGCGTAGATCAGCGACTGCTGCCCCATCGCTGCCGGTCACCTCCCCCGCTTTCCTCCCTCGCGCTCTCCGCGCCCGCCGCAACCTCCCTCGCTGGTGAATCCGACGGCGCCGACGAGGAGAGGATCGTCGGCGGTGAGGTGGTGGGGGGGTGTGGAGAAGGGAAAAGGTAATATGGCAACACGCGTACGCTATGGCGAGTTAGTGACACTGACGTTGCAAAGGGCGTAACCTTTACGTCTTTCGAAGTGAAAACAGAGGAAAACAGACAACTCCTTCCGTTCCATAAAAAACTAAACCAACGTACTCTATATAAAACGAGATTTGATGTTCTTGTCCTAGGTTTGTTTGTTTGTTTTTGTTTCTTTTTTTTGTTTCTTTTTTCTTTTTTTGCGGGGAGGGTACTTCTCTAGCCGTTTCACGAAATTGATCAAGAATCGTAAACTCTGCGTTGCATTACCTTTCTTCAGGTCATTCTCTTTCCCTTGCAGCTGCCGTCCAAGTTTAGAGAGATGGCAACCTTTAATTTAACCTTTCTACCAGTATATGCCAACACTAGCATCTAAAACCCTCCTTGTGACTCGGATTTGCTGTTTTGCTACTGCTTTCCACGATTCAGTGGTAGGATCACATTCTACTATTTCTTTGCAAGCTCCAGCTGCAAAAAGTCGGTGCTGCTTACTAGCTGTCCAATTATTTAGATGCTGAGTGCTGAGTGCTGACTGTACGTTTTGAAAATGGTCAAGCACTTAACCCCTGGGATTGTGACTCTCTAGTGTGTGGATGCTATTTTGGCTCCGAAGGTATCCTAGTTATAGGGAGCGGTGCTAAGGAGTAAGGAATACTAGTTATATGAGCGAACTATGATTCTGAAATGGTAAACTTTGTAGAGTTTGGTCAATAATAAGCCTAATTTACAATAAGTTTAGTGCATAGTACAAATTATACCAATATATTCGTATTTTTTTACATAAATATAATAATCTAGTAGTTAGGTGTTTAATTATATAATGATCCTTGCAGTACTATAGCAGCTTTAGGTGGAAATGAATGCAGGATTCTCGGAACATAGGGATAGGAAAAATATAGGATTGAAGTACCCCAGCACCTCAAATCCCATGAATTAAAAAAACACAAGAAAATTGCAAGAATGGCAGTTTGGATGCAGCGTAGAAAAAAAAACAGGAATTAGATAAGAGAGATAGAACCAAGGGCCCCTTTGATTCGCAAGATAGGAAAAATACAGGAATATGAAAAAACACAGGAATTGAAGTAGTATGTTGCTCAAATCCTACAGGAATCAACAAAAAGACAATAGAAGTCATTTGATAGTGCTATGGGAAAAACAAAGAAAAGTTCACAAAGAGGTCAGACCTCTTGTTATTTTTCCTATGAAATGTAAAGCATATGATTACAATCCTATGAAAAGTTTCATTTTTTACCTATGAATCAAAGGGATATGTAAGAAAAAATCCATAGGAATTTAAATCCTATGAAAATCCTTTGCCAATCCTATGAATCAAAGGGCCCTAAGGATTTTTTTCAAGAGGTTGGTTCTCATGTTCAAATTCCTTTAAAATTCCTATGTTTTGAGCTAATCCAAAGAAATTTCATAGGAATTTTGGATAGCTATTCCTTTGATTCAGGTAACCACTGAAGAAAATTTTCCATAGGATCGAAATCCTCTGGTGATCCTTTGTTCCAAAGGAGCCCTAAAATGTCAATTTCAACAATCGATGATACCCCGGCCCGGCCATATATGGTTGCACCAGTAAGGGCCCCTTTGAATCGCAGGATTGAGAAAACGTAGGAATAGGAAAAACGTAGGATTTTGATAGGAATGTAAGTGTAAAACATAGGATTGCAAAACGCAGGAAAAACACATGAATGACCGTTTGATTGAATCGCAGGAAAAACACAGGAATTGGATGAGAGAGATAGACTCAAAGGAAACCTCATGTTAAATTTCCTCCAAAACTTGCATGGGAAGAGGCATTCCATAGGAATTTTAAAGGATTTCATAGGATCCATTCCTTTGATTCAAAGGGCTATATAGGAAAAATTCCTATAGGAATAAAATCCTCTAAAATTCCTATGAATTTCGTTTGAATCAAAGGGGGCCTAACTATGTGAATATATGAAAGCAATCTATTGTGATGCAGATGCAAAGTATATACATGTGGTACCCGCAAAAGAAAAAAAAAAAGAGAAAACAAAACTGACTGAAACTGAACTGAAAGTTTGAAAGTTCCATGTACTTGAAGCTGGACAAGCTAGCTAACGTCAGCCATGAGAAAGGAAAGCAATAAGCATGGAGCTATCAAGCTAGCTAGCCAACATCACCCATGAGAAACCAAAGAAGCACAGCCAAATTGCTGTATATATTTTCTTTAAAAAATATTAAGATTGGCTGGCTTGCAACAAATTACCGAGTTTATTTTAGGCCGGCGTAAATGACATCGACGAATAAGGTAAAACCTGTCTCACAATACTGTCGACATATTTGAGAAAACCATTGGTTCTATCACATCGAAAGATGTTTATTTGCCTGTCTGGCTATATGCACCCCCTTGTCCCCCAGCCTAGTGTGTTGCTTTCACAAGCAAGTTTAATTTCAATTTCAATTTTAATTACTTATTACCTTGTTAATTTCACCGTCTTGGAATTGATTCTTCCTCCGGCGATTCCAATGCACATAATGTAGACGCCACATAGTGATGCTACATACTCTATCCGTCCTATAAAAATTAACCTAGTACTGATGTGACATATTATAGTATTACGAATCTAGATATATATATGTCTAGATTCATCGTACTAGAATATATCACATCTGGTTTTTAGATTCGATTTTTATGGGACGGAGGGAGTAATACTTTGCATATAATCTCGTTCTTAATATCGCAATTAGCACTACCTAATTAGCTTTACTAAATACATCCATAATCCTAGTACTAGTAGCTTAAGCTACCCATAGTTTCACATACTAATTACTACTACTACTTGACACACACACGCTCAGTGAGGCGATCGCTGCCACGGCCCACGAGGATGCAGGGCGGCGGCGGCGCCGCGGCGGCGACGGCGACGGCGACGCAGCAGCACCGGGAGCTGCTCGAGCGGTATGAGCTGGTGCGGGTGCGTGGGCGGGGGAGCTTCGCGCAGGTGTGGGAGGCTCGCCACCGCCGCACCGGCCTCAGCCCCTTAACAATTATTACTCCCTCCAAATCTTAATACTTGCAAAAAAATTAACATGTGTTTAACCATTCCTTTAATTTTTTTTACCCATGATAAAAATTTTACCTCTTGTGTTTATTGTAGCTGTACAAGTCAGAAGGGGAAGGGAATTACCTGATGGATCTGAAGAGGCTTTCTGGCCCACAGCTTCAATACCTCAACATATGCTCAGAGTTAAGCTCCAAGTTGAGAGCAATTAACTGAGGCAGTAGTAATTAACAGTCCCCTCCAAGGAAGAAATAATCTGAGGAAATATTAGGTTGTCCCTCTTTTCCTTTTGTTTTTAGTGAAAGGAAAAGCTAGCATGTATGAGAGGGGAAAATTAAAGTAAAATACATATAACACTATGAGATGAACTTATACAAGTATATACTAATTAAATCCGTCGGGATTTATCAATTTAGATTGTCTCCTTTTATCTATGCCTACTATGTTAAATAATCGAAACCCGCTTTATGAAATGTTAAAATATCAAAACATCTCATCTAAAGTCATGTCATACACGGTACTTGCAGTAAATTTTATACATTGTTGTGATGTACTCCATTCGTTCTAAAATAACAACATATGATCGGACGTGACACCTTCTACAACTTGACATGTCAGTTTTTTATGGCACAACATATGTTATTTAACACATTTTAGTACAACGAATCTACATATATTGATTTTTTATGGCACAGATGATGTATATATAAGTTGTACGCGGAGGTATGACTTAGGAGGCTGCATCTGCTTACGTGTCAACATTCAATTGGCTCATACGTTGTCCAGCGAGCCCAACCATCAGCCCTTCCACTGGCTGACTGGTGGGCCCAAATAGTCAGCCACATGAATCTTACCGCTGTCAATCATAGATAAGCACTTGAAAGTTTAGCAAATTACAACACAAAACAACTCCATGAACACACACACACACTAACACAACACAAGAGAAATCCCTAATCAACGATGGCCGTACAAACTCCAACGTACGGTAGATACATCTCACCGTACATTAGTACATATATCTGACGTGGCACAATTAACCCACAACGTTATACACGTGGAATCACATTAATTGCACTATACTGCTATATACGCATGCGCACACGTCGTCCTACGTGTCATCGTCTCACGGCCGAATCGCGGCCGCGCGCCGCCGCCGCCCACCCGCCGCCGAGGCCAACTCCGCCGCCGAACCGCCGAAGGGCCCGCCGCCGGCGCCGAAGCCGCCGAAGGGGCCGAACCCGGCGGCGCGCCGCCGAGCGGGCCGGTGTACCCGCCGAAGAGCCCCCCGCGGCCGTCGCTCCCGCCGAACGCGCGTCTTGGCTTCCCCACGCGCGGCGGCGGCATCGCGGCTCCTCCCGGCCGCGTTCGCCGTGTCGCCCGCAGTCGTCGTGGCATGCTCGCTCGCCGGCCGCCACCGCCACGGCGGCGAGGCCGCAGAGCAGCAGGAGGACAACCGCCACGCGCGCCGCCATTGCCAACCCCTCTCTGATCTCGATCTCGATCCTGCAGGCGTCGTCTCTCTCAACTCCGGCGAGGTGGAGATCGATCGATGGTGATGGAGTGGGAGGCGAGAGGGGGGGTTTAAAGGGGAGGAGGAAGCTAGCGATTAATGCGGGAGCAAGTGGTTCGTTGCTGCTGCTGCCATGGCGATCGACATGGGGTTGCAATAATTCGTAGGGAAAGAGGTTGATGAGATCGATCCATGGATGGGGAAGTTAATTAAGGGTGTGTTTGGTTCCCGGTCAAGGTTGGATGGAATATGGCGTCCATATTTTCTTGGATATGGCGATCCAGTTTTTTTTTTGGTAGAGTGAATATGGCGATCAAGTTTTTTGTTTATGTTGTAGGAATGAAAGTAAGTTGGTGATCATTTTTTGTTTGGTTGGAGGAGTGGGATGGATGAGTGGGTACAATCACTCTTCCATTAGAAGTGGTGAGTTACCCACTATTTCAACCTACTAAAAAAATAAATAGAAATAAAAAACAGAACGAAATAAAAGAGGAAGGAAGAAAAGAAGAAAAAAGAAAAAAAATCTTCCTTCTCGAAATCGCCGGCCGCCCTCTGCCCTGCTCTCGCCTCGTCGGCCGCCCTTCGCCTCATCTCTGCGATCTCGCGCCCTCATCTCTCGCCCTCCGCCGGCCGCCGCCCTCCAGATCCGCCGGTCGTCAGCGACCTGCTCTCCACCGGCCACCGCTGCCGCTCCTCTCTCACCCACCGCCACCCCGTCTCCTCTCTCCCCGACCGCCGCCGTGCGTCCTCTCTCTCCGCCGGCGCGGCACGCCGCCCCAGATCCGGTTGCCGTCGGCGCATCCTCTTCCGCGTCTCCTCTCTCACCGGCCGCCGAGCTCGCGTCCCACTGCCGCCGGCGCTCGTCGCCCCCGACGCCGGCCGCGCGAGCTCGCTGCCCACCGTCGTCGCCTCCTCTCTCGTCGCCTGGCCTGGCTGCCGCCGAGCTCGCGTCGTCACTCACCCTAGCCGCCGCAAGCTCGCACTGTGGTGAGAGAGGTGACGCGACCACTAGTCGCTCGCCCCGCGTCGCCCGGGCGGCTCGGGCGGCTGCATTCCGGCCGAATCGGCCGGATCCCCCATCAGCTCTGGGGGGAATTTCCCCTCCGGGCGCGCCCTATCCCACCTCCGACCAGGAACCAAACACCCCACAAAAAATGGGCCGCCATGTCCATTCACCCATATCCCTCATCCAAAAACATCCTAATGCGAGATCATCTGCCATTGCAGGCTCGCGAGCTGCAGGAAGAAGACACTGTATCGTCATACTATACTGGTTCAAATTTCTTCCCAAAAAATCGCACTGGCAGACGCGCGCATACAACACCGCACACTTACAGTCTCGAAATACGTTCCGCTAACTAACATATGTTCAGAGAGATGAAATCAATAAGATATCCCACTAAAATCTTGTTATAAAATATGCTTACATATGCGTATTATTTGTGGGCACCATTTGAATCCTGGTGGATGAAGAAGTCATGTCATCCAGGATTCACCTCGTGCTTCCCCAATTTCGCCTTAAATTTGTCATGTTCAGTTCAGGGTTTTGCATTTCCACAATGAAAAGAAAATCGGACAGCTCATGATATTTGAACAGAATTTTCGCTGAATTCGAAAGTTGTTTCTAAATTTTGCCTTGCCGTCCTTTCAAAAAAAAAATGCCTTGCTTTTTTGCTGTTTGGATCAGGATTTTTCTTTCGCAATGCAAAAAGGTTCGGATACTGTTTGTGAGATTGAACGTATTTTCACTGAGATTCAAACAGTTACAGTGTCTAAATTCAGACAAATTCGAATTTTCAGGGCAAAGGTGTTTCCTCTCTGGACACGTTGGTAAATTACCTGCAATTTAGGAAATTTTGAAACAGGTTTTCAAAAGCTTGGTTTGCATCACAGCTGTACGTATATTTTGTGAATTAAATATTTATAAATACTCTCTTTTCTTTCGGTGCCTAGTAATATTTCGTGTTTTGCAACGGACCAAGCCTAAATAATTAAGGACTGACTAGGTGGGTGAATAAAAATAAAGTATTGGCTAGATCCATATAATTAGAGATTGACTGGGTGGTTAGATACTTGGATTGGGAATAAAATACCGTATCCTACAGTGATGTACTTTCTCCGTTTTACAATGTAGTCATTCTAGCATTTCCACATTTATATTATGTTAATGAATCTAAGACATGTATATCTATCTAGATTCATTAACCATCATAGCAATATGAGAAATGTTAGAATGACTTACATCGTGAAACGGAGGGAAGGGAGTACCTGTGAACGAGTGGACACCTCATGCGCACGGTGAAAAGGGGACGGTAGGAGGATGATTGCACTTCTATTTTTTTCAAAGAAAAATCGTGTCAGCTATTAATTTCAATACTATCTGCAATAGTGTTTAAGATGTGTTATATGCATCTGGTCTTGGTTTGATCTAGAGGCCCCACAAAATGCTAGCTGTTCTTATTTTTTTCATAAAAATGATTGGCTGTTAGATCTATGAATCGATCTATGATTCACTGCAGGAAGAGTAAATTTAGTTAGTAATATCATCGCCGATTTGCTGGCAAGTTGCAATTAAACTTCTATTGCAAGCATGAAGGCCTACAAATACAACTACTAACACACACACACACACAAGGAGAATTCCACTGTACGTGTTATTAATTAGCTTTTCCATCTACAACCAACATAAAAAAACATCAATCACAGGAGAGAAAAAAATTGAGATGATTGCATGCATGTAAAGTGAAAATTTACTAATCTCGTTAACTAAATGTGAATTCCAACCGCAAATCTACACCATACATATAAGCAAACTAACTGAAATCTACACCAAAATTTAATTTTCTAACGTCTGATCGTCTGGGGTAGCTGCAAATTTAAGAGCCATGTGAAATTAGTTGTCACCTGCCGTCGTTGGTATCCAGGTCAAAAGGCATAGTACAGGTTTACTCACGGGCTGCACTTTTCTTTTTCTCTTTTTCTTTTTTGTTTTTTTGGGGCATTCACGCGATCGATGACGCAGTAGCCATAGCCACTCTTAATTTAATTTGTACATGGGAATTTTGGTCTTGTTTGAAGAGATCTTAGAATCTTTTTCTGAGATTACACGACAGGCAGACACGAACACACACCACTACACATGTAACACTACACTCACACTCCCGCGAATGTATTCCCTAACACATGCTTTGAGAGACGGAAACCAACGGCGCATTCCTTTTCTCATTAAAGTTTCATTGAAAACCTACTTGCATGTGCGTAATATTCGTGGGCACTAGGATTTAAACCCTGGTAGGTGGAGTCATGCACCACGACTTCACCACACCTCTCGTGCTTCCCCGAAGAGATATAGATTCTAATAAGTAACTGCTAAGTAATTGGTTGGTGAGAGTTTTTTAAAAGCTAAGTTTTTTAGTTTCTGATTTCTGATTTACTTTTTCATTCTATAATCACATAATCTCAAAGTTTAGGTGAGAACGTAATCTGTTTAGAGAGCGGAAAATTTTGCTAGAAGCTGCACATGGTAAAAGGTCTCTTAAAAAATTGATGATATAGAGGATTCTTGTGATATTTTTCATTGACAGGTGGGGACGTGGGGTCTATGCTGCACAATAAATGATATTGTGCCAACAAGGAACTCAGAACTGCCAGGGAGGATGAAAGCATTGGTCTATGCAAGGGAAATGTGAGTATATATGGTTTGGATTTTAAGGTTTGTTTGGAACTCCAGGAGTTTTATAGGGTTTTTGTAAGATTTAGTTCAAATATGTGAAAGTCCTCATGGTGAAAACTAATATACAATAAATATGGGATGAAATGTAGTATTTCTTTTCTTAGGAAGAAGAAATTTTGTGGCTTGCTCCTTGTCACAAGGTAAACACAACATTACAAGATAACAGGATGTTTAATAGCCTTGGGTACTTGCTTGGTTTTATTATTTTCAAATTTTAGTAGATTCATCAACTCCCCAAAGATTCTGAAAATCCCCACTATTTCTTGGATCCAAGTATAGTAAGTAATTGGATCAAGAGAGTAACTAAACTTTTCCCTAAGCTGGCTGTAAAATGCAGTACAAACTGCACACACTTTGTCCCCACTTTAGTATGCATCTGATACAGAGAAAGGCACTTGGTACACATCTTATTCTCCCAGATGCAGTACACAAGAAGACTGGTCAAGAAAAGAATAGATTAGCCCCAAGAAGAAGAAGAAGGTTCATCTTTTAACCAAGGACAGAGTTTCTTATCAGTCTTCCTCACACTGTCACACAAGCTTTGCTTTTAGGCCACATTCAGGGTGCAACTTTGGCTGTTCAAAGCTACACTCCTGCAAGAAAAGAAGAGAGAAAACAGAGGAAGGGAAAGAAAAGCAAATGTGCATTGGAGAGAATCCATGGTTACTTTGGCAGCTTGGATGTTCTTTTCTCTTCTTTAGCTTGGCATCTTGGCTTCTACCAATGCTTCTTGCTGTTTTTACCACAGTAATTTTGTTGGAAGTGTTTGATGTAGAACTAGAGAAATTAAAAAATATGGATATGAAGAATGAAAATGAGATGTATATTGAAAAGATATTTTGAGGAAATCAACTAGCAATTAAGTAATGTAAAATTGAAATATACCTAATTTTATAATCTTGTTCGTATATTGTGCAGACAATTCCAGTTGCTCTCAAGTGATAATGCTATTTGCAGGTGGAGCATGCTAATTGGCAAATCAAAAGCATCTTTAGTAAGTGGGTCTACCTTGCTTTGGTTCTAGGGCACAAACTACAATGGATTTCACATCTCATCACAAGATAAGAAACAAAGCCAGGAAATTATTGCTCATCTTATCTTTACCTGTTCCTCTATAGCAAACTTGCAATGTGCTTTTCTAATCAATACAAAAAAAATGAGACTTAAAAGAAAAAGAAGAATCAACACTACTACAAACATGTGCAAAGTCACTACTGAAAGAAAGGAGCTCTTGCCCATATCCCTTTGCCAAGAACCTTTGATGCTGAATTTTGTGAGATGGAAGCTTGATGTTGCTCTCTTTAAAAACCCAATCAGTAGGATAGCTTTTGTTTTCAAGAAAGCTAAAGTTTTATGCCTAAAATTGTCTTAAATACCAGTGCTTAGAACAGCATAGGCCACCTTCCCCTAGTTACACCAGCATCCTGCAAGAGACCCACCACAAATGCTGAACTCCTGTTTTTCCCTCCCTTTCTTCCAACACAATGATCTAATCCACAGAAGTGCTTCGGAAGCTTCCATCGATCGGGGCGCGTGCTACCTACGCTCGGCCTGGTGATCTTCCTGATTCTCCAGTTCCTCTGAAGAATTCAAGGTGAAGACCATTAGAAAACCAGAGTAAATAAAGGAAGGAATTGAAAGCCTGCAAGTGTAATGTTCAAGGTGACACACATATATTGCTCTGATTGATGAGTAGTAGTTCGTTAAGGGTGCTAGATGCATGTTGGCTAATCATTTCAGATATGATAAGGTTCATGCAGGGTGTTCATTGGGTGGAGTAATTGTTTTCCTTTATTAAAAGGTTAGCATACATCATCATGAGCACTGTTTGTGTAGTGAATACAAATAGTGTGACCATCTTATACATTGTTTTCATTGTGCAATCAAATTTAAGTCATGCCTTTCAAACTTGTACAGTATTAAATTTCGATATGGCAAGCAAGCTTAATTCCATAAAGAAGTCATATTATGGAATGACATAGATATAGTTCATTTTATATTGAACAAATAGAGATTTCAAAAGCCAATCCAGCTTATACTCAGCAAGATGAAACAAAAAGCATGAACATAATTTGAAACATATATGCTCTTTAAATTAGACTGAAATGGGATAGAAAGATTTCAGTATAAAACTTAAGGTGTTCTTGAACAAGACCGCACCTCAGATAACACGATTAGGCATCGACAATACTTTTCTGCTATATTAATCTTTTATTATCAATAAGAATTTCCAGAGATCCATGGAAGGTTAGTTAAAAGGCCATTAAAAAAACTTGTAGTTGACACATCTCAAGCTAACATTCTGACTAAATTTGGTGAAACAGAAAAAAGGAGAAGAGGAACAAGAAAAAGAGCAGTACATCTCATGTTTGCACGCTATAAAAGTTACCTGTTGTGGATTGGATCTGGTCCATTTGGCACCCTCCTCTTCATGCTGCTGAAAGCATCACCAGCATTGAAATCTTCCAAGCTCCTGTGACTGTGAACTTAGTCCTCCATTGATCATCATCCTTCTACCCCCAACACCAAGAACACTACTCCCCGGAGACGGCGGTTTCGCGCTTGTCTCCACCAGCAATGACACCAAAATGAGGCCTCCAAATAGGATGGCCAATGTTGTCGCCAATACCCGCCTCGCTGACCTGGCAAACCTGCTCATAATACCCTAATTTCTATATCTTGGGGTATTGTCACAACCACCACCACCACCCCTCTATGAGCATCTCATAGAGTGGTGCAAGTGTGGAAAGCCCCCCCTCAAATGTGAGGCATCTTCTCTCTTGTCTCAGCACATTATATTGTTGTGGAGGCAGTGGTATGTGTTTCTTGCTTCTGGTTTTCTTCTCAGCTTCTTTCTTCCTTGAGCTGCTGGCTCTGATGTGCTTTTGAAGGGCCTAGCTAATGAAGAGGCATGGTAGAAATCAAAGGAGGTGAGGCCATGCTTGCTTTTGTCCTTTGCTTTTTGAGTTATGTTGTTTTCCTTCTTTTGTTTCATTTTTCTCTCTTAGATCTTGATTGGTAAAAAGAGCCAATTGGAGTTTTAAGATGGCAAACCGAAAATGCTGTCTGATGGACCATCAGGGATTACTTAGTTACCCTTGGAGCAAAACCAAGTTAGAGGATAATTTAGTTTACACAAAAGTGTTTAGGGTAAAGTTTGAGTAAATCTAGGAGGAGGCATGACACATGAGAGATTGCTCTGGTAAAGCAAGGTCCAAAAGCAGATCCTTCAAAGTGTGAAGCACCCTGAAGAAATACACACATCTACCACTTTCAGGTGATATGTCACTGTCCTTATTATTAGATTGTGACTACATGGATCACACTGTTCTCATAAGCCCTACATGGATTACATGATCCTTGCAAGGACATTTTCAGTCTACTGTTGAAGATGTACACTAATTCGACGATTTTTCGCATGCAGTAGAACAAAACTTTTGTTAGGATCTAAACTTGTTCTCTGTGAATTAGAAACATGTTTTGAGGTAGCAACAAACAAAGTTTCCTTGTCTAAAAGCCAGGCTGATGCAGGAGATAAAGACCATAGAACTTCTATATTGTGGAAAGGGCCAAAGGAGTTTGTTATTTTTGAGACAGCTTGACACACTGCTGTACTGAAATCCACTGTTATGCAGGCCAACAAAATTAAAGTGGAACAGGCAGTAGCATTGTTGCCAGAAGGACAGATTCCATTTCTGCATCAGTAAAATACCAAAACTTACTTCACAGTCTTCACCTCCACTAGAAGTAAACTTGAGATTTCAAAACCATGTGCAAAGGATGTAAGCCGTTGTTTTTGAAGAAATAATATGCTACTGTTCACTGTCTGAAAATTCAAATACTACCTATTTCATCTGAAAATGCTCTAAGTATGTACAAATCAAGTGTTCAGCAAGTGATACAACATCGGATTTAGGAAAATAAACACATTCTAGGAATCACAAACGCCACAACTCTTCCGACAATTGCCGGGCAAACCCTCGGCACCTACCATGTATACCGGGTTCTTCTCGCATTCTCCAGCTTCAGCCCATTTCGCGCAACGTGCACTATTGTCGGAGCATCCTTCTGTCACCTTTGAGACAGGAGGATGCTCATAGGACCTGATACGGATCCACTTTGGTGCAGACCATTTTTCACCTTCTATCACCGGGCAGCTCCCATGGAGGCTGAGCGGGTCCGGTACGCCATCGATATGAAGGCTAAAGAAGAGCACCGCGTCGCCTTTAACTGGTTTCACTGCAATTAAACTAGCCTGGTTATATTCCAAGTGTGTTATGTTTCAGTTCTCGAAGAGAAACTAGAGCCTAGAGAGGTGTCACATTTAAAACAATTCAAAAGGTAACCATTACCTGCCAATCCTTTTTGTGCACATTCAGAGAAAGTGTCATCCTTGGGCTGATTTTCCCACCCCTAAATTGATTAGCACCAGCAATGTTACAAAAACTCATACATCATCTGGATTTGGAAAAGTGAAGGACGTGATATTTGAAATTTACCTCAGCATTGGGGAACACAGTCTCGCCTCCCTTCTCGACAGTGGACAAATACATGAGCACCGTCGCGTAACGGTGGCCTCCCAGTGCTTGATTGACCTTGTCATGGAAATAATCAAAGTGCGGCTCATACTTCTGCCCATGCTCGTACCGGAGTATCTGAATGTTCTCAGCATTTTCTGATGAAAAAAAATAGCAGTAACATTAACTTGGAAAACCTTGCTACTTGAACAATCAATAGAACCAAACAATGAGACAATCTGAGGAAGCCCAGAAGAGTTACCTTCAGGAAGAAAGGTCCATGCTGCAATTCTTTTTTCAATCCTGCTCACCACTGGATCCTTCACAAAACAAGAAACGCATTTCCATTACATTACACCCCAGAATGACAGAATCCATTAGAAAGTACGAGAGCAAGCAACAAAACAAATTACTGCATGTCAAACCATTGTTATTACCAAATCTCCTAACTACTGTTACTACCAAATCTGGTCCCTACTATTCCAATTGCTAATGCTAGCTAAGCCAGAAAGTATCAGTTCCTGCAGCAATAGATGGATGGATGGATGCTACTGATATCTGCATCCTTAGTAACTGCTGCTCAGAGGAGAGCCAGTGGTCCAGTAACTGACGCCGGCCTGTATGTTCACCGGTTGCCGGATACCCGGGTTCAGTATTAGTACAGCAGACCACTGATGGTGATCTAAATGTGTTCAGTAATTGCGGCATTGCATCGTAACAGGAATTGCATTGATCCTGTGAACATGGTGATCTGAACAGTTGCCAGTAATTGCGATTGGATGGGATGAATTTAAAGACAAAAGTTGGAGAAGAAATGCAGGGAAATGGACCGTTGTGTGCAGGAGAGATGTCAGAAGTCAGAACCTATATGCAAGGATGAGGTCAATTGAACAGTAAATTTTGCAAAAAAAAAAAATTTTTTTTGTTCAGTTCAAGTACTATCTTTTAAGCAATAGTACCTCGTGAAGATTAAGTAGAAACCAATTCACTGCAACTGTAGCTGTTAATCCGGCAGACTTGTCTCCCCCCAATACAAATGCATTATCGGTTTTCGCTGCGATTGTGCAAACCATTTTAAATTCTTTTCAAAAATTGTTTGTAACCCAATTAATATGGCAATTTGTGGCCACCAAAAATACTAATTCCCCACAAACTATATGAACATGGTACAACGCAATATCTAAAAGATCATTGTCATTTATAGCAAACGGCATACTATTGCCTTCGTCCTAAAATATAAGCATTTATGGCGTCCAGATATATAGCCAAAAATGTAGTACCTGGCGCTTGTCGAGGAACATGCCGGAGCTCGTCCGCACCTCGCTCATGACGCTCTTGCCGGACTTGTTGTCCGCCACCATCGACCTCTGCATCTTCCTCTTCCCCTGCTCCAACCACACACACACCAATCAATCAGTAGATGACATTGGCAAGCGAGAATGAGATGCAGATAGGATTCAGCCATGGTGGTGGCATCTATGATTGCAGCAGTGCTGACCAGCTTGACGAGGTGGTCGCACTCGTCGTCGGAGAGGAACCCCTTGTAGACGAAGACCCTGGGCCTCCACGACACCGCCCTGACGCGGGACGCGTTGAACGGCGGCGCGGCGGCGACGGCCCCGACGCCGTCGTCCCCGGCCTCGCCGAGGAGGAGCAGCGGCACGACGGCCGTCGCGGTGAGCAGCAGCGCCAGCACCAGCAGCGCGCCGCGCATCCGCTTCCTCATCGCCATCATCACCACCGCCACCATGCCCGTGCGCGCGTGCGTGCCAGCCAGTAATTCCTTCGAACACTCCAGCTACAACACGCAAAGAAAGCTCCAGTCGGGGTGAAATCCGGAGACGGAGGCGCCCGCGGGGTGGTGGCGCGCGGCGACGGTGGATTTTCTTGTTTTTTTTTTCTTTCTTTTTCCGGTGGTTTTGGTCGCCGGCGCGCGGCGGCGCCGGCGGTTTGAGCCCACGGCATGGCGGAAACAGGAGGAAACAAAGCAGGGTAAGGGAGTTGACTCCAAGCTTCCTTTTTTAAAATCCTTTTTCTACTGACATGGAGGCAGTGAAATTTGTGGATTTTTAACTGGTTCGTGGACTTCGCGTCGGCATCAGGGGCGTTGACCTGACCGGAGTAGATAGTCTAATTTGTGTTAAAGCATCAATTTTACATGAGTTTGTTCATATGCTGATTTTTTTTCTTTTTTCTTTTTTGAAAAAGGTTGTTTGTTTGAGTTGAGAGCTCCATTGTCTAATACTTTTAAATGCATGAATTTTACATAAATTTTATGTAAATTAGTTTAATTAACTAATTCCTATGAAAAATCCTTTAAAATTTCTTCAATCAAAAGAAGTCCTAGATTTGAAGTTTTGTGGAAGGTTATATGAATGTTATGGAATGTATTCATATGTCGCTGAAGTATGAACCGCGTGTTCCGTCTAGAAAATGTTTATTTTGCCTCCTTAAACTATATGGTGAGTTTGATCTACGTTCACAAACCGTACTATCAGGTATAAATGCTTCCACAACTGTTAAAATCTGATTAATTTATCTCCTTGTATACTTTTGAGATGGTGGGTTTGTTCTATGTGATATCCGCGTGACACTTTAATATGATCTTTTATGTAACGTAACGGCTATGTGGCATTCTAGCTTAAAAAAGAAATAAAATTTACAAAACTACATATACTTACCAAATTATTACAAAACTATAGATTTAAAATGATGTATTATAAAACTACATATTTAACAATAGATTTATTATAAGACTATAAATTTAAGGCTAAGTATCGCAAAACTAAAGATTTAATAATAAAATTATCATAAAAATCACATGTTTAGGGTTTAAATTCTTAGCACTAATGCTATGATTGAGTTATAAACGTCCAACTTTGGTAATTAAATTAGTGCTAAACTCGTAGTTTTGTGATAACTTTGTTACTAAATTTATAGTTTTGTGATATGTTTAATGTTAAACCTGTAGTTTTGTGATACTCATTTTAAATATTTAGTTTTGCAATAATTTGGTTAATATTTCTTTAGTGGTGGGAAATTTACTTTTTTAAAAAATAAAAAGTAGATATGACCACATATGGCTGCATTCGTTTTCTCCTTCTGGAGAGAGATGTTTAGCGCGAGCAAAACAAGAAATCTCATTAGCACATGATTAATTAAGTATTAATTATTATAAACGTGAAAAACAAATTTATTTTATTTTTAAACAATTTCTATATGGATTTTTTTTGCAAAAAATATATTATTTAATAGTTTGAAAAGCGTGCTAACGGAAATCGAGGAAGTTGAAGTTTTGAGTTGGAAAAAAGAACTAAGCCTAAGTCTCCTAGCAAAAATTAAAAATATAGTATGGGCCCACATATCATGCTCTCCCTCATCCCTCTCCTCTCTCACAACATCGAGGAGGAGAGGTGGCAAACAACGCCAAGATCGCTTCGTGAGTTCAACGCCGTTGAGTTCATATCTGGGTGGAGGAGGTCGATGTACTTGTCTTTCTCTTGCGTCCCACCGCTACGTGAGTTAAGGAGCTATGGGTGTACGTGCCCCGATGCAGCCAATCCCCTCCTCACCATTGCGCACTGAGCTAAAGGACGTTGGTCATCGGAGGTGTGAGGACGACGACCATAGGGTCCACCATGGACCTGGCACCATGTCTTGGGTACGCCGCCGTGGGTGCCTATGAACTTGGCTCATGGTACTGCCTCTTCTTTGCTAGCGGTGGTGGAGGTCGGTGTTAGCAACGTTTTGCTGGAGGGAGAAGAGAGAGAGAGAGAGGGAGAGAGAGAGATATGGAAATGGAAATGGAGAAGAATGAAGGGCTCATCGATAGATGGGCCTTATATTTTTGCTCTATCTCTGAAAAGTGGACAAAGTCAATGATGTCACGTAAAATGAAATCAGCGTAGAAAACCACGGAGGAGGCAGAATGAACAGTTTAATTTTTTAACTATTAAGGAGAGCTTTTTTTTTAAAGAAAAACTCATGCATTTTATGCGGAAAATCAATTGCAAGTACAACCAGTTTTGCCATAGGCCCCATGAAGATAGCCAAATTAACATAAGCTCCTGGAATTTGCTAGGAAGGACTCCTAAGAAAACTAAAAAAAAGCAATCAAGTCCTTCTATTCTCCACAAGATATCAAGCTAGATCCATGGCTGCAATGGTGACGACAAAACCAAGAGTAGCTGCAGATGAAAGCGCAAGGAAGCATACCCAAAAGGGGCCTCCGCTTGGAGGTTGAGGCTTCCATGACAAAACCATGAAAACTCAGCTTCTATCTGAAGATGCATTGTCGGTGACGAAGAAGACTTGCATCCTTGTGGTTGCCTCACCGGAGATGAATCAAATGGCCGGCACAACTTTTTGTGAAGTAAACTTGACTTACTTTCAGTTGGAGGCGTCGTGTGAGGACAGAAATCAAACAATTAAGTGATTATAGAACTCTCACGTGCAATGGGCTTGAAATGGTAGGCCTACAGGCAGATCAATCCATCAAATGGATCTTTTGGGCCTCCATTTATTAGTTACCACTTACCACCTACACACACAGAAAGAAAAGGAATAAGTTCACTCTGACTCCCTTAACTAGTAACCGAATCTAATTCGTATCCCAGAATCACAATACCGGATATTTCAACCCCAAACTATTAAAACCAGTTTGGCGGTTTCGCTGACGTGGCGCCTACGTGGCGGTGTTGACTCGATCTTTGCTACACGTGGAGTTGACGTGGTGTTTATGTGCAATATAATTAAAAATAATATGTCGGGACCCATTTGTCATTCACAAAAAATAATGTGGGACCCACTGACATGTGGGGCCCACATGTCATCCCCTTTCTTCCTCCTCCCTCTCTCTCCCCGTCTCCCTTCGGTCTTCATAGTAGCAGGGCCAGATCGGCGGCGCAACTGCAGCGGCGGCGGCGGCCGGCGCCTCCTCCATCCCCATCAGCGGCGGTGGCGGCATCTGAGGAGGCGGCATTCTCTATGACGATTTGGAGGTGGCAAAGGAGAGTATGGCATAGCCGGCGAGAGGGGTTGGAGGAGGTGCCATCCGCCGCTGCCAATCCGACCAGCGCCACGTTAACTCCACGTGTAACAAAGACATCATTGATCAGGTGTCAGAAATCAGCAGCTTGAAACGGAGCCACCGACCAAAAGAATGAACGAATCATATATCAGGTCCAGTCCAGAAGATGAGGGGGGGGGGTTAAAATATCCAGATACGGTCACTAGTTAAGGGAGTCAAAGTGAACTTATTCCAAAAAAAACCAGAGTTTCGTTATCAACAATTCTACACTGTTGTGTTTAATTGGATGTTACTAATTCATTAATATTAGAAAAATGTTTCTATTCCCTCAACAGAATGAGCGCTTAACTGAATATGTAACGCTCAAACATTCATTAGCAGTTAGCATGCATTTGATCATATATAGGGGTGGTGGATATCAAGCTAGCTCAGCTCGGGTCGGCCTGATTCGTTAACATACCGATCGAGCTGGCTCGGCTCGGCAGCCAGCTCCATTAGCTCGCCAGCCATATCAACATTTGTGCCCAGATTACGTCCATCAGATATGCAACAGGGAAAACTTCAAGTCCATGGTTGACATAATTAATAGCATGTCCACGGTCCATGCAAATATGCCACAATGCAAGTATGCCATGCAAATAGATGAGATAATACTATTACAATTTACAATCCAGAACTTTAGGTCCATCAGACCATCATAGAATCAAAGAAGTTGCACGCCAAGTTGCCAACTTCAACACCAAAACAAGCAAGTAACATCTCCTTCCATCAAGCAGCATCAAGGGTTCAAGACAACACCATCCTCCTCAGCATCAAGACCATCACAGAATTACTAGCTGCTTGCCACAACACAATGTGGGAACTCCACAAACTCGATGATTTTCATCCTCTACCTCCTATAGAAAGAGTTTAAAAATTAGCATTAGTTCACTAAATACAAGTATATAAATACAAAGGCATAAGGACAAACAAAGCTGATTTGAAAGGGGCTGTTGGGCCGACCTGACTCCACCTCACTAATGGGCTTTTCTTGCTTGGGCCCTGGTCCTGGACTCCTAGTGTTTCTCTGGCTCATTGGGCTCATCAGCAGTTTGCGAGGTAGCTCGTTATAGCCACCGAGCTAAATCAGAATTTTTGATTTTTGATTTTATTTATTAAAATATTTTAAAAAGTTTTACAAATCTACACCCCTAACTCCGTCCTTCCAGAGGATGTTTTTGTGACATGGCACAAGTCCGTTGGTGTATTCTAACGGCCACATGGAAGGCCGCCGGTTATTTTGTAGGCAACCTCCTTGCCGCTCTCCCAAAGGGCTATAAGGGGACCGCCTGCAAAACAACCATGGCTGTAGCTATTTACAGGCAAATCCCTTCCCGCCCTCCTAGAGGGCTGCAAGGGCCGTTTGTAAAATGTTCACGCAACCGTTGGAACACACCAATGGACATGTGCCATGTTATAAAAAATGCTCTCTGATGGGCAATTTTTAAAAAAGCCCTCTTAAAGAGCATTAGGGGTGTGATTTGTAAAACTTTTTTAAATATTATTTTTTAAATATTTTAATAAATAAAATTAAAAATAAAAAAATCAATCCTTGCTCAGCTCGTTAGCATTTCTCAACGAGCCGAGCTGTTTACGAGCCAAATGAGCTAGCGAGCCGAGTATGTTGTCCACCCCTACAGTCCATGTCATATGCACTCTGAAGTCTGAACTGAGAAGAGTAGTGCAACTCATCATATGATACCATGCGTGTTGCTTCCTTACCTTTCACTCCCTTCCATTGAACCCTTTTGGAAAATCCATTCCACTGAAGTTAGATTCGGCTAAACCATGCAAATATTTTTTTTTTTGGGAGAGAATAGAGTATAATAAGATTCACTCTTTATCAACAAACAGAATTCTGAATCAACTCAGAATAGGAGTTTCTTTTTATCGAAACACAATAGATTTATTAAATAATAGAAAGGGTTACAACTTGCTGTCATAATAAAAAAAAAGGACGTATTTTGACATAGCAATGAATTAAGTATAGGGACTATATTCATCAAACATACCCCCTCTATCTCTTAAATGTTTGATGCCATTGATTTTTTTTAATTAAGTTTTACCATTCATCATATTTAAATAAATTACATGTATATTTATTTTGTCATGATTTATTTTATTATTAAAAGTATTTTAAGCATAAATTATATTTTTTTATATATTGAATTCCCTCACGAATGTACTGCCCGTTCAAAAGGATCACTCTAATAACACTCCCCAGCTAAAAATAACTCAAAAAAAACTGCAAATGGTAAGAGTGTCAGCCAATAGGAGTCCACCGAATATATGATAAACAGTAAAACTCAGAAAAATCCTTTTTATACACAAAACATGCCGCCGACATACCACCGCCACCACCACCACCGGCCTCAAAAATTCCTAGGTCAAATAAATTTGACGCGAGTATAAATATCAACAGGTGAAAGAATCCCCAAGAAGGCAAGAACATCATTGATCAGGTGTCAGAAATCAGCAGCTTGAAACGGAGCCACCGACCAAAAGAATGAACGAATCATATATCAGGTCCAGTCCAGAAGATGAGCGCTCCTCCGAACCGTCAGCATCGCTGAATGCTGATGATTTTCTGGTGTTCCAACAGCGAGCTGAGCTTACTAGTTAACATCGTCTCCATTTGCTCCAAAATGCAGCGAATTTTGCTGCCATTGTTATCTCACGTTGCAGCACCGTGAGCTCCCGGACTGCAGTTTTCTCCACAGGCAGATCATGTGCTGAGGGGACTGATAGTGAGCCGTGAAGTAGCCGTCGAAGCAGCCAGACTGGTAGAACCTGACATCGTGCCGGTATTCGACCGGCCGACGCGTGTTGTTGAACTTCTCGACCCACATGCCCATGTTTACATCTTCCATCTTAAATAGCTGAAACAGAAACACACTACAGTTTAGTTCAAGTTACAGTAGGATGTACGGTGGTGATCGTTGAGGAGGCGTATTCTCAAGGGACCCCACATACTAGGTCCAGTTGATGCTTACCCGAAGTGTCTGATTGTCAAATTCAGATACAATGTAGCGTGCAATATCGGCTGAGATTACATAGCCAGGTCCATTGGCATAATTTGGATATGCCTCCTCTGGCCATTCCTGAAAATAGAATCAGAATTGCAACATTAGAATATTACAATCGCCAAAAAAGAAAAAACTACTACTATCTAATATGATGCCTGCCAAGAGGAGTTATCATTGCAACATTAGAATATTACTATTGCAAAAATAAAAGAAGCTATCCAATATGATGACAAGAAGAGCTCTCATCCATTTCTTATGCTAAAAGCTGACAGCTAAGGACAGTGCAGAAGATTGAGCGCCAGCTTTTTCATGAGATATGAACAATTTGAACAACCGGCATGTTTGCCTTGTTCAAAGGGCCAAGCTTACATGGATTTTAAATATTTGAAGATACTGTACATTTGATAATTTAGTGGCGTAGCTAATGGTTCATAGTCATATAAAAGGGAAACATGAACAATGGTAAGCATGTCGACGATTTCATCAAAAGAAGAAGAGAAAATAAGAACAACATGTGCTAGTTGGTGAATATCTAATGATTGGCTGGCAAGCATATGAAAACAACTGCAAGGCGATAGAGCATTGCATGTTTCACAACACAATATCCTTTCAAGTTGCACTTTTCTAATGTGATATTCATAGTAGTCGCTTTAAAATAAGGGAAAGAACAATTTACCTCATAAGTTACAGCCCACTTGCCAGATCTTAGTGGCCTATGGAAGTAGTTCATGCTTCCTACGTACACACTCTTATCACTTCGAACTTTCTTCACTTGATCCAGTACTGAGTCAATTCTAACAAATGTATCATCATCACATTTCATGATGTATTTTGCAGGTATGACTCGCACCTGCATAAACAGACCAAATTAAACGAGCATAAATATGGATAAATTGGAATACAGAGAAGCATGTGAGATGGGATAGCAGCTAATGTCTAATAACAAAACAGTCCTACATGTTCAATTCACTTACCCCATACTCAGCAATAGCAATGGTCTTCAAAACAACAAGGTCATAGCTATCCATGAAAGGAACTATAACAATGTCTTGAAAGAACTCTGCTTCCCTTTTCAGCTCTGCATTAACTTCCTTTTTCCCATTCTGTAAATTTACTTTAATTGGTTAGATTATGAATTTGCTCAAAATAGTAGTAAAACCATTAAGTCAATCGATAGTTACCAGAGCCACAAAGAACCGAGCTACTATATTAGTTGACTTCCTTGTATACATCATCCACGACTTCCGTACAGCCATCCGCTCAGCAAAATGGCTGGCTGCTGAAAGAATACCAATAAAAAGCTCAACAGGCTCAGTTGGTAGTGGTGGTGCCCTCCACTGTTCAGACATTTCAAGGTATCTCTCTGGGGCAAAACTAGGATGCGAATTGGGCAGGGAACTAGCAAAAATGGATTCAATATCGATGTCTCCATTCAGAGACAAACCGGTTGCATCCTCAAGAGTGTAACCCTGCAGAGACCATCAGTTGGGCAAAATTAGTTATGGAGATCTCATGATGGTGCTCAAGTGCTCTCATGCAACTGAACAACGACTTTATGATGCTTTAAGAAAAACTTACAGTGCGATAAGGAAAGGAAGTGACATGCCGCCCATCAACATTGACATGGTAACCTTCCAAACCAGCTGTTAGAGTCAAAACAAACAGCTTGCCTTCTGCGAAGGGGTATGGCCAACTGATGTGCACATCCTTTGGTCTACCAATTAGACGCTTTACCCACCACTTCATCTTCGATTCCTCAGACTTCTTGTCATCGTCACGAATCCATTTCTCACACTTAAGTTGGCCATCAACTGAAAGACCAAAGACATCACCATGAAGCAAAGTCGCTACACTCTTAAAGTAGAAGAGATCTTCAGTGTAACTTTAATTGTAAGTACAAGTCTTTTTCCTGTATCACAAGAAACTAGATCTGCTGCAAAAAATGATGTTCCAACTTTGTCTTGAAGAATGCCCAGTTATGAGATGCTGCAAGCTTTAAGATACTCGCTGCAACTCTGGTATAGCTCTCTTTTTTTAGAACAAACTCTGGTATAGCTCATTCAAAAAATAGACCTACTGTTATCGAGCATGCTTGCAAGTTGGAAGCTTCTACACTCCCACAATATTTGCTAAATTAGATTAATTGCAACCAATTTGACGTTTAGGCTATTACAAGATTAGTAAATTATACTACCCTACACGCCAAACTAAGCAATCAACCCGTTGAGCTCCCTCTAATTGAGGAAGAAAAAGAGAAGAATAATAAGTTAACACTTCCCACCGACACCGCAGCACGTTACCAAGTCAAACTCGACATTCAGGCAACAAACACGGTTTCAGGTCAAACACAATCACCATCAAAATATTCTCCAGAAATTGGTAAACAAACCCAGCCCTTCTCTAGAAATTTCTTGCCAAAGGCTGAACCTTTCTGGCCAATTTCCACCAAGCAAAAGCTATTCCACGCAATTTAGACCACTGAAGTTGACGCCTCTAATTTTTCCTAACTAACAAACCGCCCTTTTCACACCTAACTCCAGATCATCAACATCGAATTTGCCGATTCTAAACTAACAGAACGCAATCATGGAATCACACCACCCGACATCTGATTGAAGCAAATCCGAATCCAAATATCCAATGAAATCGAATCAAATCGAACCGAATGAAATTAGTAAAATGGAATGAATCAGAAGAGCTCGATCTCCGCGCTGCGAGCTCACCTGTCTCGTCGGCGGGGCGGGAGGCGTAGCCCTCGCAGCGCTGCGACTGCCCCCACTGCATCCGGTAGCAGCTGTTCATCTCGATGACCGGCTTGCCGGAGTAGTCGCCGCGGATCCTGGGGTTGAAGTGGAGTATCCTGGGCGGGGCCTCCCCGTCCACGGCCTTGGTCCCGACCAGCTCCACCATGAACTGCGACACCATGAGCGGCTCTGCCGGGACTTCTCTTCGGGCGATCTTCGGGTCGTACCTCGGCCGCGCCCGGCCCTCGCGGCCACCACCGTCACGTGCGACCCCACCGCGAGCCCGCACGGCAGCTCCACCGTCCTCACCCCGTCCCCGGGCAACCCGTCCGCGTGCACCGAGATCGAGGTCGGACGACGGACTTCTCCGCCGCGCGCAGCACAGCAGCAGTCCTGAGGTGGTCGAGGTGCGGCCTCGCCGCGGCGAACGCCTCCGCGGCGGTCCCGTCGAACGGGGTGGCCGTCGCGTTGGGCCGGGGGAGGAGGAGCAGCGAAGAGAAGATCGGGAGCGCCCCAGCCGCCGCGGCAGCAGCAGAGCGCGGCGCGGGAGACACCGCCGTGGCGGGGCGGCGGAGGACGGGGGAAGCGAACGCCGAAGACGACGAGGACGCCTCGAGCTCGCGGCGGCGTGGGCGGTGGGTGGGCATCGCCGCGCCCCCCGCCGCGGCGTCGGAGGAGGGGAAGAGGTCGAGGGAGGGGAGCTCGAAAGGGAGGAGGAAGGCGAGGTAGGCGGCGGCGGCGAGGAGCAGGGCGCGCGGCCGAGGCGCTTCCGCGGCGGCGGCGGCATCGTGGAAGGTTCTACAAGGTGGTGGAGGGGGAGGAAGGGGAAGTAGCCGTTTCGAGTGGAGGAGGGGGAGGGATTCAGCTTGGGTGACATTGTGAAGGCAAGTCACAGCGTGACATTGGGAAAGATCTAGCGTCCGAATGAAATCCAACGGAGATCGTGCTTGGGCCCGCCTGCAGATGAAAAAAAATCCCCAATCCTTCCATCCCGGCGGAGACGGCGTCCCCAATCCCAGACATCCCGCGCACCACCGCGCGAGGCGTCCGCACTTCGCCTCGCCCTCGTTCGCCTGCCGCCGGAGCCAGCTGGGAGGCTGCCGCCGCCCGTGACCGGAGACCGCCGCGAGTGAGGAAGTGGCCGGGCGACCACCGCGCGTCCTGTCGTTGCCGCGAGCCAGCTGGGAGGCCTGCCGCCGTCGTGACTGGAGACCGCCACGGCTCTGGGGCTGCATCGAGGTGAGGTAGATGGCGAACTTGCCGCCCTTGGACGCGCCGATGGAGGACTCCGCCAAGGGGACGGCGGTGGTCGATGCCTGGGAGGAGGAGGTCGAAGCGGTAGCCGAGGCTGTCGCAGGTGCCTGCCCCACCGCGCTCGCGCCAGCACTCGAGGCGGCCCATGGCTCCACGACCCGTCGCCGGCGGGGCGGAGATGAGCCACGCGCCCGGGTTGGAGCGGCTCACCCGGTCCGTCCCGGCGACGCCACGAACACTGTCACCATCGATGTCAGCGCCACGGGGAGCCCGACAGGTCGTGCATCGTCACTGACCACCCTTCCTCTCCTTCCCGGCGGCGGCGGCATCCCGCTCCATCTGAACCATCAATCTCCGCAGGTCACTGTTGCTTCAGCGTCGCCGGCTCTGCACCAGCCCACCCGCACCAGCCGCCGCGGCGCCACGCCGCCACCAGCGTTCTCAGCGCCAGATTGCCAACCAGCACCCGCACGACGAACACGGGTCCATAGCGATGCTCCTCCTCTCACTCCACAAAGTACCAAATCCTCCAGAAAAAATCAACAGCAAGTCTCCGCAAAATCACAAAATCCCTCCGCCTGCACCACCGCGCCGTCAGGCTCGGCGGCCGGCCGCCTCCACGCGCCCCCGGTCACGGTGGCAGGGCAGGCCTCGGCGGCCTGGGCAGGGCAGGGGCAGGGCGGGCGGCGCCTCCGGCCACTCGCAGCAAGCACGACGGCCCTGCGCAGGCGCGACGGCGGCGAGCCTCCTAGCTGGCTCGTGCTCTCGGCGACGGCCGGACGCGGGCGGGCGAGGCGAAATGACGCGACGATGCGAGCGCACGGGAAGGATCGGGGGCGGGCGCCGTCTCCGCGCTGGATAAGATTGGGGACGCCGTCTCCGCCGGGATGGAGGGATTGGGGATTTTTTTTTCCACCTGCAGGCGGGCCTAAGCACGATCTCCGTTGGATTTCTTTCGGACGGTCTAGATCTTCCCAATGTCACGCTGTGACTTGCCTTCACAATGTCACCACAAGCTGAATCCGAGGGGGAGATGCGGGGTGTACTAATACCTGTCAGGGATTGGACTTAACGGGGGGACCTGACCGTTTGTGTTGTTGGAGGCTGGCGCTAGCGTGGTGAGCTCGGCGGGGGGTGGAACACCAAACACCGCAACTCCGCAATGGCAGCAACGTGAATTGTGAGCTCTACCCCACACGCACGCTTTTAAAGCTTATTAAGGTCATGTGTAGATCCCCCGTAAATTTTTTCAACTGCCGCACCGCACGTTTGAACATCTGTATACATGAAGTATTAAATATGGCTTAAAAAATAACTAATTGCGCAGATTACGATTAATTCGCAAGATGAATCTTTTAAACCTAATTGCTCCGTGATTTGACAATGTGATGCTACAGTAAACATTTGCTGGTGACGGATTAATTAGGCTTAATAAATCCGTCTCGCGGTTTACTGACGTTAGTTTTTTTATTAGTGTCCGAACACACCACGCGACACCTTATGTATAATACCCGATGTGACATACCAAAACTTTACAGCCCTGAATCTAAACGCTCCCTAAGATTATGAGAACGGTTGGTTGGTAATCAGCTTTCGAGAATGAGAAGCTGGATTTTTCAGTTTCTAAGCTTCTAATTCATTCTATGTAACTATAGATTATAAGAATCTAGACTGTTTAGTGCAGATGAGGATTTATAAGAAGGTGTAGCAACTAGAAACTCCTCTAAATAACACTTTGTATGAGCTTCTGAGAATCTAGATGTCTTGAGTTCGTTTTTTGAATTTTACAACTATAACTTCTCAAAATCAGGATGAAAAACTCAACTGTTTGAAAAAAGTTAAAGCTGCAGTTGTCAGAAACTCAAAAAAAAACGACATTTTACATCAATGACGCACGTTGTGAGAGACAGAGGAGACTCGAATCGGAGGGGGTAAGAGCACCCGCAATGGTAAGTAAGGTGCTATCTATAAAAACTGTACATCTCAGCAATAGACTAGATTAATAGTAAACCACTTCAATGGCATGTCTACATGGGAATCTATAGCTCTCTAATCCATTGCCTCGTTTTTCTTTATAGACTTCTCCAGGTTAGTAGATAGTTTTGCTCTCTCTCTTCATTTAATCTCTTCCAACTAGGAAAATATGCTGACATGGATCTCTTGTAGAGAGCTATAGAATAACCATTGCGGATGCCTAAGCGTTGTTGTTATGTTGGTTAAAGCAATTACTAAATAGGTAGATGTTATGGGGTTTTACATGTTATCGGAGAAACCGTCTCCTTTTCTGCTCCGAGGAATTAATAACGGTTAAAGACAGAATTTGTTAGAGGTTATTGAATTCTATTTTAAGCTTTGATATTCAATTGAGTACTCAAACATTGTTTATCTAACTAATAAGTTCCGTATACAATACGTAGATAGCATAGGATAAGTTATCAAAGTACAGTTGTAGTTACTTGAATATATACTCTATAGTCTTAATCCGGTCAGTTTTAATCATCCAAATTCCCCATTAATTTTAGAATTGGTGATCATATGTTAAAGCTAAGCAATTAGATCATGAGTAAATAATTCCATCTTACTCTACTTTTGAAAACTAATACTCCATCCGACCTTAAATATTTGACACCATTGACTTTTTTAAATATATTTAACCGTTTGTCTTATTCAAAAAATTTAAGTAATTATTAATTTTTTTTCCTATCATTTATGCATTATTAAATGTATTTTTATGTATACATATAGTTTTACATATTTCACAAAAGTTTTTAAATATGACGAACGGAGGGAGTATAACATGTTTCATCGTATGCGCTGAAGTAACAACCATTTATTCAGCGGACAGAAGGGGAGCATATATAAGGTTTGGAATAAGGAGATTGGTCGATCCAAAGGCAAGTGTATTCGTAGATAGATTTCTTCAACTAAGGAAATGTATTGTAAGGCATTTGTTGGTTGTCAAGATTTTCTTTAAATGAGCCCTTTAGTTATGGTGTATATGAAAACAATTCCCAAGAAAAATGCTATTATGAAGAGTACAGCACTACACCATCTAATGTTGACACGAGACTGGCAACGTTAGACTTCCAGTTTGGTCATCCTGTTGATCAACGTGCTACACTGAATTATTGGATTATTCCCAGTTTTTCTCAAACACGTGTTCATGATTAGAAATGGAGTTTGTAATGTTCCCTCCATTTGTTCGAAAATCTTGACTTTTAGAAACGATGCTATATGGAGTATAAAAGATATATATCCAACTATTTTTCATATTCATTTTCTGTTTGGAGTTAATTTGGAAGTTGAAATTTTCATGAATTGCTTTCTCCATATACATGGCTCGCATCGTCTCTCTAGCTTGTCCCTCTCCTAACTCAGTATTAGCAAAATTAAGTATGTAATTATGTGCTAATTAACGTACATCGATCACACGTACGGTTGTACACGTCCAAGCTAACAAACCCGTAACTCATGTTAATTAACTCTAGGCAAAAATATTAATTAATGACACTGCACGTGCGCCGCCCGGAGTTCCATAAGGGCAGTCCCAACCCTCCACCTAGAATATGTAGGACTTTTAGCTTATATGACACTATATTAATTAAAAGAGAGAGTGAAGAGAGGAAGAAACTGGGTCTCATGCAAGACACAGCTTCAACACGAGAACCTATACACTAGACACTATCAAGTTTTGTATTGGGAGAGAATAGTGTCTTCATAATAGATGAAAAATAAATATGATTGGTAGAGAAGAGAGATGATGTATTTATTAATGTCCCACTTTAAGAAACCATGGGTTATAGAGTGTAGTTTTTATTGTGATGTCTTATTGACATGGCATCATAGACATCGCTTATGAACACTATGGATTGGGACTGCCCTAAGTTAACGAAGAAAACTAATTAATTAACTACAAGTAGCTATAAAGGTCCATTGAAGTAATACCTAAATGAAGTAGACTCGACCCGTGGACGAAGGGTGAAGACAAGTGACGAACGGAACGAGAAATAATTTAGCGTAAGATATTTACACAAACATGGTACAAGTAAGAAAGTGATAGATAGATACTTAAAACGAAATATATATTCAACTGGAAATTTCCCCAAAATTTAATTACAGGGTTCTTCGCTCGCTGTACTCCAAGTTACTTAAAATGAAACCATATGTTAAACACAGAAATAAAAATAAACACATGATTTTATATGAAATACATATGTAAAATGGAGATGTAGAAAAAAAAACACAACGATGACCGTTTAAATAAGTCGTTGGAATTTCACATGAATTAGATGAGAGATAGGTTAAAAGATAATTTTGGAGATGATTAAGGCGCTCCTGCCAACTTTGCTCGACATGTATCGAGGCATTCGTAGGGAATATTTCGTACGATTAAAAAGGCATCATACTTTATTTGAAAAGGTTAAATAAAAGTTTCCAAGAAAATGAAATCTCACGAAAAAAAAAGGTTAACTCTATTGGCTTAATAATTAGTCTACTCTACTCTCTAGCCTCTAAGGGTGTGTTTAGTTCACGGTCATGGATAAGATATAGCTATCCATATTTTGTTGGATATGGTGATCCAATTTTTTATCTGGTTTATATGGATATGGCGATCCAATTTTTTTAGTTCGAGGGATATAGCATGGATGGGAAAAACCAAAAGTTAGTGGGACCCATTTGTCATATATATATTTTTTATCAAAATATAATCATCCGAGATCTTGTTTTAAAGATTTAATTATAACAAATATAATTGTATAATCAAATCATAAATTAGATAAACAATTTACGAGAAAAAATCATTTGGAGCTTGCTTAACACGAAATCAAACCAACCACAGCCAATCGAAACAGGACACATCACCCAGTCCAAAACTGGATGACTTCATCCAGCCAAATCCGCCGTATGCACTCATCCAACATATTGAGAGAATATTCCCTATTCCGGGCCGCCCCATCCATCATGCCCTCCAACCAAACACCACAAAAACTCGTGCGCCATCTCCCATCCAGTCTCATCCACCCAACCAAACACACCCTAAGTTTTGGCATCCGTCCTTTACGCCGGTGGTACATCACGAGGCGTTGGGTGTTGGGTAGAGTTTACAAAATTGCATGTAATCTTCTCAGTTTTTAAAACCGTGGTATACCTCATGCTTACAAACTTAAGCATGCCACTGGGTATTTATTACCCAACCCCATATCCATACCCATATATTTGGGTAGCGTATAGGTGAAAAAGTTTACCATTTAAACTTTAGATTTGGGGAAGGTATTATCCATTTTACCCACTTCGTCCATATCCATTTGCTACGTGTAAAATTTGAACATAAAATTTTTAAACTCGTGTTCACATTAGAAAATCTTATCAAATTTAACCGAAATTTGGAGGGATGATTTATTATATTAAGAGCAATTTTGTACTCTCTCCGTCCCCTAATATAAGGGATTTTGACATTTTACTTGTACCGTTTGACCATTCGTCTTATTAAAAAATAGAATTATTTTTTTTGACTTACTTTTTTATCCAAAGTACTTTAAGCACAGCTTTTCGTTTTTTATATTTGCATAAACTTTTTGAATAAGACGAGCGATCAAACAATGCAAACAAATTGTCAAAATCCCTTATATTATGGGACGGAGGGAGTATAATTTTTGATCCATTTCTACGTGTGGAACCCACATACTCCCTCCGTTTTTTAATAGATGACGCCGTTGACTTTTTCTCACATGTTTGATCATTCGTCTTATTCAAAAATTTTATGTAAATGTATAAGATATAAATCACACTTAAAGTACTATGAGTGATAAAACAACTCATAACAAAATAAATTATAAAACATGTGAGAAAAAATCAACGGCGTCATCTATTAAAAAACGGAGGTAGTATATCTCTTCTCTTATATCTATTGGATTACCCATACCCATTGAGCAATACCCACTTAATTTAGGTATGGGTAATATTTTTGTGATGGGGATAAGTAAAATTGGATATGGGTACGGGTTATCCAATACGATAGTCCTACGTCAAATTGTAGGGTGATGGTAATCCTATTTAGGCTGAGTTCTTGTCTCTACTTTCCCAACTCACCTCCCTAGTTTTTCACGCGCAATCTTTTCAAACTGTTAAACGGTGTATTTTTTTAAAAAAATTATACGTAAAAGTTACTCTAAAAGATCATATTAATCCATTTTTCAAAATTATTTTAACTAATATTTAATTAATCATGTACTCCCTTCGTTTCACAATGCAAGTCAGTCTAGCATTTTCCATAATCATATATATGTCTAGATTTATTAACATCAATATATACATGAAAAATACTAGAATTACTTACATTATGAAACGGATGAAGTACTAAACACTGCTCCGTTCTGCTAGAGAACCGGAGCACTCCGGAACATAGCCTTTAAAACGGTCTGATGAATCCTGTATTGGCCTGGGTGCCGAGTGCTGACTGCCGAGTGCACTGTGCGCCCACGTGTGGTGTAATCAACGCGGAGAAGCAAGCAAGAAAGAAGGTCATCACTCATCGACCCAGCGCATCACACGTACACACACTGGACTCGCAACGGCAGCCGGTGGGGCACGCGGTGGTGTGTGTGTGTGAGATATATATATATATATTTTTGCCTTCTCCTGTTTCAATCGCCAGGTGGTGGCGGTGCATGGCTGCCGCGTTCCTTCGTTAAGACGCCGTGCTTGTTTGTTTTGAAGCCAATCTTGATAAGTTTTGGTACTACTGGCTAGTATTCAATTTGAACTATTGTGATAAAAATTTGGTAATAAATCAAACATGTATTTCGTACCATTAAAGTTACCATAAAATTGGTAGGGACAATAAGTTGATTCCAATCCAAACAGGCCCGCCCTCCATTCTCCTCAACGAACGGATGGATGATGCCTCACTCATCTCGCGAGGGCTCTCTCCATGTGTTAGCGCACGCGGCCCCTTCCACGTCTCTTGAAAAGTTATGTTTTGTAAATAATAATAATAAAATTCTTTCACTGTATACCTAGACCAGGGACCGGATCAAAATACGCTCACGAGCAATATCATCAGATTCTGCGAAATTTGTTGATAAACCAATTAAACCCGACTAAATTTTATCGAAAAGTTCAAAATTCAGTTTCTTTTTCTAAAAGAATTGGTCGAAAAATGAGTGATTTGTGTTTTCTGAGCCTCGTTAGTTACCCTAATAAGCCAAAGGTAAGGTCAAAATTTTAAGTTTCGAACTCAATTTAGATGTTGATTTTAAGATATTTTTATCGTAGTTTCTTTTTCAGCATTACTTCCTCCGTCACACAAAGACTTCATTTTTCAATTTTTGGATACGACGTTTGACTATTCATTTTATTTAAGAGTTTTCTATGATTAGTATTTTTTATTACTAGAAATATGAAAAGTATTTTATGCGTTAATATTTTTTTCATATTTTTTTTAAAATAAAATAGACGGTCAAGCGTTGGACATATAAATCTAAAAATAAAGTCACTACGTAATATATATAAGTTTTACTTATAAGTTAGTTTTTATTTTGTTAATAAGCTGTTTTAGCGAGGACATTCCACACATGCAGGCGTCCATGTCCGTTCTCCTTCTAGAAAGGTAGCGCATTGACTCAACGGTCAACACTAGCACCTTCCATCCATGATCCATCCATGCATGAACGCCACATGTCTGATCAAATAGTTGAGTGCTGACCTCGCTTCGCTTGTAGTAAGAAACACGTAATTTCCTGGTGCTTCTCCAGTTTGTTTACCAGCTACCCTTAATTTGTCTCTTTTAATATTTTCCCACCTTAAAATTGAACCCCTTTTTTTTAATCTAATTTAGGGCACTTTCGGTTTATTGTCACTTTCACTTAACTAAACGTTAACAATACCAAAATTTAATAGGATAACAAATCGAACATATACTAATTGAACAAGATTCGATAATTAATCCTAGAAACTTTCACTAAAACGGTACCAAAACTTGGTGAGGCTTCAAACCATATACATCTAAGGGGCTGTTCAAATTGTAATCATTTTGAACCATTTCATTATTTCGCAAGTTGCCAAAATTTGGCTTCATTCGGTTTGCTACCAAATATTGGTAATGCCCATAAAATTTGGCAAGATTCTAGAAACTTCTCCTTACAAAATTATGCAAATATTTGGTAAGGTAACAAATTAAACATTACATTTACATTTTCAACTTGCCAAAATTTTGTCATTGCCAAAATTTAGCTTTACCAACAAATGGTAAGGTGGATTGTGGCAATAAACTGAACAGACCCTAACTCTACCAAAATTTAATAGCACAAAACTATATCATTTGATATTATCGAACATTGATATGATTATTTACGCAACAATCTGAACAAGGTCTTTGTGGCCTGCCGCGTTAAATTCAAACTGCACTGCTGCACATCACATGGTGTGGTGGTGCCCCTGAGCTAAATTGTAATCCAATTCTCTGAGCGAAACATCTGAGAAGAAAACAAGAAGAAGCTCCTGCAATCTTCGATACCTATAAAGAAAATCTGCTTAAAATTAAACCATCGTATGAAAATTAGATGAAAACAAAAAAGAAAGTGCCTCTGACACATCACCAATCTAATTCACAAACATTTTAATTCATTTTTTCATAATGTAGTACTGTTAAGTTATTAACCCAGCAATGGCATTTAGCCAGCCCATGATGAGTTTGTCTGTTTTTATATATATCCCCTTCCTTTTCAGCTTAGCAGGACGCCACAAAATGCTCTAAGAGACAGGGTGGCAATGCCCTAGCAACAGCACATTTGCCTTTGCCAAAACACACCAGCAGCAGGCTAGCTCTCACCAGACAACAAACAGCATGGGATCATATTAGGATAATGGCATGAAAAGAAATAAATTAATGCTAGAGAACTAAATTAATCAAAAGAGGCTATGATTAGATTTGGTTAACTATACTATGTGCGAAAAAAAAAATTGAGATTATGGTTGATTGGATTCATGTTGGCATGGCATGGCGAATCGGAATCGGAAGGTTTGTGTTCTGATGATCCTTGTTCTTGATTAGCTGGGGCCTGGGGCCATTTGGAAGGCTGTCGCCAGTTGGGATTGCATCCTTTTTATTCCTCTTCATCTTCTTTTAATTGGCCGGTGGCCGGACATTAGGGTGTGACATTAATTATCATTAATCAAAGTACACTCAACTTTGCGTAGTGATGGGATGTAATAAGGTAATGGTGGGGGCCTAAGCTCCGCTGAATTTTATATTAGAATTTCCGTCTCGTTTGTTCTATATTGTTAACAGTGTGGCATATATAATTTCCTCCGTTTTATATTATAAATAGCTTTAACTTTTTCCTAATAAAAATAATTAGCAACATCTAAAACACCAAAATTAGCTCCATCGAATTTAACATTTGATATATTTTGATAATATGTTTGTTTTGTGTCAAAAAATACTACTATATTTTCTATAAACTTTATTAAATTAAAAAATTTTGACTTAGAAAAGAAGTCAAAACGACGAGAAGAGAAAAAGAGAAGATTAGGACGATACACAAAAACAAGATGAGCCATTAACATGATTAATTAAGTAATACTTACTTTAAATTTACAAAAACAAATTAATATGATTTTTAAGTAACTTTACTATAGAAAATTAAAAAAAAGTTCCGTTTTGCAATTGAGGAAACGCGTGCGCAAAGGAGGGAGCTTTTCTCCCAATCCGCTGTTGTCGAACGCAACCTTATAATATGGAACGAATGGAATGGAAGCTTGTCTGAACTCTGTTAATTACATCAAGCTGATACAACATACTAATAGCGCTACTGGTCTCTACCTAACTAGAATATACATGACCAAAACACACCCACAAGTTCTTAAAAGAAAGAGTGCTACAAGAACCATCATTTCGTTTGATCGGTAAGTTCGGGGAATTTCAGGTGAATGAAAAGTCGTGGATTTCTTTTCACCCGTCTTAGCGTTTGTAATGAAATGAATATGGCAGTTATTCCTCCATAAATTATTTCGCTGTTTTGCTCGGTTACTTTTCAAATGGAAAATTATGAAAGATGAAATGAAAGAAAAAATATATCCCAAATTCAAGGGGAAAATCTCCATTGGACGAAGGAACAACTCTTGATTTATTAACCCAATTCTTATGTTCCAAGTACCAATACTATATATGTTTTCTAGTTTAATTTCCTTGTCCACCATTTTGCACCTCCATATCCGGTGACTATCATGTTCCTTTTGATTAGTAACATGTTCGTGATTTACAACGAACTAGATCCATATATGATTAGTGATTGATATGTTGTTCAATGGGTCAGACTCGATTGGCTGGGTAGATAGATTAAAGATTAAACACGGTGGTTACGTACGCGTGAAGGAGCGGATGATATGGGAAGAGGTCGAAAGGAGGATGACCTCGTTTTTAAGATGGTAGAGAAATGATCCGTTATTTATTTGATGATGGGATAACTGACTAGTAATAGGCATGATTTGTGGATAGAACAGTTTTTAGCTGCACATGGTTACAATCTAAGCTGATTATTCCGAATGATTGATCGAAATTTAAAACAGCATTGAGCTCAATCATTTGGCCATTCGGGCCAGAACCGCTTCATGGTGTACCACATTTCTGTACGCTCTCTGCAGCGGTACTCGTGAGTCCCATTTCCATTTGATTCTGTACCACATTGATTGTCGTCAGTTATTGTCCTTACACCACCACATATTTGAATTCAGAATCTTGTTTTTCCCGTGAATCCCATTTCAATTTCACAACGGAACATAGTCTTCTCACGAATAATAGTAGTACTAGCATATAATCAAACAAAGATAATCTGGGAATCTTGAGTGAAGCACATGGGGGGAAACAGGACAAATCTTCAGTAATGCACAATCATGAATTCAGACAATCAGATACTGCTGTCTCTTAGAAGGTTTGTTTACATGACAGGAGCAAATCCATCAGCTTATCTGACGAACACAGCTAAAAAAGGAGAAGAGTTTTGAAGCATAATTCAGAACTAACAACAGAGCTAGAACACAGGCAAACACCCTTACACCTCATTGAGGAATCACAACACCAGAATGGTCAGGTAAAAGATCTTTTGACCTAGATATCAACTGGGCGAAATATACATCTTGGCATTGAATACAAGGAAGATGGCAGTGGTAAATTTGCTGTCATAGGCAAGCTGCGAACAGGACAAGCCGTGCAGTGCGCCGCAGCGTTGATCAGGTGTTACAGCAGGCTGACCATCTTGACGAGGCAGCTGCCTGATCTGGTTCTTGCCTACTGATTTGAATAGTTGGGGGCTGCGTGAATGATGTACAGGTTAGAACTCCAAGTGACAAATAATGCACAGGGGATGGCAACGGAATGCAATAGTATCTACCTCAGCTGCTGCAGCAACAGTTTCAGTCAATCTTTGCTTTATGTCCCTTGCAATGGTAAAGAATACCTGCTCCACGTTTTGATTTGTTTTTGCACTCTGCAAATAGTATTTAAACATGTATCTGGTCATCTTGGAAAGTTGGAATACAACTAGTTATGTGACAAAAAGTTGGACAGTGACTTGACATGTAAGTTTACTTTGCTTATACTATGAAATCTTACCGTCTCAAAAAATTTCATTCCATACTCATCTGCGAGCTTTTGTCCTTGAGCTGTGGACACCACCTATTAACCGAGCACCATTTTGTAATAGGCATAAGAAACTGGGCCATGAATGTCTAACATTAAGGAACTTTTTGAAACATTTACCCGCTTTGTATCCATATCAACCTTGTTGCCCACCAAAATCTTGTTGACATTATCAGATGCATGTTGTTCTATGTTCCGGATCCAATTTCTAATGTCTACACATCAGTTAAGAAAAAAAATATATATTTGCACTCTGTGAACAAATGGGATGCACAAGTATGATGGATACTGTTGAAGGATGACTCGTCTGTAACATCATAAACAAGCAGAATGCCCATAGCACCTCTATAGTAGGCTGCAGAAAGGAAAAGGATCAAATAAGGTGCAGAAATCTTGCTTAGCAATCAATGGGTAAATCTGAATAGCTTGGGTCATTATAGTGCCAGATTTTCAGTAAGTACATGAGGATATATATGAGAAACTGCCATCATGCTTATATAAATGCCCATTCTCTAATTCACAGGTTATATATGTCGTCATCAATTAAAGGTTTCCAGATCCCCCGCAAAAAAAAAAAAAAAAAAAAAAGTTTCCAGATGACCAATAAAAATTGGGCATATGAATATGCATATTGAATGTCTACAGCTTCAGAAACCAAGCAAAATACATTTGCAAAGAGGGACATTTTTATTATGCACATCTTCCTCATTCACATAGAAAAGGGTAACTTTATGTGCTATTCCAAAAAAATAAAGATTTGAATCTAAAAGAATATTCATCATATTGTTTGGTTGAAATTGCATCAGTTTGACAATTGTTCATGTTCATACTCGTTTCGACGACAAATTTCTGTCAGTGTTCAAGCCTTAGGTCATATATCAGGAATTTGTCGCCTTTCGTGATTTGCCCCATATCACCATATGTGAGTCATTAGCAGAAAAGGAAGTGAAAAATATACCAGTTGTAATTGTCCGGAAACGTTCTTGACCAGCAGTATCCCAAATCTGCAATTTTACACGCTTTCCATCAAGCTCAACTGTCCGAACCTTGAAATCAATGCTTTACATAAAGAAAAATAAACATATTTAGAATATTGGCTTCCATAAGTGAATGCCCAAAAATAGAAGAATTAATGGTTGTGTGAATACCCAATGGTGGTGATAAAACTTGTAGTGAAAGTGTCATCTGAGAACCTCAGAAGCAAGCAACTCTTTCCTACTCCTGCAGATTAAACAAACAAGTGCCAAATAAGAATGATAACAGAATTATCTGAGAAAGAAAATGCCACTAGACATCACACGAACTGAAGATAATAAAGACAGAACAAAACTGTCAAACACCACAATAAGAAAAATGGGGAGTTGGATATCCATCAGATGTACCAAATCAATCATGTGTTCATGATAAATTTGATAACATATAGTCAGATATGCCTTGAGGAATTGCACACTACAAAGGGATGATCAACTAACAATTTCCAATTGTGATCCAATGAAGGACTGGACGAGCATGAAGGTTCTTTCTAAAAACACCTAGTCCTATTTTAATGATGAGTAATTTCAGCACTTTTGGTAAAGTAGGATGAGGAACAATTCTGGCACGACTGTGAAACAAGGCCAAAACTTCAGCATCTGAACAAATAAATGAGGATGAGGTGATGATACATTTTCACTACTAGTCTGAAACAGTAATGGTGTCTGAGCTGGTACAAGTTGGATTTAAAGGACCCTGCCAATTAATGACTTTTGGCTCCAATATAGCTTCAAGTCCTAATCTCTATTCCTACCTATTTTAGACTAACAAAATATGTCAACCATGGTGAAATGGTGAAAATCTAAGACCTACTCAACTTTTATGACCACTAGAGCACCTTTTGGGGACTCCCATGTTAGTTATAACCCATTTTGTTCCATTTCTATATCGACCTATCAAACCAAAACAATTACTATCATCCTAGTCTAATAAACTACTGGAGAGCAAAATTCGTGAAAATCCCCAGGAACCCACTGCCTCAACGAAAACCGCAATATCCAGAAGATCAAAGAGGAGTGCACAACCACAACACAATCACCTATGATCCGAACAATATCGCACACAGACATTGCACACCTACGAAACATTTTCGCAGGCTAATCTCGGCAAATTACTTCACAAGTCCTTGTCCAATTGCAACATGACCAACCTCCAATCGGTACAGAAATCCCTATCCATAGCTACTTATGGATGTAAACACATACTAGCATGGTTCTCACTTCTCATTGGAGAATGTTCCCTGACAAGATTAGCAACCGACCAAAACCAAAACCAAATCAGCAGCTAATCAATCCTCCAAGAAAGCTCCCAATTACTGCTACGTAGTACGTACCACTCCAACAATTAAACGGAAATCCCATCCCTTAAATCCTCGGCAACAAGAACCCCCCGTACTGCTCCTCCCCCGAGCTCTCCCCCACGGACCCATTCAGAGATGCGAAAAGTACTAGCACTAGTACTACCACCACACGAATCAGCAGAAGAGAGGGAGAAAGCGCAGTACAACCAGGAATCGAGCGAGCAAGCAACTAAAAAGCCATAGAGGAATCCGAAACAGCACGGGACAGAGCTCTGATTTGTGAGGCGGGGAGGAGGAGGAGGTGTAAAACTTGCCGCTGTCGCCGATGAGGAGGAGCTTGATGAGGTGGTCGAAGTCGCCGCGCGACCTCGACGGAGCCCCCGCCATGCACGCCGCCGCCGCCGCCCCCTCGCGCTCCTCGCTGCTGCTGCTGCTGCTGCTAGGGCAAGTAGCTCGCTCTCGCTCCTCTCGGCTGCGTGTGCGCGTGTTTGGTAGCGAGAGGTGAGAGAAGTGGAGAGGTGAGAGGGGAGAAGAAGAGGAGAGGAGAGGAGACGGAACGGGAGAAGCAAACGAAGCGTCCAGCTGTACGCGAGAAAAGAAAAAAAACAAACGAACGAACGATCAAAGGAGGTTAGGAGAAGAAGTAGAGCTGTATTTTTTTTGTTATTTTTTTTAGAGAATGATATTTTTTACTCGGTCTCTACGTCCAATCGGATATATTCAGACATTAAATTTGGAACTTAGCCCTGCAAATAACCCGACCTGAAATTCGCTCATACAGAGATTTGAACTCGGGATTTTGGGTGCTACTCAGAGCTGTATTTGTATTCCCGCGGTGTTTTAATTTTGTTTTGGAAATTGCTATGCATACGTTTCAACTGTCCGACTCACGTGCGACTAACTTTTGGTCAAGTGTTGTTAACGGGTGCAGGGCGTATGAACATACTTTTTTTTTTTGATTGATCTATGATTATATGTTTTTAGTTGTACATGAATTATACAACTGGATCGTACGTATAGCAATAGCAGTACTCTTTTGTTTTAGTCCTAGTTTATTTGGTATGTTGCACAAAATCATTGAGCTGTTTTTGTGTGCAGTTGATATGAAAATTCTATGAAATTTATATGATGCAAGTAAGTACTTCGTCTGCCCTATAAATCAGGAATATCAATTTTAGTTCAAATGGTATTTTGGTACTGTGTCTTTTGGTTGCCCAACATTTCAGAATTGCCAAATCAGGAATATCTATTTTAGTTGAAATATGTTATATCCATATCCCATATCCCATATGATTGCCTACCAATCAGTTGCTCACTCTGGCTGAGTGGCAAATAGGCCGGAGACGGTATTCCTGTGATCATTGTCGCGGATTATTTATTTATTTTATAGGCATAAATTGAATATTTTAACAAATAAATTTAAGATATAGCTTAAGATAAGTGGTTGAAGCAATGTAGTAGAAGAAAAAAAATTAATTAAGAAAAGTTAAGAAAATGCTTTATTAGAGGTGCAAAGCAATTAATCTGTGGTAATTATCCAGTGAAATTCCTATAAAAATTCCACGAAATTCATTAGTTCCAAAGGAACCATAGCTTTCAAGAACAGTTGCTCCCGGGATACCATTTATTTTTCGCCTTCTCTCAATCCTTTGCTGGTTTTGAATTAAAGTTCTTTTTTTGTTTCGTCCAAAATTGTTGGGTTCCAATCATGGAGGTTTCCAGAGTTGATTTTGGTTTGACGCGGCCACAGAATCTTGGTCTGGAATACATGCCACTCTGGACCAATTCTCCAGTTTTTTTTTTGTGACAGAAAAACACGAGATGCTGCAAAGAATGCACGTGCCATAGCTGACAATGGCTCTTAGACCAATCCAAAGTGTCCAACTCGCCAACAAAGCGCTAGCTCATATTACAAGAGCAGCATCAAACATACATTTATCATCCCGATTATTTTCGATAAATCCATCTTCTTTTGCGACGATTTCGATAATCCATATGATGATGGACAAAAAAGAAGTAGAATGACACCATCACAACTGCATTATTAGTGTAATATAGCTGTTGAGTGTTGATATCGCTCATCACGCCCAATTGGGATTAGAGAATTTTGGCAAGGCAAATGCCAACACAAGAGCGATAACTACTGAAACGAACAGCATATCAACAACAGAGCTTTCTTTCTGAGCAGCAAGTTATACAATATATTTTCCAGGTCGGACCTGGTAAAAACCTACCTCATCTGCAGCACATGCCGAGGTTGACCTGACTACTTCTGGTCAATTTTTTTTTAGACAATGGAGTAATTTTTTTTTTCTTGGTCAGTTTTTTAATTGATGAAATAAGTTTTTCTTGGTCAGCTGGCAGATAGCTCAGGTTCCTGAAAACAAAATCAAGAGACAAATCAACTACCATAATCTGAAGACCTTCACAGAGCAGTAACATGCATTTGCATGTACAAACAAGCCATTAAACTGCATTAGAATCGAAGTTAATGTATAACAATAGATTAGTTCAGATTGCTTACCTCGTAAACCATGGAGAGGGGAGGAAAGCTCAAAAGGTGCAAGAACATGAGAACACATATCTTCGTGCCAGTGCCATGCCCGTAAAGAAAGCAGCAAATCAGAGCATAAAAAGATGTGAACTATGCTTGCCAGCTACACCATGATGAATATTCTCTCAGCAAAGCATTTGCAACTTTCTAAACATGGTGTCATTGCCACCACTGAGACAGAGAGCACTTTCGTAGAAATACAGTCACTGCCCCACGCATGAATGAACAGTAGTAGTACAAGCTTTACAAATTATTCAGTAGTCACAAATTCACAATAGGAGCCTTGCTGTTTGGAAAGGGGATAAAATACAACATTTCCTTCATCGCAAGTGTTTAGTAGCAAGCATTTTGCACATAAATCAATAGAGAAATCGTTATGATGGTAACAGCACATTCATCGAGCAGACAACTAGAATACATGAACAACCGAAGCACAAGGTTTTCTTTAGACAAAACTATGATGAATGATTTGCACGCATGAAGGATATAGTGGAAAAAAGTATATTTATTAAAGGCATCAGAAACAGCAAACCATTGCATAAGCACCTTCGATTTGTGAAGGTACACTTTCATATAAGAACTAAAGCAACAGTGAAAGCTTGCCGTTTTAAAGATGTCGCATCACATGAAATTTCCCAGACCATACTTTGTTGTAGACATAAAAAATAGAAGAGTTAAGAGTACATATTTGATTAGTCAAGGAGAAAAAGACTAGTTCATTCAGGTAGCGACTAAATTACATGACAGGTTGCAGGACAAAATCAACCTATACTTCAAGCTCTCACCACACCAGATATGCTGTGAACAACCGCCACGTTGCAGTGAGCCGTATTAGAAGTAGAAGTAACTTAACTGAATTGCCACTTCTTCATGTTCAGGAATGATGCTCATTCATTTCTACAGTACCTAAAAACTTGTACCCACTTTTTTAAGGAAAGAGAGTAATAGTGCACTGGCTTATCAAATGTTGAAACTAAGCTGGCTAACTCTCAAGTAGTCTAGGAAATCAATTTCTACATGTCAGTCTCAAGCAGTCTTAATTTACCATCAAGATATAGTTAGTGATAAATGGCTACTGAAGGACAGCAGCAAATCCATCCCTTTTGTTGATTAAATGAAGATTGCCAGTACGGTATGATTCAATTGCTACCAGTTAAACTATTGTCATCTCATATTGCAACATTGTGGTTTTCCATCTAGCAACTTCTGCCACAGACATAACATCAGCCTTGGTGATTGATAATGTGCAGTATAATAATCATCTACGCATCCAAACTGACAAAACTTGGTACTGTGAACAAATTCAACAGGCCTTGTTCTGTTGAACTGCTCAACCCACAAACCCATGCTCACATCTTCCATTTTGAAGAGCTGCACAGAAAGCAATTATAAATTAAATAAGTTTATTCTTCAACGTGGATTATGATTAGGAAATTTCTGCCAGACTTCTGTAGTAATCAATCTACCAGTTTAAACCAGTGTGGAAACAAGATACCAAATAAGGGAAGGTTCTTATTTGTCATTACTAAATTGTCATGGAAGAAGAATCATATACAGTTCATTTGGTGAAGTTAATCTATTGTCTCTTTCATCCTATATATTTTTTTTGTGTTTTCTAAACCAACTGTTCAAAGTGATAATTAAGGTATTCTCCTTTTTATGGGAAAAAGGATGGCAGGCCCCTACTGCATATGTACAAATAAAAGGAGGACAGTTAATGCGCAGAGTGACAGAATTTTTTTACAGAAAACTATAAGATAGTACCCTCAGTTTTTGGTCTCTGAATTCCGACACGATGGCACCAGCAATATCAGAAGATATAACATATCCAGGACCATTTGCATAGGGTGGATAGGCCTCCTCCGGCCACTCCTGTGATATTGATAAGCAAGATTAGAATTATCCAGCCTAGTAGAGTTGCTAGGAAAAAAAAAAACTCAAATAAGACAACCTAAATGCCTAACTGATTGCAAAACAATTCTACTGGACAACACAGATAACTAAGGATGTTAAAAATAATCAACAAAGATTGATATCTCAGATCATTGATTATGTACATTCTCGTAAAAAAAAATGATTATGTACACCTTGAAAGGACCTTTCATCACTTGCAGGAAGTAATTGTTCTTCACACTGGTTTGTATAAAACAGTAGAAAAAAAACTTATGCAAAGAATGAATCACGTTATTAATCAGATTTTGATATCTACAAAGGCATACAGTGGTTTCAGTCTTCAAAACTTTAAACATAACAGGAAGTTCTGAGACAGCACACAGCAAAAACAGAGAAAAAAAAGTTGCATATACCAATTGCAACTAAAATAAGCATCCATAAAACACATATTTTCAGTTTTTTTACTGTGAACAATGTTTGGACTTCGAGAGTAACATTAGTACTACATATCCATAACCAAGTTCTTCTAATGGAGTCTATCACTCATGACTAAAGTAATTAGCTTGCACACTTCAAACAAATAGAAGAAACGATGACAATAGGTGGATACGCAATATTATCTGACAACCACAATCAAACAAAATACATATGCCTTACCTCATAAGTTACAGCCCATTTCCCATGGCGTAGCGGCCTGTGATGGAAGTTGATATTCCCTATGTAGAAGCTTCTGCCACTTTGCACCTTGTTGACTTCAGTTATTATTGAATCAAGTCTGACAAAAGTATCATCATCGCACTTCATTACATACCTAGCAGAGACAACATGAACCTGAGCAGACAAGTCAACCAGTCAGAAAATACGAAAATAACAGCTACAGTTTATAGATCATTAAATAAGAATCAGTTTGAGCAAGAAACTTGTTGGCATACCCCATATTCACATATTGCAAGAGTCTTCAAAACAACTAAATCATAGTTGTCCAGGAACGGCACAAAAACAATGTCCCCAAAAAATTCTGCTTCCTTTTTCAACTCCACATTCACTTCCTTTCTGCCATGCTGGAATAAAGAAAGTTCATCAGCTCAGGTTTATGGAAGACATGAAGCAAGGAAATCTATCAAGTTAATTCTCAAGAATTACCAGTGCAACAAAGAAACGAGCTACCACATTTGGTGAGTTTCTGACAGCAGACATCCATGTCTTCCTCACACCCATACGCTCAGCAAAATGATTGCCAGATGACAGGATGCCAATGAAAATGTCAACAGGTTCGTTAGGCAGAGGAGACGACTGCCAAACAGTTGACATATCCAGGTAACTCTGTGGTGAAAAGCTTGGGTGTGTTGTGGGTAAAGACCCCGCAAACACTGATTGCACATCAAGGTCCCCACTCAATGATAAACCTGTAGCATCCTCAAGAACAAACCCCTGCAGGAGCCAAAGCAAAACAAAAATAAACTTAAAGCAACTGTTGCCCAGCACTGATGTTTGAACTACCGTAAATCATAGTGTTCTATCATTCATTATGCAAGTCATTCACCACAATTTCGATCTTGGACACAAGATAAATGGAGGAACAAATGTACTTACAGGACGGTATGGAAAAGAAGTCACATGTCGACCGTCGACGTTCACATGGTACCCCTCCAACCCAGCGCTGATAGTAAGAACAAACAATCGGCCCTCCACAAAAGGATAAGGCCAATCAAAATTCATCTCCTTCTTCTGTCCGATCAGCCGGTTCAGCCAGGTTGTCGTCGATTCCTTGGACCGCCCATCCGCGTCGAGAATCCAGTTCTCGCACTTCACGAACCCATCCACTGCACAAAAATTATTCACTCGATCAACAAATTTTCACAGAATTCACCTGAACTAACATAATCAAAATGGAATTGCAGGGGTCCCCAACCGGTCTCCTCATCAGAGTTGGACTTCCAGCCCTCACAGCGGAGCGGGGTGCCCCACTGCATTCGGTAGCAGGTGTTCTGCTCAATCACCGGCTTGCCGCTCCAGTCGCCGCGGAGGCGTGGGTTGAAGTGGAGGATGCGCGGTGGGTCCTCGCCGTCGACGGTCTTTAGCCCCTGAAGCTCCATCATGAACTGCGACCCCATGATCGGCTGCTCCCCCTCCTTCAGCACGGCGATCTTAGGGTCACCATCGGCGTGCGCCGGCCGTGGCGTCGCGACCACGGTGATGTGGGATCCCAGCGTCAGCCCGCACGGGAGCTCCACGACGCGGCCCCTCCCATGGAACTCGTCGGCGGAGCGCATGACCGACTGCGGGCACTTGGCCGCCTCCTCCTCCCCCTCGGCGGACGGCGACTCGAAGGCGGCGGTGTCGAGGTCCTCGAGTTCCGCGAACACGCGGGCGCCCGTCTCGACGGCGCCGGCAATCGGGCGGCGGAGCGGGCCGGAAACGCGGGACGAGTTGAGAGGCCGAGGTCGAGGCCGGAGACCATCCCCGAGAGGCGCCGCCCTCGTGCGGAGGCCCCGAGACCGACGCGGACGCCGCCAGGCGGGGCTCCTTCGCCGGGCGCGCCGGGGCCGCCCGCACCCCGCCCCCGGCCAGCCGCAGATACCTCGCGCCACCACCCCTCCCCCTCCCCCTCCCCCACCACCCGACAGAGACGTCGACACGAGCGGCGACTCGAGGACGAACACGAGCACCGCGTACAGGACGAGCACCGCGGCGAGCACCTCGATCGCGCGCCGGCGGCACAACGCCCCCGCCGCCGCCGACGCCGACGAAGGCCTCCGCATTGCGCCGCCTCCCACCCTAGACCTACCCCGACGCAGCGCGCGGGCGCGGGCGCGGCGGAAGTGGGCGGCGCACTGGCTTCGCAGGAGGAGGAGGAGGAGGGCGAGGCCAATGGCGATATGGGGGAAGAGGAGGAAGAAGAGGAGCGCCTCGAGTAATTAATTAACACCCTAATCCCTTAATTAACATAATCTAAATCACATTCCTTTGGCCAAAAGGTTGAGATTACTTTTTGAAAAAAAAAAGAAAAACACGATTTGTTACTGCTGCGGAGGCGCAGAGCGCGTGAGGGGAATGTAATTAGCGGGGGGAATTTCCAGATTCTTGCGTAGACTCGGTGCACCGTGAGCTTTGCGGAGCAGATGCGGAAGTGGGGCCCACGTGTCAGTGGGTGGTCCAGGTACACCCGGTCCATGGAGAGCGCGGAGAAAGAGGGGGGACACGTGGATCGAGGTGGGCCAGGTGGTGTCAGTCTGACTGTTGTTTCAGGGGTGACGTGGATCCTCTGTGGTGGGGGACGGTGTGGTCCAATTTGGAGGTGGTTTGACCATAGGTAAACTCAGTTTTTTTTTTTTTTTTCCAATTTTGATATGGATTTGGTAGCTATCACCAATTACTTTAGAAGCACTTGTGTGATGTTGATTGTGAAGTATATATTCCTATGGAAGTCAACCCCCTAAAGTAATTTAAAAAACGATTTCTTCAAGCATAATTTGTATATGACTTTTTCGTCCCACAAAATTTTGGATTTTGTAGCGTGATGCACATGACAAAGATACACTGAACTCTTTCGAGATAAGGATATCTGAACCTCTCTAATTTGGTATTATGTTCAATTGTTTATTAGTGTCTTAATAACTTCCTTTTATAGATAGCTCAAGCAGTTTTTAATCCATGATGATGTTTGTAACTGAAATTGTGTCTGCCCCCAGGAATTGGAGCCATGCATGCCAGCATAAGGAAACGATAAACTTTTTCCTTTTGAGGCATTTCGTTTCATTTCGAAGTGTGAATTTGATGCTTCTTTCTTGAATTTCATACAATAAATTTCCTTCTAAAAGTACCAACTTTAAACGCCCTTACTAGTAATAGCAGGAGTTTCTTCATTTGTGACACAGCTGAAGATAGTAACGGCAAATGAATTTATGGAAAGCATTAGCAAGTGCTTACCTCCATCCTAAAATAATTTTATTTCTAATTATGCATCATTTTGTAACTATGCATCTGGACTAATACTTATCTATGTGCATACAAAAGAATGAACTCTTTCTTAGGAAACACCTAAAACAAATACTCTCACTGTAAAAAAAAATACTTAAAATTTAGTTACATTTTAAAACTCCGATAGCCAATAATATTTATATGCTTAGTAAGAACAAGTTGTATACATATATTTGCCTATGTCTTCAAATACTTGTCATTGGATACAATTCATCTTCGAACTTTTGACCACTCATATTTTTTTAGGAAAAAATATAAATACTTAAAAGTATTATATTTTTAACGAAGCATTTTATATCCTATATATATTCAAATATTTTGTAACTCATGGTTTAATCATTTTAAAAGTATTTGATGGTCAAAGATAAAATTATATTGATCAATGGTGGCAGTCATTTGAAACCAGAAGCTAGAAGTTGTTACACTTATTACTCCTAGATAGTGTGAATATGTTCTAATATAAAACTGATGGTCAAGTTTGGCCGAATCTTATCCTTAAAACATCAAATATTTACAATCAGATGGAATCCTTTCTCCATGTAGTGTCAATTCTCTTGTTCAAACTTTAACCAATAATAATTTATATATTATTAATTTTGTAAGGTTAACTACCATATTGTTAGATTTATTTCGTGGGTTTGATATAGCTGTAGGCTTATAACTAGTTAGTGACAGAAAAATGGGATAAGTCAGTAGCATATGATTCATTATGTATTAACTGTTATGAACTTGAAAAACAAATTCTGTCATTTTTTAAAGAAACCTTTATGTATAAAGTTTTTGCACGAAGCGCACTACTTAACTATTTAATTAGGAAGCGTACTCGTGGTAAACGAGAGATTAGCCCACCCCAACACCACCTTAGAACTCTACTTAGCCTTAGGGCATGTTTGGATGAAAGCCAATTTTTACCCTACTATTTTTTTTTCAACTTCAATAGTATTTTTTTAAGAGAACGCAAAGAATATTGTATTCAACAATATTGTATGGTATTTGGTTGGATGCTAAATTTTGCCCACACTAATACAAATTCTGCTGTAACAAATTTGGTAGTGCCAAGATTTTTGCACTATCAATATTTTTATTTTAGTAGGTTAAAATTAATATGGGGTATTTGATAGTGCAAATTAACCTTTTATTAATACAAATTCTACTACAACAAGTTTGATAGTGCAAAAAACTTGTCACTACCATATTGTAAGATTTGGTACTGCATTTCATTGGTAGAAATTGGGGTTCAAACCAAAATAGCCCTCGAAATCCATTCTTGAATTAATAAATTAAAGCGCCTATCTTTTTTCTCAGGAACATTACAATTAAGTCAATGGGATTATGAAAAGTGCATCGTGCAAAATCTTGTTTTTCTCCCTGGCTCACGTGCAAGTGCATATCAGGTCTCACGTGGTTCCCTGCACTTCTACTATACTTCAGCTGTGTACAATCTCCTCCTCTACAGTTTTTCACTCGTACTGATGTACAACTGTGCAAAACGTGACAAGACGCCATGTGATTCAATTCAACTGGGGTGTTAAATGTTCAGTTGACAGCCAATTCAAGTAGAATGCGCTCTAATTGGCGCACTTAATTATGTTTTGCTACTTGTTTGTGCAAAGTCTGTGTGTACGAGATGGATGCTGATCTTGTGCCAAAATCTCTGAAACTGTGAACAAAGAGAATGCTAATTCATTGGTGTACCGGAGATTAACATAACTGTTGCTGAGAAAATGTGTTGAAGGACACTGAACTGATCGGTTTTTCAGCGGCGAAAATTGGCTGGTGCATTGCATTTGCATATGCAATACTTTTAGAGCCAAATGTCGCAGGCTTGAATCTTGGGTAAAATGAATTAAAATATTTGAATTCTAATTTTATTCATATATAAAGGGGGATTCACACGAGGAAGAATGCCCCTCTTTTCTTGTCAGATTAAATTTGAGTTAAACGATCAGTGCGTGCAATTCTATTCAGCAAGACAAAATTTCCCTAAATTTGTTTCACCGTTTTCCCACCCAAAAAGAGAACTTGACAAGTATTGACCTTTTGATCGCTAAATTTTAGATGTCAAGTTGTCAACTATGGCTCGTCTAATTCAATTGCTACGGCAATCATTATTACTATTAAAACCAACATAGGTGATGGTGAGAGCTCGAGCAAAAATCTCGAACAAGGACTTGTAGATGCATAAAACTCTATAATAATTGTTAAAGTACAAAATCATGCTAACATAAAATAAATGTTGATCAATTCTACAAACTGTGTGCTAAAATACAACATGTGCTAAAATATACAATTCTATAAACTACTTCCCTCTACCAAGCGTGTTAGGCGTTGCCTACCATTAGGTCATTCCCAACCTAATGACATGGATGGTGTCCATACATATACTCATTTTTAACGACATGTTTTATATCCTACATACACTCATTAAATTTTTTGTAAGCCATGGTCTAATCATTTTAAGCCTAATTAATCCATCATTAGCAAATGTCTACTGTAGCACAACATTGTCAAATCATGGATCAATTAGGCTTAAAAGATTCATCTCGCAAATTAGTCGCAATCTGTACAATTAGTTATTTTTTTAGCCTATATTTAATACTTCATACAGGTGTTCAAATGCTCTATGTGGTATGGTGAAAATTTTTTGTGCAGGAACTAAATAGGGCCTTAGAACTCAACTTAGCCTGTTGTGTTCTTTCCCATGAGTTCACAACTTATCTCCCTCGTTTTCCGCGTGCATATTTTTCAAACTGCTAGATGGTACGTGTTTTGAAAAAAAATCTCATATTAATTTATTTTTCAAGTTTTTTATAGCTAGTAATTCATGAATCATACGTTAATCTATGGCTCAGTTTTGCGTGTGGAGGGAAGGGGTTCCTAATCCCTCCAAAAGAACACATCGGCATGTTTGGATGAAAGCCAATTTTTACCCTACTACATCGGTATTTTTTTGCAACTTCAACAGTAACTTTTCTAGAGAAGGCAAAGAAGATTGTCTTCAACAACAGTATTGTATGGATGTTTGATTGGGTGCTAAATTTTGCCAGCACTAATATAAATTCTACTATGACAAATTTGGTAGTGCCAAGATTTTTGCACTATCAATATTTTATTTTAGTAGGTTAAAATTAATATGGGTATTTGATAGCGCAAATTAACCTTTTATTAATACAAATTCTACTACAACAAATTTGATAGTGCAAAAATCTTGGCACTACCGTATTGTAAGATTTGGTACTGTATTTCATTTGTAAAAACTAGGAAGATAGCCCGCGCATTCGCGTGGGAATGCATCGTACGCTATGTTTGAGATAAGTATAAGAGCGAAATATTAAACGGAGAACATCTGCCACGATTTGACCATAAATTGTTTTCATCAGCATTAATTGCTTAATAAGTTTCTAACCTATTAGTAATATCATATTTAAACAATATCTATAAGCAATTATTTATAATCTTCTTTATCATTTAAAAATAAAGTAGACTTTTTTTAGAAAACATGTCAACGAAAGTAAAGTTAAAGTTAGGTGTTTTTTAATTGCATATCTATTATAATAATTCATTAAATGATGAATTAGTGGGACATGAAGCTTCACTAAATGTATGGGATACAGAGGCTAATACGATTGATGTAGTTTGAGAGGTGATCCATCTATGAACATTTCATGTAGGGTGGGTGAGAGACTCCATGCAACCTAACATGAATACGATAATGACGAAATATAATTGCACAGTAATATTTTGAAAATATCATGTACCATGAATACATGCTTAGCTTTTATATAAGATAGATCTAACGATTATAACTAATAGTTCACCGGTCTAAAAGGCATATAAGTATTTCATTAATATAGCTTAAAAATTATGGTTGTTTTAATATCCAACGTTATATATGCGAAGTGAGCACGGCTCAATTGGTTAGGTTTCTTGTGGTGGAACATGCCCATGTTCAAGTTCTAAACTTGACACGGGTGTTCGTAGTTACGGCTAATTATTCTTTCAGTGTTAGGTGACGTATCCGTCGACAGCGAGATGCCCGTGGTGACATCGTCAGTCTCAAAATGTGTCAGCTCAGTCTTTTGGAGGTACTCAAAAGGGTAGGGTGTGCGCGTGCTGCGTTTCTAAAAAAAAAATCCAACATTGTCAATTGATTTTATTTTAGTTTAATAGCTAAGAAATAGCAAGGAGACAACAAAACTTATTTGCTTTTTTCTTAAAAATGTATGAATTAGTGAACAATAGCTAGTCCATAGAATATATATGATCCAAACTGTGTTTTGCGAGAGAAAAAATGCGACATATTTTTAAACAATACATTTTTTATTTGAGTTTCTGACAAGATGTCCCGAGTAATATTTTAATTACACATTATTTCATCTTGAACTATCAATGTAGGCCCATTGATGCAAATAAAATCTATCTATACTCAACAATTGTAGTGCGAAATGATATGTTTATTTGATATTTTATATTATATTATAGATCTATTTTTGGGTGTGTATGTTTTATGAAGTAATATATTTTTCTTATGCTACCACCTTCATTAAATATTTGACGTTGATCATCATAAAAAAAAAATATCCAGAGGAAGTATAATAGAAAAATCTAGTTTAAAATCGTTGTTTTCTTTCGGCAGTTTCACTAAATATTTAACATTGGTAATGTTTTTCAAAAAAATATAGAGGAAGTTCCAGTAGTACGTAGTACGTATACATGCCGTATGTTTTTTTATTTAAGTAGTACGTATATGCCTTCTTGGCTTATTTGGGCCATTATTTTTAGGTAAGTATTACATGGTAAATTAGGAGGGATAGATTACTATTTATAATGGATCTAATCTAACGGTGTAAACTAATGGGTCCACTAACTTAAATGAAAATCGAGGGCTGGATTTATTTTCTTTTTATCAGAATTTCTAAGATTTTCTCTATTTTATTGAGCGCCATGTGGCAGCTTGAGAGCGTTTTTAGAGCGTCATGTGGCAGCATAAGAGTGTTTGTAGGAAGTTTAATGGACTTTTAGTATATAATAGAAGATAGATAGATAGATAGATTAGGGTTCAAACCAAAATAGCCCTTGAAATCCATTCTTGAATTAATAAAAGCGCCTATCTTAACCAGTGATTATTTTTCTCAGAAACATTACAAGTCAATGAGATTATAAAAAGTGCATCGTGCTAAATTTTGTTTTTCTCCCTAGCTCACGTGCAAGTGCATATCAGGTCTCACGTAGTTCCCTGCACTTCTACTATACTTCAGCTGTGTACAACCTCCTCCTCTACAGTTTCGATACTTAAAATAAACCAACAAATTAAGTTTCAATACTTAACTCTGTTTCTTTCTTTTTTATTTTTCATTTTTAGATGCTCTCTGTTTGACTCTTTCTATTTGCTGATAATGGCACTACGGAAGTATGGAACGAAGCAGGGACGATAGATCTGCTTGAGAATTGGAATTGAGATTAAGCCTAAGCAATTGCAGCACTAAGTATAAATTGCTTTCTGCTTATATTACACCCTTTTCTGTTCGTTCAAGTGAATTGCATCATCAAAATATGTACTCCCTCCGTCCCAAGAAGACTCAATTCCTGTGTTTCCGTGTCCAACGTTTGACCGTCCGTCTTATTTAAAAAAATTATGAAAAAATTTAAAAAGATAAGCCATGCACAAAGTATTATTCATGTTTTATCATCTAACAATAATGAAAATACTAAACATTAAAAAAATTTCATATAAGACAGACGGTCAAACGTTAAACACGGAAATCGAAGAATTGAGTCTTTTTTGGACGGATGGAGCACTGCTTAATGTAGTAAATTTACACCTAATTTGACTAAATATTCTTCAGGTGGAAGCTCTGAAATCTTATCAAGTGATCCTAACGATGAATTATGGACTGAAACTGACAAGATGGGAGAGGAAGGGAACAGCTTGCAAGTTGCAAGCGCGAAGGCGACTACGATCACCTCACACCAGCCGAGAGGCGTTACATGGAGCAGAAGCAGATGATTGACTAACACAAGTGGCCAACAAGTCGAATCGCATCAAGGATTTCAACCAATGCCTGGCACTACGACATCCCAAAAAGTTGGGCCCGGTTAAAACTTGAATGTTCTTCAGAGTTTTTATGCTGGTATGCTTTCTATGCTGCTAACCCATCTATTTCATATATGCTGGTAATTTTCAGGAGAACATATTGGTTCTTGGTTTTAGGCACAACTACAAAGGTGCGATGAAGACGAAGAGTTTCTAAAAGTTACATGTCGTAAGCTTGAGACGACGGCTATACAACTTTTTGCCAATTATGGATGGAGATTCACAAATAGACTTCAATAAATATGTACTTCTTAACCTATATTGGTTATTTCTTACTCCCCCGTCCCATAAAAAACAAATGTAGAACCAGATGTGACATATTCTAGTACGATGAATCTAGATAGATATATGTCCAGATTCGTAGTATTAGAATGTGTCACATCCAGAACTAGGTTGGTTTTTTAGGGACAGATGGAGTATCTTAGTTTGGTGCTTTCAATTTTATCTGAACTACACTTGTTTTAGAGCGCTAGATTGCAATAATGGGCTGTAGCTCTTTTGAGTAAAGGCCAGAATGTTCTATTCTATTATCTAAAACCCATCCAGCCATCTGTTAGCCTGTGATGCTCCTCCTATCTGTACGGTGGTGTTTGAAACTCATGAAAGTAAAGATTAAGGCCTTGTTTAGTTCCCCAATTTTTTTCCTAAAAACGTCACATCAAATCTTTTGACACATGCATGGAGTATTAATATAGATAAAAAGAAAAACTAATTACATAGTTTGTATGGAAATCGTGAGACAAATTTTTTGAGCCTAATTAGTCCATGATTAGCCATAAATGCTACAGTACTCACATGTGCTAATGACGGATTAGTTAGGCTTAATAAATTCATCTCGCGGTTTCCAGGCGAGTTATGAAATTAGTTTTTTCATTCGTGTCCGAAAACCCTTCGGACATCAGGTCAAACGTCCGATGTAATACCCAAAAATTTTCTTTTCGCCAACTAAACAGGGCCTAAGTTGGCTCATCACAAGACTAAAACATTTGGTTAGTCTTGGGAAGATCTGAGTGTGGTATTTTGAAAATCCAAACCATGTTTAATACTTGGATGTATGTATATGTTAGTGAATAGACAATGGATATAAAGGCAAAAACGTCTTATAATGTGGAACACAGTGAGTACAGTTTTAAATATGAAATGAAATATAAGAGAGCCGCCATGTTGAATGATGCAAGTTTTGCTACGTAACAAGTAGGGCCGTGTTTAGTTCACCCCCAACCACCCCCACTTCCAACTTTCCATCACATCACATCACATCACATCTAAAACTTTCCTACACACATAAACTTCCAATTTTTTTCCCAAACTTCTAGCTTTCCCTAAACTTCCAATTTTTTTTAGAAACTAAACAGCCTAGGTTAGATGCATTAGCACATAACACGATTAAAAGGGAAACTAACAACTTCCTAGATGATTTTGTCCTGTTAAAAAAAAACTCAAATCTCGTACTGAAAGATGTAACAAAACCAAGCTAGAAAAATGCAAGAACTACAGGGTCTAGCATATTGCTCAGAGATTCATGAGAAACAATCAGAGAACTTTGAAGACCATGAATGGAGTATCCACGTTTAGATACTTCAGAACAAGCATCCTCCTCATTTTGATTTCCATTTCCCAGCAACCAAAAGACAAAGATACAACACTTCTTATTAACGGAAAAAATTGAAAATATACCTCTTTTTTTATTATTTTGCATTTATATACCTATGTGACGAAAATTTACACAAATATACCTATCCCGCAGTGTGGTTACGCGGGACCGAGGCGGTCCCGCACTACCATTCCGCGGACGCGGGGACTGGTGGTCCCGCAGCACGGACGCACGGTATCGCGTGGTCCCGCGGACCGGCCGCGCGTGACCGAGCAGCCAAGCTGCACGTGCATGCATATAGCACTGTTTGACACTGTTCTAACTGTTTCGCACTGTTTTCACACTGTTCATGAGCCGGTTCCGCACATTGGATCCGCGGCACCGCTGTTTGAACAGTGCCAAATAGTGTCAAAACAGTACTGATACAGTGCCAAATAGTGTCAAAACAGTACTGATACAGTAAAAAAATATGGAACCGGGCCGCTCCAGCACGCCCGTTCCGTGGGACCGTGCCGCTCCCGCACGCCCGTTCCGCGGGACCGTGCCGCTCCAAGGTGCTCCTGCATCCTGCCGCTCCCGCATACCCGTTCCGCGGGCTGCATCGCTTCCGCGCAACCGCCGTGCGGGACCGGCTCGATCCCGCATCCCCACTACGCACGACGTGCGTACCGTACCGCTCCGCTAACCCAATATGCGGACGAGGTATATTTTCGCAAATATGTGTCATGCAAGTTATATTTTTGTAAATTGAAAGAAAAAAAAGTATATTTTCAAATTTTTTTCCTTATTAACATCATTCAAAACCTCGTAAAGGTATATCACTATACAGCCACAGAATGGAAAACAATGATAAGCTTTGATAATTATCAGAGCGAAAAATTATCAGAGGGAAAATACAGAGATTGCATTGAGATAATTGTCAATTATAAGCAACCACAGAACTTGCTCATTTTGTTTCACACCTATGTTATTCTTTGAACACGATTAAAAAACTTCCTCCGAATCAACTAATCAATCATCCCAAATTACAAATAGCTACAGACTAAGGGAAAGACTCGAAAAATATAGTTTTTGAACATGAGGCAATCAGAGAAATTTGAAGACACACCCATACCCTTTTCTCGCAGTTTTCCTGTACCCAATCTCAAGAGAACAGGGGCTAATGGTCCGGGTCAAAACATAAGAAAATACTCCTACCATCCAAGAACAGCATGCACATAGATGACTATCAAACAAAAGTACCTTAAGTCTTAGTAATAACTATACATAATCATACAAGAAATAATGTCAGGGAAGCCTATCACACAAAATCATTGCATGTTGCGATCTAAGAGGAGACAAACCTGAAATCCAAACAAAAATTACCCACTGGAATTCAAGTTGGGCTCTGTCGAG
>CM020184.1:8429284-8441566 GCA_009805545.1 Oryza longistaminata
GTCCGCGTCGTCGGGGAGCCGCGCCGACTGCGACAGCCGCTCGTACTCCGGCAGCGGCACCGTCTCCTCCGACGACGCCCCGCCCTCCTTCCCGCTGCCGACGCAGTCCATGAGCAGCAGCTGCTGGTGGCTGCCCCCGCCCGCCCTCCGCCTCTGCCGCCGCGCCCTGAACCTCGATCCCCTGCCGCCGCCGTAGCGCTTCTCCTCCTCCAGCTGCTGCTGCTCCTCCTCGTCATCTTCCGTGTGAACCAGGACGTCCATATTTATCTCGGCTACTGGCGCCACAAACCATGCACCGTCTCTCTCTCTCTCTCCCGATCTCGCGATCTCGCGTTGGGAGTATAAATTTTGCGCAAGTGATGATGGGGGTGCAAATGGATGGCGAGAGAGGGAGGGGGAATGGGGGGAGAAGCTGGGGAATGCCAAGTTTGACAAGGATTTTTTGGCTCGCGAAATCGCGTTTTTATTCAAGCGTGTGGGCGTTTGACCCGCGCGCACGGAGGTCGGGGTCGTGGTGGTGGTGGTGGTGGGCGCCGTGGCGAGGTGATCCAGCCACGCGCAGACGCGCCCGCTTGGCTCGCGTCGCGTGCCGTGGCGTGCGCGTTCGAGGGCGGGGCGCGTAGGTGGATTTGGACAGTTTTGACGGCGGAGAAACGGCAAGCCATGGCCCTCTTTACTTGGTGAAAAGAAAATTTTTTAGTTACAGCAGAGGTGATCGGATATCAGAAAGGGTTTTTAACACGAATAAAAAAACTAATTTCATAACAGCACATGTGGTTACTGCAGCACTTATGGTTAATCATGGATTAATTAGGCTCAATAGATTCGTCTCGCGATTTCCATGTAAGTTGTGTAATTAGTTTTTTATTTTATCTATATTTAATGCTTCACGTATATATAAAAAAATTGATGTGATGTTTTTGGAAAATAAAAATAGAAACTAAACAAGGCCCATATCGTGATCATCAGAGAGGCCGGGTAGTACACATCAAGTGTGCGTTAACTAGTGACACTTGCGAATTTCGGGAGGAGGCAGGAACGAACTTGGTCAAGTCCTGAACTCTGACCGCATTATATCCCAGGTAGTACTTCTGTTTGTGTTGCAAATTTATACAAAAGGGAATATAAAATCACATTTCAAGTTTCAACACATCTCACTAAACGACATCCGCTTCTCCGCTTATCAGCCATAACCGAAATTTAAGTTTTAAATTTCATTCGTTAATTTTATAGTTGATTTTGAGGTTTTTATTATTGTAGTTTATTTTTAGCATTGACTTTTAACCATTGGCAACACATGCCTATAAACTATTCTTTATTTGGTTTATTCATTTTTTCCATTTTGTATTCACGGTAGTTCAAACATCAGAGCGTTTAGTAGAGAGCTAAAACCGTCGTTTTGTGAGACGATATGTGAAAATGAAGTGTAGATATATAGTTTTGTGAAACTAATTTTCAAAAGCGTATTTTTCTTTTCTTTTTTTTCATTTACAACGTAGACTAATGAAAGGGGTAAATGACTAATATCATGGACTGCCTATTTTTTCCACTTCACAAATATTGCAAGTAGAGTAAATAATTACGTAGAAATATATTAGTGATGGTTATGTCAACTAGGTTTAACAAAACGCGGTTTCCGTGAAAATTGGACTTTTTGAACCGGCTCGGGAAAAAGTGCTCGGTTTTCACTATTCAGTTGAGTTAAAAAAATAGATTGAATTTTAGAACTTTTTTTTTGAAATTTTCTGACAAATTTCACCATTAGTCAATGGTTTTCGTGAAAAAATGGGAAAAATCTTTGGTCCCTTTCTTTTAGCGATTCGGTTCATGAACCTATTGTCAATTATATATATGTAAATGGGGCGAGTACATATACCACCTCCGGAATTATCGACAGTAAAGGACCACTCGCCTTTCACCCCAGTTGCAAAATACAAACATAACAAATTTCCAGTTGAGCTAATCAAAAACCCTATTTTGTACGATCATTGGATCTAGACAGAATGGATCAAATTAAGCCCTCCTCGATCGCTAACTGGCCACTCCACATGACGGTGGTCACGATCTCTGGGGACGCCTCGTGTCGCTAAACAAATGCCAAAACCACGAGACGATTATCTCTCTATAGGATCTGGTAATCTGGTATTTCTAGTCCTCCAACGCTAAGCCGAAACTATATATTATAGTTGCATATGGCATCTGCTTGGATTAGACCAAGCAGATTAAGAAAACGAGAAAGGATTTTACGCGGCGAGTCGGCGTCGATGCAGGCAGTCGATGCCGTGCTCGCACGCTGCCTTCGCTGCCTTTACACGCCACTAGGCCCACTCTTGGTCAATGTACTGATCTTAAAACTGAATTAATCGGGAAAAGGATCTCATGCTTAGCATGGGAAAAGGACCTGTTTAAATTAATTTGCTACGGTAAATGTTTTTAGCAAAAGTTTTGGTGGCAAAAAAATTTAGCATTGAAGTTTTGATAGTTGATGTTTAGATGCAAAATTTTACCATTTTACTAGTAAAGATAGAGAGATCAATGCCTCCTAACGTACCTTTTTTAGCCAAATTTGCTAGTACAAATGACAAATTGATAACTTTTGCTACTAGTATTTAGATCCATTTAACAAAAAGTACTCCAAAACAGCAAAACTTTTATCATATTGGAGGAACTAAACGTGGCCTTAATCACCCGGCCCAGTTCGTCATTGTGTCCTGAAAAGCGAACTGTAGCGAAGGCCGCACGTACATCTGATCGGCATGATGATCCTCTCCTAGATTGGCGTAATTAACATGTAATAATCCCCGGGGAATGGTACGGTTGCAGGCTGCACTCCGTGCATGTAGCCCACTGAATCTTGGGTTACCGGTTTGATTAGGAGATGTTGTCCCCCGTACTCACCGGCAGGCAGATTAGTTTGATGCTAAACACGCCGGAGATCCGCAGTTGGACGGCGGCATGTACATCGTTGCAAGCGATTTGGTTGGACCACATCACTCGAGCCAGCTGCCGGAAGCATGTGCATACACAGCCACACGCAGCTTAAACCTTGCTTAATCAGTTAGCTACATGAAATTAGTTAACTTAATTTGGAGCAAGCTATTCCACACTACACGTATGTATATACGGAGTAGCTAGCTAGTAACCAACTAACCATGAGCTAGCTAAGGTAACTGATGAGCAATGTATATATACATACAATTTTGGACGTTTGCATTGGAAGTGATAAAGCAAGACGAGTAGATTGTAGGCAGCGATCGACATGATGCAATCACACTCGTGGCCCTTGCCGCTTGCGTCGCGTCTCACCGCGTGGGTGGTAGTAGGTCCAGTCCACGCCGGTCGCCGGAGGCGAGACCGAGAGGCATCAGTTGTCTCCCGGCCGTAAGGTTGTGAGTTGATCAATTATAGGTGCTGTTTGGTTGCAGAGTACTTTTCCCCCGCAGTCTGTTCACGCTGCAATCTGATCACGTTATTATTTGTTTGCTTTGCTTACGACGATCGGGTACCGTGGAAAGCGATACGGACCCAATACAAACTCGTTACCGTCCGATATCGAGTGTTTTCGGAAAACGTTACGGCAAGTCTCATCTTCTGCTCGAATTCAAACAAAGCACGGTATCGCTTATTTTGTTTCCATTCGCGGCGTGATGGAAAAACATTTACGTTTGAATTACCATGTTTCAACCAAACAGCACCATAGAGTTACCTCCCACTACTTGGCTGCGTTCGTTTGGAGAACAAAGGGAGATTGTTTGTTTCGTTTTCCGTGTGCACGCTTCCCAAACTACTAAACGGTGCGTTTTTTTCAAAAATTTTCTATATAAAAGTTGCTTTAAAAAGTCATATTAATCTATTTTTAAAATTTAAAATAGTTAATACTCAATTAATTATGCGCTAATGGCTCACCTTATTTTGCGTATCTTCCTAATCTTCTCTATCTCCTTCTTCTCGAACACAGCCCTAGTCATCATCCTTAAAACGAGCTACACAATGAGAGGTGCCCAAGAGAGGAGGTCCGAATGTCCGATGCAGCGGTGAGGCCTGTCACGGCGTCATCGATAATCTGGCCGTGAGATTTGCAAATTTAAATGCGAAAATGATACCGTAGCGAACATTATCAGTATAACCATGAAATTTTTATCGAATCTCAACTTTCAGCAATGGGCATACATTCATATTATTTTTTTCTCAGTGGGAGGAGTACCATTCCATAATTGTGTACATGAAAAGGGTGGGGAGCGGCAGCAATTTTAACCAATGAGCAGGATAGAACTACTGTGGATGGGTACTAGTAGTACGACGGATTCTTTTGCAGGCAACTTGGGCATGTTTAGTTCGAGAAATGAAAATTTTTAGGCGTCACATCGGATGTTTGATCGGATGTCGGAAGAGGTTTTCGGACACGAATGAAAAATCTAATTTCATAACTCGTTTGGAAACCGCGAGACGAATCTTTTGAGTCTAATTAATCCGCCATTAGCACATGTGGGTTACTGTAGCACTTATGGCTAATTATAGACTAATTAGGTTCAAAAGATTCATCTCACGATTTCTTCTCTAACTGTGCAATTAGTTTTTCTTTTAATCTATATTTAATGTTCTATACATGTGTCAAAGATTCGATGTGATGTTTTTGGGAAAAACTTTTTTGAGAACTAAACGTGGCCTCAAGAAAGCGTGGAATGGAATCCAGGAGTGGGAGATACTCCCTTCGTCCTATTTTAAGTGTAACTGTGAGTTTCCGTGTCAAATTTTGATCGTCCGTTTTATTTAAAATCTTTTTATAAAGTAGTTTTTTTTATGAGATGATAAAATATAAATAGTACTTTACTCGTGACTTATGTTTTTAATTTTTTTTTAAAAAAAATCAAATAACATGAATGATTAAAGTTGGACGCGGAAAATCATAGCTACACTTAAAATGAGATGGAGAGAGTAAATATTTGTGGGGAAAAAAAAGGAAGCAGTACAAATGCATAAAAGGACGGTTTTTGAGGACTAGTTACGCTGGAGTGGAGGGATTGTGGGTTTCGACATGCAGAGAAACCACGGCCGACGGCCGGGCCCGTTGTGAGGGATTGATTGGTTTTCGACATGCAGAGAAACCACCGCTGACGGGCCTGTTGTGGTTTTGTGGGGAACTGGTCATTATTCAGTGGTCACTTCATGCTGTATTCGTCCAGAGAGAGTAAAGTTCCTTTGGTCCGGTGTGCTAGTCCCTCTATCACAGAATATAAGTATTTTTAGAGTTGTGTATAATTATTAGAGCACCCGCAATGGTAAAGTAAGATGCTCTCTATAAAACATGTACATCTCAGCAATAGAGTAGATTAATAGTAAACCACCTCAATAGTATGTCTACATGGGTATCTATAGCTCTCTCATGTATTGCCTCGTTTTTCTCTATAGATTATCTCTAAGTTAGTAGATAGCTATGCTCTCTCTCTTCATTTAATGTCTTCCAAGTAGGAAAATATACTGACATGGATCTCTTGTAGAGAGCCTATAGATAACCATTGTGGGTGCCCTTAAGAAAGTAGGTAGAAATGAATGATGGATGGTTGTGATTGGTTGAGCAGTGAAGGTAGATAGAAAAAGTAAAAAGTAAATTTTACAAAACTACATGTTTTATGATTCAAGTTGCAGAAAACCACACACATTTTGATACCTGGCACTTAAGTACATATATTTTGGTAGTTTAGTTTCACAAAACCACACTATCGATGAATGGATTCACTCGTGAGATGAGTGGTTGTTCCATCTAGGATGAGGACGTGGCATCCTATTAATTTCGTGCGATTGCTGGTAATAGGATGCCATGTCCTCGTCCTAGGTGAAACAATCACGTCATCTCGCGGGTGAATCTATTCATTGATAGTGTGGTTTTCACTACCAAAATATATGTACTTAAGTGTCAAGTGTCAAAATATGTGTGGTTTTCTGCAACTTGGATCCCAAAACGTGTAGTTTTGATAAATTTACTCAAAAGTAAATTGTGGAGGGTTATGATTGGTTGAAAAAAGAATGTTGGTGGAGAAGTTGTTATATTTTAGAACAAATGTTGAGGGCTAAAAGTTGTTATATTTTAAAACGGAGTGAGTACTAATTTACTTTCTCGATCTCATAAAAACCCAAACTAGTATCGGATGATACACATTAGTGCTACGAGTTTGGATAGTGATATGTTCAGATTTAAAGTACGAGCATATGTCACATTCAGTACTAGATTAGTTTTATATGAGACGGAGGAAGTAGTACGTACTATTTCCGTTTCAAAATATAGTTATTTCTAGCATAGTGACTTATTCTAAAATGGAGCTATTTCTACACCTACCATATTCTCTTAATCAATCACACGTATTCTCCATTTAGGCATGGTTTAGTTCCCAAAATATTTTTCACAGAATCATCGCATCGAATCTTTGGACGCATGCATAGAGCATTAAATATAGATAAAAACAAAAACTAATTGCCTAATTAGTCCATGATTAGCCATAAGTGTTACAGTAACCTACATGTACTAATAACGGCTTAATTTGGCTCAAAAGATTCATCTCGCGGTTTTCAGGCGAGTTATGAAATTAGTTTTTTCATTCGTGTCCAAAAACCCCTTCCGACATCCGGTCAAACATTTGACGTGACACCAAAAATTTTATTTTCGCGAACTAAATACACCCTTAATTTCTTCATTCACCTTTTTTTTTCTCAATAAATCACAACATTCATCCTATTATTTCTACCTACTATCTTAATACCTTGCCCATCTTAAAAATTATTTAGGGACGAAGAAAGTAACTTCGTATCACCGAAACTTCATCTTTAAATTAATGACCATGGTAAAATCGAAAGTCGTCCTCGTTAGTATGAAAATGGTATCGTGAATTCATAGGTAAGAGATGGCTGATAGGTTTATTGATTTGTGCTATTTTTTTTTTTAGAAAAATCAATGAGGTCCTTCCGATAAAAGTTGGAAAGTTAGAAATAAAGCTTTTTCTAAAGGAGGGAGTACATGCAATATGAATTATTTCTATTTTATTTCTCTTCATTTCAGTATCCATTTTCCTATCTCCCGTGGGCATGTAAATAAGGAATTCACCTATGGTTGTAAATGAAGAAATATAGAGAAGTTGATTTTTTTTCTTTTTTATATATATGATTGTTTTTTTTCAGGGAGAAATTAATGGGTATTGTAATGTGACCAAAAATTAAAGTCCTTATTAAAAGAATATTTTTTTATCAATTACAAATGTTTCACTTTGGTTTACCAAACATGAATAAGTATGGATGGCAATGAGGCGGGGCAGGTGCGGCTTAGACTGAAACAACCCCCGCTCCCTACAAGTTCACCTGCCCCTCGGCCCTAAAGTGAAAAGCGGGTTGGAATCAATTCCTGCCCCTAGTCCCTTTGGGGGCGCCGGCTGCCGCTGCCACCTAGCCGAGGCCCCACTGCACTTGGATGTGAGGGGGCTTGCCAGTGGCGGCAAGACGGCACGAGGATGGGAGAAGGTGGTGCAGCGACGAGCAGAGGCGGCGTGACGATGGGCGGAGGCGAGGCCGCGCGATGACGGGCAGCCGATAGCGGTCTTCTTGCCACCTTGTGCCGATGAAGGCTGTGAGGAGATGGGCGATGGAAAGTGGGAAAGGGGATGGGGGAACTAAGGTTTAGGGGTTGTTTAGATTGGAGCCAAAGTAGAACTTATTGCCAAAATTTTGACAATTTGACAATATTACCAAAACTTGGCCAAATTGCTAAGTTTTAGCATGATTTCTTATGTATTTAGTAAAGTTTGGTAAAACAAAACTAAATGGTTAATTAAATCCATGCCACTATAAATTTTGCAGTTTAGAAATATACCATTACTATTTATCTATTCGAAATAATGCCATTACAATTTTACAAATATTAGAGACATGCCGCTATATATATCCTTTCACAACATTTTTTAAACTTTGTAGGACCAAATTGTCCCTTTGTTCTACCTTCATCTACTTCTTTTTCCCCAATCTCCTGTCCTCCGGCTTGACAAACTCCGACGAAATTGTGTAGCCGGCCGCGGCGCTGGGCTGCACGGCGAGGACTGCAGTCTTGGCAGAGTTCAGAGAGGCCGCCGGCAGCGGTTGGTCCGTTCACGTCGATGACGGTGTGCTGGAAAGGTTGTTGTGGACGGCAAGAGCGTTTGCCACGTTGTTGGAGCGTCCTGCACGGCGGTTCTTCCCGCGCTGCACCCGGCGGCAGCCCGCAGCATGAGCTGTTGAGCTCACTCATAGGAGTGCGTCCAGGGGCGGATCTACAGTGTAAGTGTCGGTGTCAGACGACATCGACGACTTTCGACAAAACCAATAGCAAAACTGCTTATCCATATATTATAACACCATGATATAAGCATAATTAGCATACTGTGACGCCGATAGACACATTATGGCAGCAACGAATCGATTTCATAGATCCGCCACTGAGTGCGTCGGCTGGAAGAGAGGAGAGAGGGGAAGAAAGAAGGGAGAGGGGGATAATTTAGTCTTAAAAAAATGATGTGAAAAGGGGCATAGTTGTATATCTCAATACTAACAAAATTGTAATGACACGATACCAAATAGGTAAATAGCAATGGTAGAAATGTATACACATTTTTAACAACTTTACTAATAAGAATTAGTATGGTTTGAAATGACATCATCTAAACAACGCGCTAGTTTTTATTCGTGCTACTTGTTGGGCAACTGGGTTTATATTGTTCATAAACCCCGGCCCTCAGCGATAATATGATTATACAAGATTGAAAGATGTGACAGTAATACAAAATCTTTCGTCTTCACCACGTAACTGTATATGATAACTTCATTAGTGTATCACCAGCTAAAAATAATCAAAGAACTGGTTCTGCACATACAACAAGCTTTCTTAAAAAAGGAAACGTCGGAACTCAATCTGTTCATATAATTTTCAATCATATTTTTTGGTACAATAACTGATGGATCTACACACAGTATGTACAATCTGAGGATCGGTTTTCGACATGCAGAGAAACCACGGCTGATGAAGCCTGTTGTGGTTTTTCTTTTTCTTCTTTTTTTCTTTGGAGAAGTCTAATTTACGTCCCTCGAGTATGGGTACTGGGTAGGTTCCAATAATATTCTTCAACCGCAAAATTGGATAGAGCACTGAAACATTTAAAACCATGTTGACCGGGCTGCGTTCTTTCATGGGAGATAAGGGAGATTGTCCATCGTTTTCCGCGCGCACGCTTTTCAAACTACTAAACGGTGTGTTTTTTACAAAAATTTTCTATATAAAAGTTGCTTTAAAAAGTCATATTAATCTAATTTTAAAATTTAAAATAGTTAATACTCAATTAATTATGCGCTAATGGCTCACCTTATTTTGCGTATCTTCCTAATCTTCTCTATCTCCTTCTTCTCGAACACAGCCCTAGTCATCATCCTTAAAACGAGCTACACAATGAGAGGTGCCCAAGAGAGGAGGTCCGAATGTCCGATGCAGCGGTGAGGCCTGTCACGGCGTCATCGATAATCTGGCCGTGAGATTTGCAAATTTAAGTGCGAAAATGATACCGTAGCGAACATCATCAGTATAACCATGAAATGTTTATTGAATCTCAACTTTCAGCAATGGGCATACATTCATATTATTTTTTTCTCAGTGGGAGGAGTACCATTCCATAATTGTGTACATGAAAAGGGTGGGGAGCGGCAGCAATTTTAACCAATGAGCAGGATAGAACTACTGTGGATGGGTACTAGTAGTACGACGGATTCTTTTGCAGGCAACTTGGGCATGTTTAGTTCGAGAAATGAAAATTTTTAGGCGTCACATCGGATGTTTGATCGGATGTCGGAAGAGGTTTTCGGACACGAATGAAAAATCTAATTTCATAACTCGTTTGGAAACCGCGAGACGAATCTTTTGAGTCTAATTAATCCGCCATTAGCACATGTGGGTTACTGTAGCACTTATGGCTAATTATAGACTAATTAGGTTCAAAAGATTCATCTCACGATTTCTTCTCTAACTGTGCAATTAGTTTTTCTTTTAATCTATATTTAATGTTCTATACATGTGTCAAAGATTCGATGTGATGTTTTTGGGAAAAACTTTTTTGAGAACTAAACGTGGCCTCAAGAAAGCGTGGAATGGAATCCAGGAGTGGGAGATACTCCCTTCGTCCTATTTTAAGTGTAACTGTGAGTTTCCGTGTCAAATTTTGATCGTCCGTTTTATTTAAAATCTTTTTATAAAGTAGTTTTTTTTATGAGATGATAAAATATAAATAGTACTTTACTCGTGACTTATGTTTTTAATTTTTTTTTAAAAAAAATCAAATAACATGAATGATTAAAGTTGGACGCGGAAAATCATAGCTACACTTAAAATGAGATGGAGAGAGTAAATATTTGTGGGGAAAAAAAAGGAAGCAGTACAAATGCATAAAAGGACGGTTTTTGAGGACTAGTTACGCTGGAGTGGAGGGATTGTGGGTTTCGACATGCAGAGAAACCACGGCCGACGGCCGGGCCCGTTGTGAGGGATTGATTGGTTTTCGACATGCAGAGAAACCACCGCTGACGGGCCTGTTGTGGTTTTGTGGGGAACTGGTCATTATTCAGTGGTCACTTCATGCTGTATTCGTCCAGAGAGAGTAAAGTTCCTTTGGTCCGGTGTGCTAGTCCCTCTATCACAGAATATAAGTATTTTTAGAGTTGTGTATAATTATTAGAGCACCCGCAATGGTAAAGTAAGATGCTCTCTATAAAACATGTACATCTCAGCAATAGAGTAGATTAATAGTAAACCACCTCAATAGTATGTCTACATGGGTATCTATAGCTCTCTCATGTATTGCCTCGTTTTTCTCTATAGATTATCTCTAAGTTAGTAGATAGCTATGCTCTCTCTCTTCATTTAATGTCTTCCAAGTAGGAAAATATACTGACATGGATCTCTTGTAGAGAGCCTATAGATAACCATTGTGGGTGCCCTTAAGAAAGTAGGTAGAAATGAATGATGGATGGTTGTGATTGGTTGAGCAGTGAAGGTAGATAGAAAAAGTAAAAAGTAAATTTTACAAAACTACATGTTTTATGATTCAAGTTGCAGAAAACCACACACATTTTGATACCTGGCACTTAAGTACATATATTTTGGTAGTTTAGTTTCACAAAACCACACTATCGATGAATGGATTCACTCGTGAGATGAGTGGTTGTTCCATCTAGGATGAGGACGTGGCATCCTATTAATTTCGTGCGATTGCTGGTAATAGGATGCCATGTCCTCGTCCTAGGTGAAACAATCACGTCATCTCGCGGGTGAATCTATTCATTGATAGTGTGGTTTTCACTACCAAAATATATGTACTTAAGTGTCGTAAGAGATGGTCCAAAGTGTCAAAATTATGTGTGGTTTTCCTCAACTTGGGATCCCAAACGTGTAGTTTTTGAATAAATTTACGCTCAAAAGTCAATTGTGGAGGTTATGATTGGTTGAAAAAAGAATGTTGGATGGAGTAAGTTGTTATATTTTAGAACAAATGTTTTGAGGGCTAAAAGTTGTTTATATTTTTAGAACGGAGTGTATAATTTTACTTTCTCGATCTCAAATTAAAAACCAAACTATATCGGGATGATACACAGTTAGTGCTACGAGTTTGGATAGTGGATATGTTCGCAGATTTAAAGTATCGAAGGCATGATTTCCACATTCAGTACTAGATTAGTTTTATATGAGCACGGAGGAAGTGTACGTACTAATTTCCGTTTCAAAATATATGTTTATTTCTGCATATGACTTATTCTAAAATGAGCTTTCTCACCCTACATAATTTCTCTAACAATCACACCTATTCTCCCATTTAGGGCCTGGTTTAGTTCCAAAATAATTCTTGTCACAGAATTCGCATCGAATCTTTGGACGCATGCCATAGAGCATTAATATAAGATAAAAACGAAAAACTAAGTAGATTGTCCATATTGCATGACACGAACTAAGTCTGCCAATTACACGTAACCTACTATGTCTACATAACCCAGGCTTAATGGTTAATAGGCTCAAAGAGATTCATCTCGCGTTTACAGCGAAGTTATGAAATTAGTTTTTCATTCGTGTACCAAAAACCCTTCGACATCCGGTCAAACATTTGACGTGACACAAAATTTTTTTTTTCGCGAACTAAATACACCCTTAATTTCTTCAGTTTCACCTTTTTTTTTCTCATATATATCACACAACATTCATCTATTATTTCTACCTACTATCTTAATACCTTG
>CM020184.1:8442634-8456171 GCA_009805545.1 Oryza longistaminata
TAGGATTTTTGCACGGAAGAAATTGGCCTTCAATTGTCTACTGGGCAGATCAGTGTACAGGTCACACCAAATTCTGAAACGACCAGCCCTTGTATTGGCAAACAGCCTCCACAAAAGCATTCCACTTAGAGCAATCTCAACTGCTTGATTAATTAGCCTGACTTGTGGCCAACAATCTCATAGCAGCTTGTGTTGTGAAGAACCTAATGTGAAAAGGTAAAGGAAAAAGGGGGAGAAACATCGACGACAACCATACAAAAATAGATTCCAGCAATGCAAAAAGAGAAAAGAAATGCTGGAGAAAATCATTGAGAGTTTCACCTGCAGCCTTTGAAGAAAAACTCACTGCAAAGATCAGTTGTGAGATAAATCGGAAGTCTGAGATCTCACTGTACCAATGTCATTGGATAGCGCGGTCTATAAGTAGAATACCGATATCATATTTTAAGGGGCTTTCCTTGTGAAGATATTTCACTCCAGTTGGAGGTGAATACAACTTCGAGACCGCAATGTTCTTGAAAAATTCTGTTGAATGCACCATTTGCATAAGCTTGTTTGAATATACACCAAAACGTGTAGGGAAGTAACTTCATTTCCTTTATTGTTTTTTTCCAATTGATAATATCTAATTGCTCTCTAATAAGACAGCACGAATAGTGATAAATATCTTGTCACATCAACGAGATCAATCCTAGTGTCACAAGAGGATACGATAGGAATAGGCGGAGTCTGTCGTGTCACTGGTAAGATGCACGTCGAATAGGAGGCCAAGAGTCAGAGATTGACCGGATCACACGGTAACTTCTGAGAGCACTTGAGCGTAGACCTGAAAGTTAGATCAGAATGACCAGGTAAGATCAGTGACAACTGACAAGTAGAAATTAAGGAGCATTACTGACTCACCTGAACCGACATCTTCAGGACCAAGCCAAGAGGAACAACTTTCTCCTTCTGAACAAAGTCTGCACCCACAACTCTCATTAAGTATCCCTTCTCCCTTCCCTGAATTCCTCACATGAATGTCTAATCCAGAGATTTTTGCCTTTATTTCTTCAAGTTTCAACCCACCAATGCCATTAGCTCCATCCACAATTAGTCTATTGTTTATCGCATCAGTCCTTTTATCTTTTGGGACTAACTCCAATAAACACCTATCGCCAATATAGTTAAATTATGCAAACAAATAGATGCCACATATTTATTACTTGCAGTAGCAGAGAATTAAATTCAGAAGAACCTGAATGAATCAATAACTTGTGAAAAATAATCCGTCTCAGAAGATTCAGTCCTTTGTTTTTACTTCGGACCACCAATGCAGCTGTGGATGTGGTGAGGATCCCCCATGTCAACTGCTACTGCCTCTATTACCGCATTTACTCCCTTCATGCATGAGTTCCAGAAAACTATTAAGATTGACTCATGAACATGAGACATACAGTGAATACAGAATAAAAGATAAATTGATGTCATACCTTCACCGCCGCATCAAGGAGGTACTCTCCAGTTGGCCTCGTGTCTCTTGCCAGCAGCGACTTGTGCCGAGTGGCTTCCACCAAGTTTAATATCCTCATCTTTTGCAAACTGAAGCACTATCTACAATTAAACAAACATAAAAGAAAACTGAGGGTAAGAGTAGCAGAAAACAAAACTATCAACTATCTGAACAAACTTAACATCTCAGGCAGAAGATGCCACTCCCTCATTAGTTCCATAGTTCTAATCCAATGATAATATTGAGGCACTGAAGTTCTGTTTCCAACAGTATCAAGTACCAATTAGCACCATCAGAGTCTTTAACATTGATCAAGGAATTTAAACATTACTATAATTCCAATATGCTGGAGGTTTCATGAGGATGATGACCACTCATTTTTCAAATGCAAGAATGTTCGACAATGCTGAGTGAACTAGATCTTGAGGATTTAAGATCAAACTGATGATGTGTTTTCACTAAAGCAGTGATGGAGGAAACCTGAAACCTTTCTCAAGAGAAACGATGGAAGATAACTGATTTGCTTTGGAGATGGTGGAGCGAAAGAAACAAAGTAAACTCAGGAGAGGACCGAGTACAACCACAAGGTTTTACGACTTACAGTATATTTTACCCTAGAGGATTAGTTTCAGCTCTGAATGAACTTTGACAAGACAATGGGTGCCAATACTGTCATCTCTAGAAGCTGTCAGATTCTTGTTAGCAACATGTTTGTTCATGTTAGAGACTTAAAGAGTCATGCACTGTCCTAGAAACTGTGAAGTGTATCCATGCTCTAGCACAATTTGGAGCATCCCAAGAACTCGGGCATCACCTGCTCTGGTTCAATAAATTTCTAGAGTTTGTAAGGCCTGGTTTAGTTCCCACTTTTTCTTCAAAACTTCCAACTTTTCATCACAATCAAAACTTTCCTACACACATAAAACTTCCAACTTTTCCGTCACATCGTTCCAATTTCAATCAAACTTCCAATTTTGGCGTGAACTAAACACACCTAACTTAGGTGACTGGCGATCGGCTAGCTCATCCTATTAACAAAATTAGCTCTCATGTTACAAAAATCAACACAGAGGAAAGAGATTACGCGTCAGAAAGTAACAAATAAACTGATAGCTAAGCTGTAGTACACAATCTAACAAGGTCAGGGCATGTGGTAAGCTGAGATCCAGCGAAGGAGAGGCAACCTGGAGGAGGGCGTCGGGGCTGGGGGCATTGGCGAGTGCGTCGGCGAACGGCCCCAGTCCTGCGACAGCATCCCGCCGTCCGCGTCGACGATCTTGACGCCGTTGTCGTGGACCGGGTTGTGCGAGGCCGTGATGACCACCCCACGGCGGCGCCGCCCAGCTTGGCCGACCGCAGCGCCGCCACCACCCCGGCGCGGCACACCGCGGGGCCCATGGTAGCCCCCTCCGCGCGAACCCCGCCGTCCCGTACGAGAACCTCGCGCCGTCGGGCGGCGCGGGAAGAGGGAGGCCGCCGCGAGCAGCGCGGCGCGCTGGTCGCCTCCCGCCGCGAGCTCGGCCATGGCGCTGCGGGTGGATCGAAACCCTCTCGCCGCCGACGGAGAGGTCTGCAGCGACCTGCTGAGATCTGGGCTCGCCGGAGTCGGAGAAGGGCGTAGTAGAGGGCGAGCTCTGTAGAGGTGTACGGTCGGTATCGTCCGTTCGATTTGAATCGGATGGCTGTCGACCTCCCAGAGTGTACTGTATTTTTCTGAATTTTTTAGAGAACTGAAAAAACGTTCGTACCGATGCTTTTTTTTCCTCCAGAATTTTCAGTAGCATACATTAACAGTAGCAAATTTGAGATGTTTGCTTGTCAGGTACAGTAAACCATAATATGATAGAGTTTGGACTTCAGATTTTGGATTAGAGTTTTGCATCACAGATAACATGCACAGTGAACAATGGTTAATAATGAACAATGGGGATTTAGTCAACGCAGGGGATTTCTAAAGCCATTATGCATCTACTATACCCTGCCTCGTATGCCTCCTCCTGTACAGGAACGGGATCGAGCAGCACTCTTACCTTGTTCGCAGGTAGGATGGACAGCTTGCAGGGTTGAGGAGTCCTGGGATCGGTGGCGGCACGAGGGACTCGAGGCAGGTTCACCTTCGAGGTTGGGACGGCGATGGAAGCGACGCAGCGACGGCGCCGACGGGGCTGCGGCTGCGGCGGCGTGGGGCGTCGATAGGGAAGGCCGATCCCTCGCCTCCTCCAGCCGTTGCGCGGAGTCACGCCGTCGATGGAGGGTAGGCCGGTGATGCGGCTGCTGCGGCGTGGATCAGGGATGCGACGTGGATCGGGGCTGCGGCTGCGGCGTGGAGCGATGGCGTTGGAGGGGATGCGGCGGCGGCGATGGCGACGGCGTTGGCGTGGATGGGGGCGGCGGCGGTTGAGGGGAGCGACCGAGTGGGTATGCGGCGGCGGTTGAGGGGGAGCGACCGAGTGGGTATGCGGCGTGAGGTGGATAGGGGATCGGCGGTTTCAGGGTGAGAGCTTGGGTTGTGGGGTTTTGGACTATTTTGCCACTCTCCCGGCGGCGTGTTCTCAAATGCCGCTCTCCCGGTTGACTTCGCTATTTTGCCATCGGAGAGAGAAGATTTCTTGATCGTGTGTTATTTTTGAGCCCGCAAAGTACCATTTTTGAGCCCGCAAAGTGCCACGTCACCTGATCCGAGGGCAAAATAACCGTCTTGCCCATCTTCTTCCTCTAGCTCGGGGTCTTTCTCCTCCAACCCTCCTCCTTGCATGTGAGCTGGTGACACCACCACCACCACCGCCGGACAGACCTCCTGGTGCTAGGTGGCGAACGGCAAGGCAGGGGAAGCCCCGATGTTGGACCTGACACAATTGCCGACGTCGGGGGAGAGTGGAGAAGAGCCGAGAGGAGAAGGAAGGCGATGACGGTGATGATGAAGCGAGGCACCGGCGATGCCACAAAAGAAAGAGCAGGGGCCGGGGAGGTAAGGAGCAGAGCAAAGTAGGGAGGAGTGCGAGGCGGGGAGCTCACCGGAGCCCAATAACCTCGGTGCCCTGGGAAAGGAAGGGGATGAAAAAGACAGGAGGAGAAATGAAGAAGAAGGGCAAGATGGTCATTTTGTCATTAGATCGGGTGACGTAGCATCTTGCGGGCTCAAAAATGGCACACAAGCAAGAATCTTCTCTCCCCGATAGCAAAATAGCGAATTCATCCGGGAGAGTGGCAAATAGTCCAAAACTCCGAGAGCTCGAGGAAAAGAAAAGTAAGGCGATCGAGGCGTTGGGTTTCGCGATCCAATAGTTCACATTCCGCGGGGCTGCTTGGATGGGGATTCAAGATCACGACTACACTTTTTTTAAGTAGTAAAGATATATGTTAAACAATGGTTAAGAGCTGAATAATAAATTAAAATATTGACATCACTATACATTATAATTGAAAAAAGTAAGTAAAATCCTACCTTAGTTTTAGGTAAAATTCATTCCTTTCTCCATTTTTAGCCCTAGTCTGGTTCGCTATCTCCTACCGCATTCGGCTCGACCTATATCTCTTCGGCTCAGCTCACAAGTCGAGCGTCTAGCTAGCACTGTCAGATGTCTCCTCTCGTTGCGCTATAGTAGCGTCTTCAACCTCTAAACTACAGTCATGTGCCTCGTATAATGCCAGAGCCGATCCTCCCCATCAAATCCGGCCGAATTTTGTCGATCTCCCAAAATTAGTTAAGGGTTTTTGATCCACTCAATCTGCTCTTTTCGTTTCCCAAAAATCAGAGCGAATCCGCATGCAAATGTCACAACCCAATTCCGTAAATCTCGGGATAAAAGCAGCGGGGAAGCTCGCCGACCGGCCATCATTAGCGACAGTTAGACGGAGATTAAATCCGGCGAATTAAAGCTGAATTGAAAGGGAAAATCAGGGGGATGACAAGGGAGGAGTGGGGAATCGATTTTTGCAATCGATTAGAGGATGAGGAAGCACACGGGGAGACAGATCGACGTGGCAACGACGCTAGGGTTTGGCCGGGAGATAAGAACGGATGTCGGCTGGAGACGTGCGTCGAAGCAGGACGGGACTAGTGACGGCTGGGCTGAGCCTAAGCATAGCTAGGCCAACGGATAGAGGAGAGGGAGCAGGCCGAGCCAAGGAGACAAGTGAGAAAGGACTTTTGGCCGAAGGAGGAAAGGTCCAAAGGGAGAGAGATGGAGGCCATGAGGGAGAGAAAAAAGGAGCAGGAGGAAGAGGCCAAACAGGTCAGCTGAGAGACGATGATGTATGCACGAAAAAAAGCTAAGAAAGCCTTAGATGTATTTTTTAATTTGGTATAGATATAATACCATAATATGAGTAAATTGTGCTCATGGTGCGTGAAGTTGCGTGATGGGTGTAAATAGGTACATCAGCTACCAAATTGCTCAATTCGATACAACAACTTACCTAGTCCGTGCGAACTTGGGGCAAAACGGTCACGGTAAGCAAATTGAGCTAATGTGTCGCATATTACTATTACACATCAAAATTTAGACCGACAAAATGTATAATTATTATGCGCTCAATATTTTTCAGATTTAGATTGACAAAAAGTGAAACAATTAAAAATGCCCAACCATGGAAATAAACTTCTAAAAACAATGGTGATTGAGTATTTGAGAATGAAAATTAAAATGGATTTTTCAGGAGACTATGGCATGCCAGAAATTTTCTTGGTCCTGAATATATAAGTGAGCATTATACAAGTTATATAGATGATAAATAAAATAAATTCTTGTCCTGTACACGAAAACTTCTGCACATTTAATTTCTCTTTTTCTTTGGATTATCTCTAAAACATGGTTACACATGTAAGCCATGCTATCAGTTTGCAATCTTACAACAATTTCATTTATATGGATAATTTCGGCCCGATTCGTACGGACCAGTCAAATTACTTTACCAGAATGATCGAGGAGCAAGGTATAGTTGTTGTACCTATTTTGCACCCACCATGTAAGTTTATATACTGCAAGTACAATTTACTCTTATAATATATCATGGTATTTAACTAGACAATCTCACAGCATTGTGTCACCCTTCTCCAGTCTGAACTAACGCCGGATGTGTACCAACTAACCAAGGGGTTGTTTAGTTTGATGCCAAAATAAACAGTACCAATCTTTAGCAGTAGTAATATCGAATTTTAGCATTATCAATATTTGGTTTGGTAGGATAGAAATGTGTAAAATGTATTTGGTTTGTTGTTTTTCCTAATGCTGGTAAAGTGTACTCGGTCCTAAGTTATTTTTAGAGTTCTTCACATGGCTGAAAAATAGATATAATTTAACAAGATAAATATGATTGGTTGAGATGAAGAAATAAGTAGAGATACTAAACGGAAGATAATTATAACTGGTTAAGATAAGAGAGGGGAAAAGCTATATTTTAATATAAATTTAAATTTTAAATACCAAATACTGACTATATTTCTATATTATAAAAATTAAAGATGTTTCCGCTGATATTTTAGTACGTCGTCCGTATTTGAGTCGGTTTCTAAATTCGTTCGCTTTTGAAAATACATAAAGAGTCGTATAAAAAAATCTGGAAAATGCTTCCAATCGCACGTCTGGTGGGAAGCAAATGTCGGACGGATCGCTGCTGCCGTCGGGACCCACCCACGCCGCCGTTGTGTCCCCCACGTCTCTCCCACGCGCGCCCTCGTACTGCCACGTGTCCCCACCACATATTCCATTGCAACAAATCACCCACATATTATGGAAACCCTCTATTAAGGAATCCGTTTTATTTTTTTTTCCACCAAAAATTGTTTCATCTAGTGTACTCACAATGTTTCACTATGTACGTATCAAATGTTGCAGTGAATTGAAACATTCTTTTGCAACAAATCACCCACATATTATGGAAGCCCTCCATTGAGGGAATCCGTTTCATTTTTTGTTCCATCAAAAATGTTTCACAAAGTGTACTCGTGATGTTTCGCTATGTATGGATCAAATGTTATAGTGAATTAAAACATCCTTTTGCTATTCGCTGAAATATTATTTTCATATAAGGTGAAACAACGTCCAATGAAACATTTTTGATCTACTTAGTGAAACAATTCCAATATACTTGGCGCAACAGCGTGCAACATTTAAAAATAATTCAATAATAAGCTAATTTTTTTCATCGGATTATATTCATATGCGGTCTTGTTTTAAAGATTTAATTGCAACGGATTTAATGGTGCAATCGGAACATGATTTGGATAAATATTTTAAGAGAAAAAGTAGTTTAAAGTTCGCCTGATCTATACATGATGGATGGCTGGCGCGCGCGTGCATGGATCGGACGGTCACGCGAGGCGTCCGATTTTTCGTCTTGTGCCGTACGTACGACGCGTAGCACGCTCCAAAAAAATCTTTTTTAAAAAAAACTCGCATACTCACTTAGGATGAGAGTCGGACTCCTAATTACTTCATAATTTCTGCCAAGCCATAAGAAAACAATATATAGGATATGGCCATCATCTCAAACTAGAGATCTGAATTGGGTATTATAGTATCTTAAAATAACATTTCTATATACTTTTTAGACAAAAACTATCTAACAATAATACGATTAAGATAGGCTTCACCCATTGCAACGCACGGACATATTTTCTAGTTACAAAACAAAGGTAAGTACACCAAATTAATTAACAATAGAGTAATTAAAACTTATACTAAATAAACTTTTTCCTTTTTCTTAAAGAGAAAAAGAATATCTCTTCCTACCATGCCTGCCAGCTACATATCAGCTGCGCAAGAGACTCATATATACTATTTTATCATACAATTCTTTCGCAGTACTAACACATAAGGTTTCATCTAGCTACACAGCGAAGTGCTAGCTAGAACTCTTCCTCCTGCGCACGCACGTTACTCCTCCATCTCAGCAGCGTGAGACGGCGAGAGAGCCCCGGAGTAAAAGCCCAGGACGCAGCCGCACTTCTCCACCTGCGCCACCTCCTCGCACGCCCCCGTCCTCGGGTCGTGCAGCCGTACCGCCCCCTCGTACCCCCTCGCCCACACCGCCATCCTCCCGTCCCCCACCATCGCCAGCGGCTGCGCCACCTTCTCCCTGCACAACCACCTCACCTCCTCCTCCTTCTTCTTCCTCCTCTTCTTGGCTTCGAGCGCCCGCCGCGCTTCGCCTCCGCTGCGCCGCGGGTGGCTCGTCGGTTCTTCTTCCCACCCGCGGAGGATGTTCTTGATCGGGAGCGAGTGGAGCTTCGTCCATGTCGTGGTGTTCGGCGTTAGGGACCAGAGGTTGATGGTCCTGCCGGGGTAGTCGTGGTGGACGGCGACGAGGCGGCCGTCGAGCGCGGCGAGGCCGAGGTTGGGCGCTGCCCGCGGTGGCGCTGGTCGGCGGGAGCGGGCCGCCCATCAGCGCCGGCCTCCACTGCTCCGTCGCGAGGTCGAACGCCGCGATGGTGTCGCACTCGACGCCGCGGTCGCGCGGGGCGGAGGTGGTGCCGGGGAGAGGAAGTGGACCACGCCGCCGACGGTCGCGCTGCTCCGGTGATCCCGTGCTCGATCCTCATCGCGGGTGGCTTCCACGTCGCCCTCCACTGGCAGCCGCCGCCGGCGCCGGTGGGGATGGTGAGGACCTCGCTTGACTGGGACCCGTTGGCGGAGGCGTAGACGTGGAGCAGCTTGTGCTCGCCGGTGGCGGGCACCTTCCCCAGCGTGTACCCGGAGGAGACGTTCCTCCCCGTCGCCGCCGAGCAGCCCATCGAGAGGTCGGTCAGGTCGCCGGTGGCCACGTCGACGACGCGGAGCAGCCCGTCGCCGGGGCTCACGACGCAGATCATGTCGCCGCCGGCGCAGACCCTGAGGCCTGGCCTGCTCAGCCCGTCCATCCGCCTGACGACCTCGCCGGAGTACGCGTCCATGAGGGTGATGTCGGTGAGGTCCTCGGCGATGTGGTACACCGCGCCGACGACGAACGCGTCCCCGCCGCCGCCGCCGCCGCCGCGGAGAGAGCACTGCATGTCCCGCCACGCGCCGCAATACCTCTGCAACGCCTCGTCGTCAACATGGGCCTTCTCCGTCGTGCGGTTTCTCGGCGGCGCCGCCATTGATGACGCCACGGCGAGCTGGTCGAGACGGCTTGTGAATCTAGTTCCGGAGGCGCACTGATTACGTAGTACGAGTTATCGAGGGCGACGGTGGCGGGCGCGCTTAATATGGCGCGAGCGCTTAGTTCGAATCCGAATTTAAGCCCGAACACAATTTAATTTGGATCCGATTTATATGCCGGGACGCTTAGTTCGAATCCGAATTTAAGTCCGAACACGATTTAAATTGGATCCGATTTGGAGTGAGATCAAGACTGGCATTGGCACGTTGTCGCGTGTAGGAATTGATTTCTGTTTGTCTTCTGTAGAGCAGAGTGTGAAGAGATGTATATGAGTTTTGTATTAATAATTTGCATTAATTATTCTACTCCCTCCGTTTCACAATGTAAGTCATTCTAGCATTTCTCACATTCAACATCAATATGAATGTGGGAAATGTTAGAATGCCTTACATTACGAAACGGAGGAAGTAGCCTCTTATCTTATTATGTCTACTTACTTGATTATACTATATTAGCTAAGTTGAATTAGTTATTACTTCTTTTGTACAAGTAAATACTTATTTCAAAAGATAAAAATAAAAATATAAAACCTATTTCACGGCAGCACGTTATTTCATTGAGTTCAGACTGTTTCTTTTTCTTTTTTATGAAAGATCATTGCCGTCATTACTTAAAACCTTTGCCTAAAAAAATCGGCTTCAGACTTGATAGCATGTGTAATGGACTAGGCTTTTTTAAGGGAAAGACTGTAGGGTCCTATATGGTGGAAATCACAAATATTTCGGGGGTACCGATAGAAGCGAAATTGTGGACATTGCAGAAATTTCGGTTAGAAAAAAAGTTGAAATTTGAATAAAATTTTGTTTAATTCAAAAAATTGAAGGGTAGCAAATCACTTTTGGACTAATTCTGAAACTTCAGCTCCTGGACCCGTTCTTCTTGCTAGCAGAGGAGGGCTATCTCCCTTCAATCTTAAGTTGTTAACTTTTGGACTAAGTTGTTAACTAGCATTAACAAAGTCCAAAATTTCAGATTGCATCCAAGCTTCTCAAACGGCCGTCCCTCAAATGGAGTTGTAAAAATGTCTGAAAAACTTGTCCAAGGAGGAGATGAGGGGTCTGAACTCTGAACCTGATGAACACCTAGTTTCTTGAGGCAGGTACTGCACCCAAACAATCTCTTCAGAGTTCAAATCACCCCCACAAGCTCAGAGTTTGCACAAGCACCAGGAAATCAACCATTAGTTGATCTGCCATCATCACAACAACTTGCTCAGTCGGCGTCCGAAAATGCTCTGACAAGAGTAAAGAGTGGACTGTGTTTTCAGAATTTTAAGCTCAGTGCAAAACCGTAGTAGCATTCACATTCAGTCATTCAGAATTTCAGATATCACAAAATCCGTTTGACAGCCAACCATTAATGAATTATTAATGGTCGATTTGGTTGAATTGAATGTGCTTATGTTGCATTAATTATTGTAGGTTCTTATCTGATTATCTCCAATGAAGGCAGTAAACATACTTGATTCTTTTGTTTTTGCCAAAAGTTTACTCTGCATGATTTAGATTGAGTGCAGGCTCTAAAGTCTGAACTTCAGAGGAGTTAAGAACATAGAACTGTGCCAACGGGCGGTAACCTCATCAGTGTTCCTCAAGACAAAAGACAAATCAAGGGACTTCGAACTTCGTCAACAGCTGGATTTGCTCAATACGTCAAATTTTATTTTATTTTTGTGATATTCATCCTGAATCTTTCTTATGGTTCTTTTCTTCAGTGTCAGCTTCAGGCCTTCAGCGATTGGCAATACTGCAATAGCCAATAGGCTGCAAACATCATTTGTTCAGTGTCACCTTCAGCAAAACGTATGTATAGCTTGAGCAGAGCTGCAAAATTCAGACCAACCTCACCTCGAATTTCGAAGCTATTTTTTTCTAAATAACTTTCAAATCGAATCGCAAAGACAATATATTTCATCAAACTTTCCCAAAAATGGGAAACTCACCAGATCTTTCCGCGCGCGAGCGCGAGGCTGATCCCGCGAAGCCGCCGCCTTTAAATAGCCTCCTATCCGTTGCTCTCCCATCCCCATCCCCTCCTCGATTCAAATCGCCTCCTCCTCTCTTCCCAACCAAACCCTCCTCCCAAACCCTAGAAATTCCTCTCCTCTCCTGCGGATCGAGAGCCATGGCGGCGGTGGCTGGAGATGGGCTCCCTCCGGGGCTCAAGTTCGAGCCCAAGGACGACGAGCTCGTCGCCCGCTTCCTCCTCGCGCGCATCCAGGGTAAGCCCCTCCCCCTCCACGGCGTCATCCTCGACGCCGATCCCCTCTGCGCGCCGCCATGGAGGCTTCTTGCGGATCATGGCAGGGGCGACGACGCGTTCTTCTTCGCCGACGCGCGGGCCAAGAACGGCAAGGGGAGCCGGCAGAAGCGCACCGTTGAGGGCGGAGGGTACTGGCAGGGGCAGAGGATGTGCGTCGATGGTGAGAAGCTGGTCGTTCCCGATGGCGGCGGCGGCGGCGGCGTGGAGATCGCGTGGCGCAAGTACGTCCTCAGCTACTTCGCGGATGGCGAGAAGGGGAGCTCGGGGTGGGTGATGCACGAGTACGCCATCACGGCACCGGCTGACCTCGCGTCGTCGGCGATGCGGTTGTACCGCATCCGGTTCAGCGGCCACGGCAAGAAGCGCAAGAGGGAACCGGAATCTCAGAGCGACCACCACCACCAGATCGCAGTGGCGGAGACTGCTATGCTCGAGGACAGCGCGCCGCCGCCACAGCCGGTTCATCCTCCTGCAGCGATGGTGAACTGTGTCTCTGACGACACCGATCAGGGCTTCTCCGGTGCCGTTCCTCCTCCTGCACCGGTGGTGCACCATACCAATGACTCTGACGTCACCGATCGGTACTCTTCCCTGGTGTTCTCTGATCAACCCGGGTCAATCTATGAGGATGAGTTGCAGAGCTTTGTGCCTGAGTTCGCCGCGCGCAACCTGTTCGTCTCTTTGCCAGAAGGAAGCCATGAAGCTGAACCGGCGCAATCTGATGTTGGAGGTCCAGAGAACATGGATGATCAGAGCTGCTCCGGCGTGGTGTTTGCTAATCTTCCCGAGCTGATCGTCTTGCCATCGGCGCCATCGCTGGACAATCAAAACGACGAGGCGCCAGTGTTCTTTGAGTTTCCAGAGAGCACGGATGACATGGTTGGCTGCTTTGACTTCGCCTCCATGGACGACCAGAGCTGCACTAGCGCCATATCAGAGGAGCCCTTTCTTCCTCCTGCAGGAATGGTGAACCATGACGATGGCTATGCCTCTGACAACGCCGATCAAGGTTGCTCCGGCGCCGTTCCTCTTCCTGCAGCAGTGGTGGACCTTCCCAATGAGACTGACGGTGCCGATCAGAGCTGCTCTGGCGTGGGGGACAACTCTACCCTGGTGTTTTCTGATCTTACCCGGTCAATCGATGAGGATGAGCTGCAGAGTTTTGTGCCTGAGTTCGTCTCTCTGCCACAAGGAAGCTGTGAAGCTGATGCTGAAGCTGACAGCGGTGGTGGCGTAGCGCCGACGCAGTTTGCTGAATTTGGAGGTTCAGAGAGCATGGATGACCCATTGAACTTTCCAGCAGAAGCCGGTGGCGGCGGTGGCCGTGCAGCACCGGCATCGTCTTGGGTGCCATCGCAGGACAACCAAAATGATGAGGCGCCAATGTTCTTCGAGCTTCCAGAGAGCCTGGATGACATGGTTGGCTGCTTTGACTTCGCCTCCATGGACGACCAGAGCTGCACTAGCGCCATATCAGAGGAGCCCTTTCTTCCTCCTGCAGCAATGGTGAACCATGACGATGGCTATGCCTCTGACAACGCCGATCAAGGTTGCTCCGGCGCCGTTCCTCTTCCTGCAGCAGTGGTGGACCTTCCCAATGAGACTGACGGTGCCGATCAGAGCTGCTCTGGCGTGGGGGAC
>CM020184.1:8458730-8479823 GCA_009805545.1 Oryza longistaminata
CGAGCTCGAGCCGAGCCTATTCTACCTTCGAGCTTTTAGGCAAGCTCGGTTCGAGCTCGTTCGAGCTCGAGCTCGGTCTAGCTTGGTCATAAGTAGTATAATATATATTTTAATGATAATCTTTTGATAAGTATAATTATTTTCTAGTTAATCACACTAATAAAAGAGTAGAAAATGATTAAAATAAATATATTGTGCTAACACATGCTAATTTATTGTGTAAATAGATACTAATATATATATTTACCTATTAGTTTATTATATTAATAAGGTGAACATGCAATATGAACTATAAATAGTCAAGCTCGGCCAGGCTCGGTAAAAGCTCGAGCTCGGCTCGGTAAAGCTCGCGAGCTTTTGCTCAGGCTCGGGTTCGGCTCGTTTGAAGCTCGAGCCGAGCTCGAATCGAGCCTAGGACGAGCCAAGCTCGAGTAGCTCGCGAGCCTCGAGCTTTTTTGACAGCCCTACCTAGCAATAATAATCCACATAGTCAAGGATATAAATGGTTACACTAGATTGATGGAAGATCAAAGATACAAGTATCAGCTTTGGATACACTACTGATTCATTAAGAAGAAATGGATCACTAGTGATAAAATGGCTCATCTGAAATAAGCAAAGATTTATAGGTTAAAACAACAGACTGCTGCTGACAGACAATGTTCAGAACAAGAAGCAGATTGGGTGGCAGTTTCTCTGTGAAAGTGAAACCTATTTTGGAGAGGAGCGGTTCTTGGGTGGCAGTTTCTCATTACTCAGCTCTTTCCCTTTCTGTTGACGGATTTGGTAATGTTTACATTCACCTGTAAATATTGGGCTGCATATTAGACACTCAAGTTCAGAGCCTATTAGTGCAGGTTAGGAGTCAAGAGTCTCAGACTGAGATAGGTGTCCTGATGAAGTGATGATCGTCGACCAACTAGTCGGTTTGATATATAGAAAGATTGTAGTAATTCAGATATTCACAAAAAATTGGCGGCTCGCCGATTCGTTCAAAAAAAAAAAATCAGATATTCACAAAGCCCCTTTCAGGCTTCCGGTCAGAAGCTTTGAAGGTTTCAGGGGTAACCTCAGTTTTCTTCCTGCAGCTAAGATTGAAAACAAAGTGAATCTTATCTCGTGTATGCTAATCAGAGAATTTTGGGATGAAGTCTGTATCCATTGAGTTCGCTCAAAGAGTATATAGATGTATACAACAGACGTGAAAAGACAAGAATGCCATTTGCACTTAACAATGTATAGTTTAGATACAACTGCATCTGTTGTGACTAATAGGTGAAGTTGTTATCCTGTGTGATCTGACCTGTAATATTCACGTCCGACAATATAAAAGGAAGGCAAAGCCTGATGACTGATGTTTACAGGATTTGTCAGGGACTCTTGTCTTATACTAGAACTCATCTCTAGTTCTTCTCTAAAAATGTGAGATGAGCTGTACAATGTTCAATTATGTTCAAGACTTGAAGTAAGTTCTAACTCTTTGTTCAGCGGGAAATTGACTGGTCTGTTAAGTAAATTAAGTGATCACCTTGCCTGTATATATTGTTACTGATAGGGTAGTTAACACCCAAACATTGGATATTGGCACAATAGAGAAACAACTGACAGAGTGAAGGACAAATAATCCCTTTGCAGAATCCTTCAGTCTCAATACAATGATGAGCAACTCTTTTGCAAATTCCTGGGAAAAAAAAACTTGCAATGAGTTATTGTGATCTTCATCCTGAATCTTTTCCATGGTTCAATCCTTCAGGTTTAGATCAGATGAAATCGACGTTACATGCATTACATTTTCTGGTCCATGGAGAACTGGAGATGTAATCGAATAGAGAAAATACAGAAAACGACCTCTCTAAATGTTAAGCTCAGTACTGCAAGCTGTAGCCTTCAAAAGTTCAGATATCTCAAAAGGCGTTTGATACCCAAGCTCATGGAGTAATCTTGTGTACAACATGGGGCACAAATCCTATCTGCCATGGTCGAACAACGCACATCGAGGTTGATTTTCATTTTGCGCGACAATAGGATGTTTTGATCCATTTCCACTCAGGATCAAGTTTCAGATAATTTCAAAAAGCACCTTTGGTCTGAAGCTTTGGAGATATCTAGAGTAACACTAAGTTACTTCCTGCAGCTGAGATTGAAGAAGTGTGTAAAACATAGTGTAAGTCATATCGTGTATAGTTTAGATCCAAATCGTATCAGTTGTAAGCAATAGATAGTTCTTATCCTGTGATCTTGACCTGAACTATTCACATCTGACAATATAACATAAGGCTTGCCAGATGATATCAGGTTTGAAGGATTTCTACAAACTCATGTATTTTTTTAACTCATCTCTAGTTTCTTTTTTATATATGACTTGGGCAGTATAATGCTGAAGTATGTTCTAACTGGTTACCATATTTTTACTGGTACACAATTACACATTAAGTAAGTTCTAACTCCTTTAATTTGGAAAATCACAGATTCTTTTCCCCAAACTGATCCATAATCCATTGGTAATCATCTTTTTCCCAATATTTCCAACTGAAAATCACAGACACAACAGAGTACAGTCAGATATATCCAACTGAAACTCTGTTTTCTCCCATGTCTCAATGTCCTATTTTAATCAGTCAAATCAGGATTCTGGCGTGTATAAAATCCTACATGGGTAACCATGAATTGGCAATAGGCTGCAAACTAAGAGAAATCTTCAGTGTCACCGTCCGCAACACATATGTCCAGCCTGAGCAACGCCTGCAAATTACAAACTGATTTCAGCTCGAATTTTGAAGCTACTCTAAATAACTTCCAAACCAAATAGCTATAAGACGATATTTTCATCAAATTTTCCAGAAAAAGGAAACCCCCGAAGCATCCACCGCCTTAACCCCAACTTCCCGCGCGCGCGACAGCCGACTTTAAATTACCTCCTATCCGTTGCTCCCATCCCCATCCCCTCCTCGATTCGAATCGCTTCCTCTCTTCTCAACCAAACCCTCCTCCCAAACCCTAGAAATTCCTCTCCTCTCCTGCGGATCGATCCATGGCGGCGGCGGCTGGAGATGGGCTCCCTCCGGGGCTCAAGTTCGAGCCCAAGGACGACGAGCTCGTCGCCCGCTTCCTCCTCGCGCGCATCCAGGGTAAGCCCCTCCCTCTCCACGGCGTCATCCTCGACGCCGATCCCCTCTGCGCGCCGCCATGGAGGCTTCTTGCGGATCATGGCAGGGGCGACGACGCGTTCTTCTTCGCCGACGCGCGGGCCAAGAACGGCAAGGGGAGCCGGCAGAAGCGCACCGTTGAGGGCGGAGGGTACTGGCAGGGGCAGAGGATGTGCGTCGATGGTGAGAGGCTGGTCGTCCCCGATGGCGTGGAGATCGCGTGGCGCAAGTACGTCCTCAGCTACTTCGCGGATGGCGAGAAGGGGAGCTCGGGGGGGGTGATGCACGAGTACGCCATCACGGCGCCGGCTGACCTCGCGTCGTCGACGATGCGGCTGTATCGCATCCGGTTCAGCGGCCACGGCAAGAAGCGCAAGAGGGAACCGGAATCTCAGAGCGACCACCACCACCAGATCGCAGTGGCGGAGACTGCTATGCTCGAGGACAGCGCGCCGCCGCCACAGCCGGTTCATCCTCCTGCAGCGATGGTGAACTGTGTCTCTGACGACACCGATCAGGGCTTCTCCGGTGCCGTTCCTCCTCCTGCACCGGTGGTGCACCATACCAATGACTCTGACGTCACCGATCGGTACTCTTCCCTGGTGTTCTCTGATCAACCCGGGTCAATCTATGAGGATGAGTTGCAGAGCTTTGTGCCTGAGTTCGCCGCGCGCAACCTGTTCGTCTCTTTGCCAGAAGGAAGCCATGAAGCTGAACCGGCGCAATCTGATGTTGGAGGTCCAGAGAACATGGATGATCAGAGCTGCTCCGGCGTGGTGTTTGCTAATCTTCCCGAGCTGATCGTCTTGCCATCGGCGCCATCGCTGGACATCGCAGGACAACCAAAATGATGAGGCGCCAATGTCCTTCGAGCTTCCCGAGAGCATGGATGATATGGTTGGCTGCTTTGACTTTGCCGCCATGGATGGCCAGAGCTGCGCTAGCGCCGTGTCAGAGACTGCTCTGATCGAGGGGCTCGTTCTTCCTCCTGCAGCAATGGTGAACCATGACGATGGCTATGCCTCTGACAACGCCGATCAAGGTTGCTCCGGCGCCGTTCCTCTTCCTGCAGCAGTGGTGGACCTTCCCAATGAGACTGACGGTGCCGATCAGAGCTGCTCTGGCGTGGGGGACAACTCTACCCTGGTGTTTTCTGATCTTACCCGGTCAATCGATGAGGATGAGCTGCAGAGTTTTGTGCCTGAGTTCGTCTCTCTGCCACAAGGAAGCCGTGAAGCTGATGCTGAAGCTGACAGCGGTGGTGGCGTAGCGCCGGCGCAGTTTGCTGAATTTGGAGGTTCAGAGAGCATGGATGACCCATTGAACTTTCCAGCAGAAGCCGGTGGCGGCGGTGGCCGTGCAGCACCGGCATCGTCTTGGGTGCCATCGCAGGACAACCAAAATGATGAGGCGCCAATGTCCTTCGAGCTTCCAGAGAGCATGGATGATATGGTTGGCTGCTTTGACTTTGCCGCCATGGATGGCCAGAGCTGCGCTAGCGCCGTGTCAGAGACTGCTCTGATCGAGGAGCTCGTTCTTCCTCCTGCAGCAATGGAGAACCATCACGATGACTCTGTCCCTGACATCGCCGATCATGGCTGCTCCGGCGCCGTTCCTACTCCTTCAGCAGTGGTGGACCTCCCCAATGACTCTGACGGCGCCGATCAGAGCTACTCCGGCGTGGTGGACGATTCTCTTCCCGGGTACTATGAGGCTGAGCTGAAGGACGCCAGCGGTGGTGCAGGGTCCATGATGTCATCGCCGGACAAGCAGAAGGAGCACTCCTCATCGGGCGTCATGGACGTGGAGGCCACTGGTTTTGGAGTTCCAGACAGCATGGATGGCCTGAGCTGCATCGACTTCACCATTGATGATGAGCTGTTCGATCTATGGAGCTAGAGATGGATTAGCAGTGACATTGTCCTTTGTAGAAAGAGATTCTTCTGTACATGTAGAAGCAGAGATGTATAGGAGCTTAGTCCTCTGATGGTCACTGTATTTATTAGCAAAGCCGAGATCATTAGCTGTTGATAGGTTGAATCAAATGTGCTTATGTAGCACTAATTGTATTATCTGATTATATCTAATGAAAGAAGCCAAATTATTAATTGATTCTTCTTTTAATTCCAAAAGTGTACTCTGAATGAGCTGTATTTAGTTCAGACTGCCAAGTCTGAACTTCAAAAAAGTTCAGACATGAGTTAATCGATTCTTGATCATGTACTGAAAATGTCAAGTAATTGTGAACACCTAAATTTGAGTCACAAATCAATTTAGGAAGCTGATGTATTAATCTCCAGCAGTTAAAGCATAATAGGCAAACATTATCGTCATCAAGTAAGTTGCTTCAAGATTGTCACTCCACATACTAACTCTGCCGTAGCATTGTATTCAGCCTGTGTGATTGATCGTGAGACAGCGTGAGCACCAGGAGATATGAAGTTAGGTACAAGGCACAGTACATTGCCATTAGTTGATCTGGTGATGATCAGAAAAATCTGCTCTGTCCGTGTTTGAAAACGGGCTGAAAAAAGCTTGATTGCATTCTCTGAATTTTGAACTCAGTGCAAAAACGTGCCTTCAGAAGTTCAGAGTACTGACGCACATCTGTAGGAGCTTGTAAATACTAACTCACCCTGTCATCATCAAGTATTGTAGCACACCAGCACCAGCAGTAGTCTAGTATAGCTTCTGAAAGTCTGAAGTCTGAACATGACATAAAAGTGCCAATCTGTTTGGCAAATACCTGTCCGGTGTGGCAGATCAATGAGATACCTCTTTTCATTTATTTGTGCCAGCATCAGTTCATCACCAGATAGCCTATTTGCTTCAATGCTCAGAAAATACGACAGCCCACATATATCCTTGATTGCAAACTCTGCTGCAATTTTGCTGAATTCGTAGAATATCAGATTGTCCAGATGAGCTAGCAATACAAATCCACATAGTCAAGGATATAAATGGTGACAATAGATTGATGGAAGATCAAAGATACAAGTATCAGCTTTGGATACACTACTGATTCATTAAGAAGAAATGGATCACTACTGATAAAATGGCTCATCTGAAATAAGCAAGGATTTATAGGTTAAAACAATAGCCTGCTGCTGACAGACAATGTTCAGAACAAGAAGCAGATTGGGAGGCAGTTTCTCTGTGAAAATGAAACCTATTCTGGAGAGGAGCGGTTCTTGGTGGTGAGAATTTTAGTACATGACTATTACACAGCTCTTTCCCTTTCTGTTGACGGATTTGCCAATGTTTACATTCACCTATGGATGTCCATTGGACAGCTCTGAAACGAATTTCAAGGTATCTGAAGTATCCTGTGGATATTGGGCTGCATATTAGACAGTCAAGTTCAGGGCTTCTACGATCTGAGCTGCATCGACTTCACCATTGATGATGAGCTGTTCGATCTATGGAGCTAGAGATGGATTAGCAGTGACATTGTCCTTTTGTAGAAATAGATTCTTCTGTAGATGTAGAAATAGAGATGTATAGGAGCTTAGTCCTCTAATGGTCACTGTATTTATTAGCAAGCTAAGATCATTAGTTGTTGATAGGTTGAATTGAATGTGCTTAAGTAGCACTAATTATTATCTGATTATCTGCAATAAAGGCAGTAAAATTCTTACTTGATTCTTTTTTAATTCCAAAAGTGAACCCTGCACGAGTTGGATTGAGTTCAGACTCTCAGGTCTGAAGTTTAGAAAAGTTCAGGCTTGAGTTAGTTGATCCTTGTTCATGGACTGTACATGTCAAGTAATTGCGAACACTTGAATTTCCCAAAACTCATTTTCATTAGCATCCAGTTTAGGCACAGAAGATGAGCAGAGTACAGTTGTGTTTGATGTCTTCTGAATTACACAATATCCTGTTTGAATTGAATACAAGTGACTGGCAACCGGCTGCAAGAAGAGTAATTTCCAGAAGTAAACGAGAATATAGTACAGAAGATTCGATGCAAATTTCACATATAACACAGATCATCCTGGCATTTTTCTTGAATCAAAATATCAAATTGCACATAAGCCACAGTAGCCACCCAACAAGCAGCTGCAAAGTAAGGTTGCAGTTCCCCTGAATTATGTCAGATACCAGAATGTATGCTGACAGGTACACTTTACATTATGTTTACTTAAGAATGTACAAAATAAATAAATAAAAACACCTAGCATCTTCAAGAATTTGCAACAGCTTTGCTGGCTCCAATGCAACATGAGATCAACCCCAGCATTTTATGGTTGTGTCCAAAGATGATTTCCAAAACCAAAAGCAATAGAAATGGTTTCCTGCATAAGTGATTAACTGCAAACTGAAGTGTGTAACATAATATTACAATGCTACACCATGTCACCATTTTGTAAACTCAGTAGGCTTCCTGGGTACATGCCAACTTCAGCAAGATGTCTCATCTTGACTTCCGCAAAACTGCTGGTTCTTGGATCATATATGAGTAGTAGTCCTGTCGATCCTAACCAGATGAGTATCCTCCCATCATCTAATACCAGCAATGGCTTTACATCGTACTCAATAACAGGGATGAATGATTCAGTCTGAATGCTATATTCTTTAACCCATGCACGGGTCTCATAATCGGTTAGAAACCATAGGTCCATGGTTGAACAAAACCGCTGGTGATACACTAGAACTAAATAGCCTTTCAACTCAGCCAGACAAAGTTGATGCCAAATTGAGAAATACTCCTGTGGATCAAAATCACCGTCGAATACAAAGCTGCTGCTAATTGGTCCCTGGATGTCTTCCCTCCATTCCTCAGTCTCAAGGTCGAAAGAAAAGATGAAGTCTGGATGAATGCCAGCTCCCAGTCCACTAATAATCATAGCATCATATAGAGCATCCATCAAGAAGTACACCACCCCCTTAACGACGACACCACTGTTCGCCTTTTGCATCTCAACAAAGAACTGACGGCTCTGTTTTCCCTTCCAACGTGCATGGCCTTGGCCTGTGCCACCCTTGACTGTAAAGACCTCACAGAGCTGAGGGAGCTCAAGGTCTGTAAATCCGTGACGGTTGAACATCCGGAGCACCTTGTACTCTCCCATGGAGGCGATACGCCCAAATGCAAATGAGGTGTAAGGTTTGCGGAGGTGGGCATGGTACATGTGCTCCTCTGCTGGACTTTCAGGCAAGTCGTATACAGCTCCGATGGCCGGATTAAGCACACGGCAGCTGTTCCAACGTGTGGCTACACAGACCAAATCGAGGTGTGTGCACAACACCTTGTGGCCAACCGGGATTCCTATCATCTTAAGCACATTGCCTGCCAAATCCATGATATGAACATGTGTCTTGTCATCTCTAAATGTGGCCAAGAGGAGCGGCTGTCTGTGGTGAGCTGCGTGTGCCTTGATGAAAAGGGGATCGGAGGTTAGGGACTGCCATGCCTGGCAGATAACACGGAGGCAGCAGAGCTACTTGGCTGGGAGCCGCACCAGGACGTCGAACAGCACGTCCAAAGGGAGGATGCCAGAGTTTGAGGAATCAATGCATCTTCCTGGCCTGTTCGGTTAGTGGGGAAGAACACCTCATGGCCATCTCCAAAGCCTACAAGCATTCAATATTTAGCATCAGGAAAGGAAAACACATGTGCGTACAGACCAGGGTTCACAAACCCAATGAAAACCTGATTTCCTGGGACGGCTCGATAACACAAAACCACTCAGTTTTTCCGGTCAAGTTCAAAAAAATCAAACTAAAAACCACTCAGTTTTTCCGGTCAAGTTCAAAAAAATCAAACTAAATTTTAATTATTTTTTTTAAAAAAAAAAGCGTCCGAATCACATTGGTTTTTGCCGGTTTACCAACGGTTTTCACGGAAACCGGAGATATATTGTGAATCCTGGTACAGACCAACTTGAAGTGCAATTTACTCAAAGGCAAATCGTTCATTTTTCTTTTAGACAATGAGTGGAAACCGATCTTTTCCATACAAATGATGCTACTTTGATCGTTACCATTAAGAACCTAAATTTCCTCGAAGTTTATGAACAAATTGATGTTTGGAACAAAGTTAACTGCTTCAATAAATATCAAAATTTCAATTCTACATGTTCTCTAACATAAAGGGTCCGATTCTATATATTCTAGGGTTCCATTCTATATATTCTCTAACACAAAGGGCTAGGTAAGTGTAGAATCTGAAATAAACCCCAACTCGGCAAAGTGGAGGTGTGATGGCCTCATCAGATCGATGTCCTAATAGAGGCTGAGCAGCCGAAATTTCGTGTTCCACAGAGAGAGAGAGAGAGAGAGAGAGAGAGAGAGAGCTCACCAGGTCGGGCCGGCCGCGAGGGCCTCCGCCGCCGCCGCTTCCGCTAGGTCGATGCGCCGCCGGCGCCGGCAGGGAGATCGGAGACGGCGCAGCGCGGAGGGCGGAGGGCGACGCCGGTGGGGAGTGTGACGTGTTCGTCGTGTTCTTTAGTTGCTACTATGTTTATATGGGCTTTTCATGGGCCGGGCCTAAACGAGGCCCAAAAGGAAGAGCAGAATGGTCATTACAGTCAGGTTTACAATTTCAACAAAAAGAGACCGGTCAGTTTTCACGAGATCTCGTGATTTCGAGGCGGCTGGATTTCGAATGATTTTCTAGAAATACAAATTTGGGCATTACAATAAATTGAAATTCAACCGATATTTCGTCAAAATTTATAGGTTTCTGTGCAATTTTTATTCGTAGCTCACTGCATTCTCCATCATTGTTTTATCGTTTTAGAACAGTACTAGCAGTAACAACTATCGAGCTCAACTTAAAGCCGAATCGTAGTGTAATTAAAACTGATTCGGATCCGAATCGTATAAGCAAATTCATATTCGAATCGTACATTCCTATATATTCAATCATGTTGCCCGCCTCGCCTGCATCAACCTGTAGCTAGCTAGCTTCCGTAAAGCACGTAACAGCACAAGTCTAGACTCGGACAGCTACTCTCTTCGTTCTAAAATAAACGAAGCTAGTACAAAGCCGAGAAAGTAGCTTCTTGATCTTATCAAAACTCGATCCACGCAGCTGACCGACACAACGTACGGTGGCGGCCGGCTTGCGGCATGGGTGGAGTGGTTTTGTCTGACGTGGAGGTGAGCATGATGGAGCAGGGGAAGACAACAACACTGCCGCAGAAAGTGAGTGTCACGCCCGAGCATGAGAGGCCAGAAGCTTTGTTGGACGCCAACTTGAAGATATTGCTAATGGTAAGCTTGTGTTCTATATATATACACTCCCTCCCCCTCCTTTTTTTTTTTTGACGCCGTTGATTTTCTAAAATTTTAAATTTGATCAACCAATTGTCTTGTCAAAAAAATTATGTAATTATTGTTTATTTTGTTGTAGCTTGTTTTGTTGTTACAAGTATTTTAACCATGACTTGTGTTTGTACGAAACTTTTGGATTAGACAATTAGCCAAACATATGTGCAAAAGTTAATATTGTCAAATATAAAAAAACAGAGAGAGTATAGTATGCCTTGATCTGGAAATTATCTATATTAAGAAAAATATCCTGTAATTATTAATAGGAAAAGTCCATATTTGCTCCCTCAACTATGGTCCTAGTCCGATTATCTCTTAACTATGAACGTTTAATTTGATCCCTCTACTCTTGAAACTATTCGTATTTCATCATTGGCCTAAACCAGGGTGTTTTTCGAAGACATAGCGTCACTTGATATCCTTATTAGAAATAGAATATATAAATATATAACGTCTATGATAGATAGAGAAAACGGAGGTGAGCTTGACACGTAGATAATTAGTATTTTTATTTTTGTTGTTATTTATTATTGATTGGTATGTTGATGTCATCACTAATTGCCTGTATGGACTCCATATAGACGCCACGTCATTTTAAGTACTTTATTTTTGAAATATAGAAAGAAAATCAATGTAACTGATAACTTTTTTTTTGTTATTACGTACAACTCAATCTTTTTGACTGAAAGTACAAATTTTCTCGTATATACGGTGATCCATGCATATATATTCTTCTAATCACTTTCTTTTCTGTCCTCATTTTCAGATAATTGTGACGGGCGTATCGCTGGGGGTCTTCGTCACTTGCCTTGTGTTGGCTTTTGTATTGGACTTAACTGCGGAGGGTAGGGCAATGGTAGTGTTTACGGCGCTAGTTGGTGTTGTCTACGGAGTGGCAGGCTATAACATCATTCGAGCATGCTAAGCGAAGCCAAACAAACTTTTTTTTCTCTTCTTTTAAGTTTAGTTTAGTTTGACGAACGGTACAAAAATTTCCAAGATTTCCGACTGTCATTTCCACTTTCCACTTTCCGACTGTCAGTATCAGTAATTATCGGTGTCGGCAATGGAAATGGTAATATCTTTTGGAAATGGTAGCGAAAATGGGATGGAGGTTTTTCCGACCGTTTTATCGGTAACCATATTTGTCTAGTAATTTCCGTCAAAATTCGAAAAGTTCCCCGGTGGTCTAGCTAGCCTAACCAACCAGAAGCCTATAAATGAAGGAAGTCTAGTAGGCTTGCAGCCTGTTAGGAATGGGAAGTGGCCAGGGGAAAAGGCTGTTAACTCTAAGACGTGACATGTGGACTTTGCTGAACTTTGGTCTCCTCAACTTATCGATGCTGAATTATTATTGAAGTTTGTTTATATTGTTCGTCGAAGTTATTATCATATCATTAATCATCATATAATAGTGTTATGTGGAGTGTGATGATGCACGAATGAAGTTGCCACTGTCCATTTCTCCGGTTTGACAGAAGTGGAGACGATTGGCACCAGGTCAGCAACTGCGCCACTGTCTGGGAGCCAATCATCTACCCAGAAAGATGTTCCTCCATCCCCCACCTTGATCCTTGTGGGAGTGGCAGTTCTAAAACAGTCGTCGATCGCCTTGTCCCGCACTGGCTTCAGTCCGCACCATGGATGCTTGAGGGTGCTTCCATTGCAGCAACGGCCAACGCAATTGCAAGGCTGTGCCAAGCAGCTGGAGATTTTCAAACCCTGCATTCATATATTGTTAACTGATGGGGTATTTAACATCCGAACACTGGATACAACAGATAGTGTTTTAACTGTCTATACTTTTGTGGTTTCTCCTAATAGTGTTTGTATTTCAATTACAACCATCAGAGTGATAAGATTGTGCCCTCTGATACCCTTATAAAGATATCCCCAAGGTCTGATATTTAATTGATTATTGTTATCATTCACATATATATGCCTGCAGCATAATTATCGACCTTTCAGCATGACAGAAATTGTCCAAAAGAACAAATTGCAGAACTGCTCCTCTCATATAGCCTAAGTTAGTACTCAATTCTGATATGTTGAGCTTTCAGATTTCCAGTCCTAAATAGCAGTTCTACACTAGTGTAAGCAACACCACCAGACAGTACTTGATATTCTACAGGTTTGGGATCAATCTAGATAGCCAATTAAAGTGATATATGCTTAAGTACTATGAATGTTTGTGCGATTTTCAGTAAACTCTTTTATGCTTACGCTTCTATTATCCTTACCTGTGGTGTCCTCTCGCTTCCCCTTCGCCTTGGGCAGCACCTCCTTATGTTATCTGCATCATGACTGTGAGCCACCAATAATTCGTTGAGGTATAACCAGCAACGATATCTTCTAACTTGCAACACTCGATGCCCAAGGCCTATGTCTCAGATTTTCGTACAGCATAACAGCAAGAATTTAGAAGTCCAATTCATCTAATTGGAGTGGGCTAGCTGGGACATATTGCAACTTAGCTCTTGTTATATACTTTCTTCTCATATCAAAAGCATCCATATCTAATCATTGATTCCTAGTATGTACTCTTTGCTTCTGTAGAGCTGTCTTATATATCTTCCTGTGACAGACATATGATGTGTATAGTTTGGGTATGGTTGTGCTAGAAATTTTGGGAAGCACCCAAGAAATTTATTGCAACGTTTGACTTATCAAGGGACCCATGATATGACAATCAAGAAAATCCTGGATTCATGACCTTTAGCACCAACAAGAACAGAAGAATAAAACATGGCTTCCCTCGTTAATGTGGCGTTTTTCTTGCTTGAAAGCTTCCCTGCAAGCAAGACTAACAGTGCAGGAAGTTTACCAGATACTAATTGATTCTCAGACTTCTAGTTTCCTATCAACAAACTACAATGCACTTCTATTGGATAAACTCTGGGATTCATAAACTTGGTACTCTACTAAGGATTGCTTCTCCAATTCATTATCATAAATAGCATCTGAGTTTGAGTAAACTAAAAATCATATATTGCATTACCACGAATTTGGCAAATATGTCCAAAATTGACTATGCTTGCACGAAAGTCAAGTTCGTTAAGAATCCCAACATGCACAACCTTTTAAAGTTCAAATGTGGCATAAGATGAAGGGAGCACTAAGATAAATTGTGCTTCAGGAGTCAAGAGGTACAATGAACGGCTAGTAACTACTAACTAATGGTGGTGATCAATACAAATTGTACTCGGGTTTGCATATCACTATACCATTATTGTTATTTCATTGTCTTCTTTTACCATCCTTTTAAATCTACTGCTACACTTGTTCCTGATCAAGGCAGGTTACAGAAGTAAAGGCCCTATCTTTTCATATACTCTTTCAAATAAACCAAAATCATGGGAAACCAGCTATCGGGCCAAATGCAAACATAATGCATAGGTAGTTGCTGCGCGAAATACTGCAGGATTCAGAAAGCATTTCATGAATAACAAACACCTGAACATTTGTACTCCGTACAATCTACAATCATGAAAGCCTGGTTACCTGACTGTCATAGCCTCTTCGCTTCAAGAAGCAAGAGATGATAATTCAAGTTTGTAAAAAAAAAAAAAAAAATCCTACCAACATAATGAACTATGACAACTGATGCCCTTGTAGGCATTTCACTAGCAATCCGGATCAAATTGATCAAACATATAGCAATTCAACAAAGATGCTAAACTTTTATCTCCGAACCGTTTGTTTCATAGTGCCAATTCACACTAAGATTCCAACTGTACATATAGCAATTAACAACAGCAGTCCGCACCATGGATGCTCGAGGGTGCTTCCATTGCAGCAGCGGCCAACGCGATTGCAAGGCTGTGCCAAGCAGCTGGAGATCTTCAAACCCTGCATTCATATATTGTTAACTGATGGGGTATTTAACATCCGAACACTGGATACAACAGATAGTGTTTAACTGTCTATACTTTCATGATTTCTCCTAACCGTTTATACTTTCATGATTGTGCCCTCTGATACCCTTACGAAGATATCCCCAAGGTCTGATATTTAATTGATTATTGTTATCATTCATATATATATGCCTGCAGCATAATTATCGACATTTCAGCATGACAGAAATTGTTCAAAAGAATAAATTGCATAACTGCTCCTTTCATATAGCCTAAGTTAGTACTCAATTCTGATATGTTGAGCTTTCAGACTTTCAGTCCTAAATAGCAGTTCTACATTAGTGTAAGCAACACTACCAGATAGTACTTGATATCCTACAGGTTTGGGATCAATCTAGATAACCAACTAAAGTGATATATGCTTAAGTACTATGAATGTTTGTGCGATTTCTGTAAACTCTTTTATGCTTACGCTTCGATTATCCTTACCTGTGGTGTCCTCTTGCTTCCCCTTCTCCTTGGGCAGCACCTCCTTATGTTATCTGCATCATGACTGCGAGCCACGACATCTAACTAGTTACACTCGAGGCCCAAGGCCTATGTCTCAGATTTCCGTACAGCATAACAGCAAGAATTTTGAAGTCCGATTCATCTAATTGGAGTGGACTAGCTGGGACATATTGCTACTTAGCTCTTGTTATATACTTTCTTCTCATATCAAAAGCATCCATATCCAATCATTGATTCCTAGTATAGTATGTACTCTTTCCTTCTGTAGAGCTGTCTTATATATCTTCATGTGACAGAAATATGGTGTTTATAGTTTGGGTATGGTTGTGCTCGGAATTTTGGGAAGCACCCAAGAAATTTATTGCAACATTTGACTTATCAAGGGACCACGATATGACAATTAAGAAAATTCTGGATTCATGACCTTTAGCACCAACAAGAACAGAAGAATAAAACATAGTTTCCCTCATTAAGGTGGCATTTTCTTGCTTGAAAGCTTCCCTGCAAGCAAGACTAACAACGCAGGAAGTCTACCAGATACTAATTGATTATCAGACTTCTAGTTCCCTATCAACAAACTACAATGCACTTCTATTAGATTAACTATGGGATTCATAAGCTTGGTACTCTAGTAAGGATTGCTTCTCCAATTCATTATCATGAATAGTATCTGAGTTTGAGTAAACTAAAAATCATATATTGCATTACCACGAATTTGGTAAATTTGTCCAAAATTGACTATGCTTGCATGAAAGCAAAGTTCATTAAGAATCCCAACATGCACAACCTTTTAAAGTTCAAATGTGGCATAAGATGAAGGGAGCACTAAGATGAGTTGTGTTTCAAGAGTCAAGAGGTACAATGAGCGGCTTAGTAACTAATGGTGGTAATCAATACAAATTGTACTCTGTTTGCAAAACACTATATCATCATTGTTACTTCATTGTCTTCTTTTACCATCCTTTTTAATCTATTGCTGCACTTGTTGCTGATCAAGGCAGGTTACAGAAGTAAAGGCCCTATCTTTTCATATACCATTTCAAATAAACCAAAATCATGGGAAACCAGCAATTGGGCAAATGCAAACATAATGCATAGGTAGTTGCTGCGCAAAATACTGCAGGATTCCGAAAGCATTTCATGAATAACGAACACTTGAACATTTATACTCCGTACAATTTACAATCATGAAAGCCTGGTTACCTGACTGTCATAGCCTCTTCGCTTCAAGAAGCAAGAGATGATAATTCAAGTTTGTAAAAAAAAAAAATCCTACCAACATAATGAACTATGACAACTGGTGCCCTTGTAGGCATTTCACTAGCAATCCGGATCAAATTGATCAAACATATAGCAATTCAACAAAGATGCTAAACTTTTATCTCCGAACCGTTTGTTTCATAGTGCCAATTCACACTAAGATTCCAACTGTACATATAGCAATTAACAACAGCACATTTACTCACTTTGAAATTACTCACCGGATAGTAGATATATATGTACGCCTTTTTGCTTCCATCATCTAAGAAAATATAGATAGCTGTATACATACAAGAAGAAGAAGCAGAAGCAGCAGCAGCAGCAATGGTGGTCAAGCCGCGGCGGCGGTGCCTTCGTCCTCCTTCTTCTTCTTGGCCTCCTCCCCCTCCTCCTCCTTGGCCACATCGTCCTCCATCTCGGCGGCGAGGGACTCGAGCAGCACGGACTTAGGGTTCACCATGGGCGGGCCCTTCTCCCTCCCCTCGAGCTCGTCGAGATCGAAGGTGATGAGCCTGTCCCAGATCCCCCCCTCGAACAGCACCCCGACCTTGCCGTCGGTGACGCGCTGCACGATGCCGCAGTACATGTGGTAGGCGTTGTCGGGGTTCTTGACGAGCACCACCATCCCGGGGAGGAACAGCGGCAGCTCCGGTGCCCTCGGCCGCTCCGCCGTGGTCGCGGCGGCGCCGGCGGCGAGACCTTTCCTGTGCGCCGGCTTGGGGGGAGGCGGGTTCTTGGCGACGAAGTCCTTGAGGCCGATCTCGCCGCCGGGGAATCCGCCGGTGAGGCCCATCATCTCCTTGTCGAACGCGTCCGGGTCCACCCCGGACGCAGCCGGCGGCGGCGGCGGCGACTCCGCGGCCCTCGTCGGAAGAAGTGGTGGTGGATGGCGGCGCGGCGGGGGAGTCGGAGGCGAGCTCCTTGCGGATGCCGACCTCGCCGTTGCAGAGTCCCGGCCGCCGAGAGGTCGCGACGCGGACGAGAAGGTCGCCGAGGGTATGGGTGAAGGCACAACACGATGCGGCGGTGGTAGGTGGTGGGGCAGCGGGCGGAGGAAGGAGGCGGGGGTGGTGGGCGCCATTGGTGGAGCAGAGCGGAGCAGAGGATGTGTGGAAGTGACGAAGCCTTTAAAGCCGAGGTGGATGAGGACGGGGGGTGGCTAATGGGCGACTGGTACTACTATACGGAGTACAGTATATACTTAAAGTACTACTAGTACTACTACCACTGTAGTACTTTATACTACTACTACTGGAGTACTGGAGTACTAACTACTAGTACTAACTTTAACTAGAACTAGTAACTACTACACCAAAATATATTTTTATATGTATATATATTTTACGTATAAAAAAATATATACACATATACAAAAGTTTATATATGACGTATAACAAAGTTTATAAACGACGTATACAAACTTTATGTACGTTATATATTAAAAAATAAAAAAAGGAGAAAAACATCACGTATGCACATTTTGTATATACACATGCAAAGTTTATATATACTTTGTATACTGTATATACAAACTTTATATATGTGATATTTTTTTTTAAAAAAAAAGAACGCGGGCCTCCCACTGTGCACGGCCGCCACGCCCCCTCCCCCTCCTACGCGCGCCACACGTCCATCCGCGCAAGGGGAGGGGGCGCGACCAGTCGCCAATTAGCAATTTCGGATGAGGACCTCGTGTTTCTCGGCTGAAATTTTTACATTTAAGCCTCTTTTTATTTTTTTCATAAATAGGCCCCTAAAATTACTATTCTTAAGAAATACTCCCTCCGTAAAAAAAACCCAACCTAAGAGGAGATATAGTGTCCAGATTCGTTATACTGGGTGGGGTCAAATCTCCTCTTAGGTTGGTTTCTTCGGGACGGAGGGAATCACAAAATAACTCAATCTAGATTCGTTGTCTTAGGATAGGTAACATCCTATCCTATGTTGAGTTATTTTGGGGCGGAGGGATTAGACCTCTAAATTATTTAATTACGCCCTCTACTAGCCTTTTACTATGACGTGGTAGGCGACGAGCCCAAATCACGTCAAATGTGGTATAAGATTTTTACAGTCTACCTCTCAGCCAACTCATGTAGTGGTTAGCTCTTAAGTATAAACTATATGGTTCACATGTTTCTCTCACATATTTTTTTGGTTCCTATGCCTAAGCTGGCTTTAAGCATACCACTCGCTTTCCCTCTCTCTCCTCTCTTCTCTCATCCACATTAGCATTCAACCTTCTAACGGCCTTCTATTATACTTGCTCTTACAGTGCAAGGTACTACTAAGGTTGTGTTCCCTCACCTCTCGCACGGAAAACAGAGCGATGGATTAGTGCATGATTAATTAAGTATTAGCTAAAAAATTAAAAATATGTTAGTATGATTTTTTAAAGCAGCTTTTCTATAGAAAATATTTTTTAAAAAAACACCATTTAGCAATTTGGGAAGTGTGCGCGTGGAAAACGAGGAGGAGAGGATGGGAACAGGCAGTGCCAAACATAGCCTAAGAGGAACCTAGTATGTCATATCGAATGAGGCTTCTTTAAAGATTCCAGCACCACAGGCCAGGCCATCCTCACAACGCTGCTTCCCGCCAGATTCCAACTCTCTTCCCAGCTGCTTTTTCATATAGGTTCCATATCCCTCTCTTCCCACCTGCTTTTTTTTAGCCATTTTCAGAGGAAGCACTCGTGTCCATGCAAATCACCGAGTATCCGAGGGCCCACACCTATTCTCCACGGCATCATGCGGCTTAGATGGAGCGGTGAATCCACTCGACACCGAGGAGCACTGTGAACAATCTCATGGGAAGAGAGATCCACATTAGTCTTATTGGCGCCGAGCCATTTAACCTAGGGGCCAACCTCTAAAAAGGGCTCCAGAAAAGGATTCATTTCTGAAAATAGTTTTTTAAGATCTATTTATGAAAATAGTCTAAAAGAAAAGCTAAAATGTAAAAATTTCAGTGTTCCTCGAGCTCCTCTGCTTTATGGGCTTTCATGGGCCGGCCCCAAACACATCAATGAAATGGGCCGTTCTCCTCTGTGAGTTTCCTGGGCCGGACCAAACCAAACCTGCAGATGGGCTGTACTTTCGGCTGCCTATGGGCTAGGCCCAAACGGAACGCACGGATAGGTTGGGCTTGGGCTGGATTTGACATGACGCCATTTGAAGGCCCATCCAGACAGCGAGAGCGGCGCCGCGGCCGCTACTTCTACCCGCCGCCGCCTCTCCACTCCACTCCACTCCTCATCCACTCCCTCTCGCCGCTGCCTGCGACCTCATATTTTACGTATAAAAAAATATATACACATATACAAAAGTTTATATATGACGTAGAACAAAGTTTATATATTATGTATACAAACAATATTAAAAAAATCAAAAAAAAGGAGAAAAACATCACTTATACAAATTTTATAAATACACATATACAAAATATACAAAGTTTATATAACGTATACATACACAAAGTTTATATATACGCATATATAAACTTTATATATGTATGTATATAAACTTTGTATACTGTATATACAAACTTTATATATGTGATGTTTTTTTAAAAATAACAAAAAACCGAAGAAAACACCTACAAAAACCGGCGAAAAAAAAGAACGCAGGCCTCCCACTGTGCGCGGCCGCCGCGCCCCCTCTCCCTTCTACGCGCGCCACACGTCCATCCACGCGGGGGAGGGGCGCGCGACCAGTCGCCAATTAGCAATTTCGGATGAGGACCTCGTGTTTCTCGGCTGAAATTTTTACATTTAAGCCATTTTTTATTTTTTTCATAAATAGGCCCCTAAAATTACTATTCTTAAGAAATACTCCCTCCGTAAAAAAAAAAACAAACGCAAGAGGAGATGTAGTGTCCAGATTCGTTATACTAGGAGAGGTCAAATCCCCTCTTAGGTTGGTTTCTTCGGGACGGAGGGAAACACAAAATAACTCAATCTAGATTCGTTGTTTTAGGATAGGTAATATTACCTATGTTGAGTTAGGTAATCCTATGTTGAGTTATTTTAGGACGGAGGGAGTAGACCTCTAACTTATTTAATTACGCCCTCTACTGGCCTTTTACTATGACGTGGTAGGCGACGAGCCCAAACCACGTCAAATGTGGCATAAGATCTTTACAGTCTACCTCTCAGCCAACTCATGTAGTGGTTAGCTCTTAACTATAAACTATATGGTTCACATGTTTCTCTCACATATTTTCTTGGTTCCTGGTTCCTATGCCTAAGCTGGCTTTAAGCATACCACTCGCTTTCCCTCTCTCTCCTCTCCTCTCTCATCCACATTAGCATTCAACCTTCTAACGACCTTCTATTATACTTGCTCTTACATTGCAAGGTACTACTAAGGTTGTGTTCCCTCACCTCTCGCACGGAAAACGGAGCGATGGATTAGTGCATGATTAATTAAGTATTAGCTAAAAAAAATTTAAAAATAGATTAGTATGATTTTTTAAAGCAGCTTTCCTATATAAAATATTTTTTTAAAAAACACCGTTTAGCATTTTGGGAAGTGTGCGCGCGGAAAACGAGGAGGAGAGGATGGGAACAGGCAGTGCCAAACACAGCCTAAGAGGAATCTAGTATGTCATATCGGATGAGGCTTCTTTAAGGGCATCCACAATGTGGAAATAGGAGAGGGCATTATGCTCATAAGGTCTACTTATACATTGTGGAGGTGGTTCTTATAGCTCTCATTTGCTTGAGGTAGCATTATGCATAAGGACCACCCATAAGGAATAAAAAAATCCAATCTTCTCTGCTCCAACTTTGTCTCTCTCCAAAGCAGTTGGTTGCCGCCATGGGGGAGGAGCAGCAGCAAGGAGCTCGCCATGGGAGAGTGAAAGAGGACGGGGAGCACCTGCATGGCCATCGCCGGAGATCCGCCCACGACTGTCGTCTCCGCCGCTCGAGATCCACCCGCGAGGTCGTGACCGCCGTCGATGCCGTCGGAGATCCGCCAACGACCGCCGTCGATGCTGTCGGAGATCCGCCCGCGACCGCCGGATCCGCTCACGCGACCGCCGTCAAT
>CM020184.1:8482583-8505409 GCA_009805545.1 Oryza longistaminata
GACTGTGGGCTTGTGGCCAAGCTGGTAATTTGAAGCCGGATAAAACGCTGTTTTCCTTGGTGCTTAATTAATTTAGCCTTTGCTTTGCTGAATGTTGTGTTCTGTGATTCTGTCACTCGAAGCAACTCATATTTGTGCATGCAGCTTGTTTGTCCTTGAACTACAAATTACGGTTTGCACAATACATTTTTGACATACAACGGATTCAAGAAATCCAGTAAGCAATTAACTCAAGAAGGACTAGTATTTAAATGTTCAACTCAATCAAGAATCAAGTACGTTCAGTTTAACCAAACAACAATTAATTAATTTTACATACACTCGTTTTAAATTTACATTTAGTTAAACCAATCAATAATGATCTCAACTAAAACACTTGTTTCTGCATACATCTGGCATTCAGCAAGAAGTTGACACAGTTACTTGACGTGTACAGTCCATGAACAAGAAACAACCGGCTCAAGAGAAGTCCAGTCTTAGGGAGTCTGAACTTGATCCGCACATGCAGAGAACACTTTTGGCATAAGCAAATAATTATTGCAACAAGTAAAGATTACAATTAGTGCAACCTAAGCACATTCAATCCAAACAATCAATGACTAATGATCTCAGCTCAATTAGCTCAGTCCATGACACATACTCTCAAGTCTGAACTCCATCCCATCTCAGGGAAAGCATGTCTGAACACAATCCAGCTCATAACACGAATGTTTCACCATTCTTGAACTATCACTTTCAGAAGTTGATACTTTTGATGCGCTGCAATACTTGGTGATCACAAGTCCAGACATTTCAAACCGAATATGTACATTTCATACTCGATTTATTCAGAGAATGCAGTCAACTCTTGTCAGCGCGTTTGCAGCTACCGATTGTTCTGATGATCACAGATCAACCAATGGCCATGTATTGTACCTTGGACCCCAACTTAATTTCCTGGTGCTCATGTAGAGTTGTTTTGGTGCAGCCCCTGATCAAGGAACTTAGTGTTTACCAGCTTGCAGAAATGTGTACTCTGACACTGAAAATGCCATTTGAGAAGCTTTGGTGCAATCAGAACCTTGTTGATCTCGGTTAAAATTGAAGGGAGCTGTTAAACAAAAATGTGCATACAAAACAAAAAACAGTAGCATAGCCAGCTAGCTGTTGCTGTAATGCTGTTCCAAAATGACCTGCATCAGCTTCAACATCACAACTAGGTAATGCAAGTCTGAACTTTTCTGAAAAATAAATGACCAACTCAAGTTTGAACTTCTCTGAAAAATAAACAACAGCCTCAACTCTGAACTTCTCTGAAATTCAGACTTGAGAATCTGAACTGGATCAAACTCATGCAGAGTACACTTTTTGCACAAACAAAAGAATCAAGTAAATATTTTATTCCCATGAATAAATATTACAAAAATTTCTACTTCAGCACATTTGGTTCAACCAATCAATAACTAATGATCTCAGCCTATTACCAATACCTGAACTTCTGAAAGATTTTATCCATGCTGAGTAAAACTGACGAATTGAAACATGCTAGAGTTGCTTGTATTCAATTCAAACAGGACAATGTTGTGCCACCAGAACAATGTGACAATTAATTGACATGTACAGACCATGAAACAGAAACTGTCAACCCAAGTCTGAACTTTTCTGAAATTCACAGACTTGAGAGTCTGAAATGAATCCAACTCGTGCAGAGTACAGTCTTGGCATAAACAAATGAATCAGGCAAATATTTTATTACCATGAATAAAGATTACAATTAGTGTTACTTAAGCATATTTTATCCAACCTATCAACAACTAATAATCTCAGCTTTGCTAATAAATACAAGCCATCAGAGGACTAAGCTCCTATACATCTCTGCTTCTATATCTACAGGAGAATCTCTTTCCTTCAACAAATGACAATATCACTGCTAATCCATCTCTAGCTCCATAGATCGAACAGCTCATCATCAATGGTGAAGTCGATGCAGCTCAGGTCGTCCATTGTCTCGGCGAAGTCGATGCCCGGCAAAGAGTATCTCTGCGGATAATGAGGATTTGCTGAGTTCAGGCCGTCTCATAATGGAATCCTGTGCTTTTGGGAAGGTCCCCTCTACAGGAGAGTACAAGGTGCTCCGTCTCCTTGGTTCTGGTAACCCATGTGAGCTATACGAGTGCGAGATCATGACCGTGAATAGTGCTGGCGCTTTGCAATGGAGAGCGATACAAGGACCTCAGCTACCTGTTTGTTCAAGTAACAATATGAGTGTTTGGTCAAGTAACAATATGAGAAGTGTGGTCATCAATGGGGTTGCGTATTTCCTGTTAGATTATTCGAGGCTCTATTGCTCAAATGATGGCTTGCTTATTCGACCAGGTAACATAGTTCCATTCAACCTTGAGACGGAGGAATGGATGGGTATTCTAGACGGACCGAAACCAGTCGCCAGGGGACGGGACATGATAGTTATCTCCTCAACCTTAGAAATTATGGAGCCACTCTCGCTAGCCGACTTGAATGGGTCCTTAGTGATGGTGCATGCTGTATACGGTTCCCCCATGGACCTGTGGTTTCTGTCAGATCTTGAGCAAGGACTCTGGGTTAAGAAGTACAGCATAGATTTCGAATACTATAATAACAATGCTTATCCTTTGCTGCTGTTAGACGATGAGAAGATTGTCTTCCTACTGCGGGGAACTAATGTTCTACAAAGTTATGATCTAAAAGATGACACATACACTGATATATTGGTGCTGCCAGATTTCAGATCCGTTGGCATTTATACTGGAAATCTATTGAGCTTGGAGGGTGGTCTGAACTGATTATGTAAGTATTATTTGCTGATGTTTTCTTTATATCGCATTGCAATGGTAGCTACTTTTCAATGGTGGTACTATATTTTTTAAGGCATTTGGTGTGTGGAACAACTCTCCCTTGATTTAAGCCTTTTAACAATTAGAGCTTCTCAATGAATGAAAATATACATTAGAAAGAATCAAAGCATACTAGTTTCATGGTTAAAACGGACAAAAAAAATGTAACTAAATTCCATGATTTCATCAGATTTGTTTCGGCATGCTTATTGTATGTACAAAGTAGACACTAGAAAAGGTGGTAAAATATAGCGCATTGCATAGATACCCACACCTTTCATTATGCTTTTCTTTTGTGCTACATGGGTCTGTATTTAACAGCTAGTGGTTCTCCCTGCAAATGTAGCAATTGATGTTAAATGTTAGACTATACTAGGATCAGTACACGAAAATTGGAGTATAATTGCTGCTGATCATTGTTTCTGGGTGAGGAAGGATCATGATTGTAAACCAGTTTTATCTTGATCCATGTCTCATCCCTTCCACCTCCTTTTGTTCCTCTCATGTTAGCATTACAATGTACTTCCTCCGTTTCATATTATAAGACTTTCTAGCATTGCCCACATTCATATAGATAGTAATGAATCTAGACATATATGTGTATAGATTCATTAACATCTATATGAATGCGGGCAATGCTAGAAAGTCTTATAATATGAAACGGAGGGAGTAACAATGTGTCCATTGGTTTTAAGGTCTTAAAATTTGAATGTGATTGCTTCAGATTGTTTCAACTCTGTAAACCAAATTAGCGAGGTAAACACTTCTTGAGCCAGAGCCATGCCTTTCTTATTGCTCCATTGTATGCATTGAAATTCTTATTATATATTGACACAATTAGGTGCCCAAACTGGCAGGTATCGATGCATTGACTATGCATTGTGCTGGCAGTAGGGCTAAGCTAGGGGGATCATATTGCTGGACTGGTGACAAGTTAAATGCTTGTTAAGGTACAGGTCATTTTATTGAGTTGGCAGTATTGGGTGCTACACTCCGGAGCCTGCGGGTCGGACATTCTAGGTCCCTGTCCGTAGTGCCCTTTGGTCGCTTGGCATGCCTATTTTGAAGTGACACTGTGTGTTGTCATGCACTGTTGGTTCTTCTTTCTTTAAACGAAAGACATGCAACTCTCCTGCCAGGGAAAAAATGGTATTGGGTGCTACAGAACACGTTTCTTGATCTTTTGTGCAATTTAACTTCTTCTGACTTAGTGAACACGTTTCAAGTAATTCATCATCCTGTGGTTTGACATGATAATTTTGCATTATTGGTAATAAAAGATAATATTTGTCCCCAAAAGGCCTTACTGTGGGCAACTCTAGAACCTTTTCCAAAGTACCATAGCCATGACCACCAGTTTTTATGTACTCCATGGTCCACCATGCTTATATTTATCTTTGGTTTTTACTGTCTGTTTCCTTTATGATATGTGACGTTTGCTGTTTTGGTTCTTGCAGGTAGACCATTGCGCCTCTTGTATTCTCCAAAGACAAAGATGTTGCTGCTTTCGCTTGCTGAGGCTACTTGAGCTACTTCGTCTCTTAATTTGCTCCCCAGATGGAGCAAATGATGCTATCGTCTCTTAATTTGCTCCCCAGATGGAGCAAATGATGCTATCTCATTCAGTTACAAACTTACAATAATGAAATACTCCTATATCAGATACCTGTTTGTATTCCGACGGTACAAGCTGATGTTATCAGCCTGGTTTACCGTCTTTTTAAAATGTCGACAAACCTGTGGTGTTGTGATCTGTATGCATGGTACTTGTCCTTTAAGACTATGGGAAAACCGTGTATCACTGTCAGTTTAGCTTGGGCACATGATTACCAATTTTCTGAACAATTTCATCCTCATTTGTCTTTTTTTTTTTTTCCTGTTGAGCTGAGCTTGATCTGAAGCTACTCATCTGTTTCTAATTCTTTTTAGGATGCAGTTTGAATTACAGAACCTGCAGGATCTGGTATTCCAAGAAAAAATGAATTACCGATTGCTGCCGGAAGGAATTTCTGATTTTGAATGAACATTTGGCAGAAACTTCTGAATTTCAACTGATATTGAATGGAAGTTATGTAGCAAATTATGCCGGACTTGGAAAGAATCATGGCGGCTACTACTTATTAGCCAGTCACTAGACAGGGCCGGTGACTGTGGGCTTGTGGCCAAGCTGGTAATTTGAAGCCGGATAAAACGCTGTTTTCCTTGGTGCTTAATTAATTTAGCCTTTGCTTTGCTGAATGTTGTGTTCTGTGATTCTGTCACTCGAAGCAACTCATATTTGTGCATGCAGCTTGTTTGTCCTTGAACTACAAATTACGGTTTGCACAATACATTTTTGACATACAACGGATTCAAGAAATCCAGTAAGCAATTAACTCAAGAAGGACTAGTATTTAAATGTTCAACTCAATCAAGAATCAAGTACGTTCAGTTTAACCAAACAACAATTAATTAATTTTACATACACTCGTTTTAAATTTACATTTAGTTAAACCAATCAATAATGATCTCAACTAAAACACTTGTTTCTGCATACATCTGGCATTCAGCAAGAAGTTGACACAGTTACTTGACGTATACAGTCCATGAACAAGAAACAACCGGCTCAAGAGAAGTCCAGTCTTAGGGAGTCTGAACTTGATCCGCACATGCAGAGAACACTTTTGGCATAAGCAAATAATTATTGCAACAAGTAAAGATTACAATTAGTGCAACCTAAGCACATTCAATCCAAACAATCAATGACTAATGATCTCAGCTCAATTAGCTCAGTCCATGACACATACTCTCAAGTCTGAACTCCATCCCATCTCAGGGAAAGCATGTCTGAACACAATCCAGCTCATAACACGAATGTTTCACCATTCTTGAACTATCACTTTCAGAAGTTGATACTTTTGATGCGCTGCAATACTTGGTGATCACAAGTCCAGACATTTCAAACCGAATATGTACATTTCATACTCGATTTATTCAGAGAATGCAGTCAGCTCTTGTCAGCGCGTTTGCAGCTACCGATTGTTCTGATGATCACAGATCAACCAATGGACATGTATTGTACCTTGGACCCCAACTTAATTTTCTGGTGCTCATGCAAAAGAAAAACTGTCTCATGATTTCCTGGTGCTCATGTAGAGTTGTTTGGGTGCAACCCCTGATCAAGGAACTTAGTGTTTACCAGCTTGCAGAAATGTGTACTCTGACACTGAAAATGCCATTTGAGAAGCTTTGGTGCAATCAGAACCATGTTGATCTCGGTTAAAATTGAAGGGAGCTGTTAAACAAAAATGTGCATACAAAACAAAAAACAGTAGCATAGCCAGCTAGCTGTTGCTGTAATGCTGTTCCAAAATGACCTGCATCAGCTTCAACATCACAACTAGGTAATGCAAGTCTGAACTTTTCTGAAAAATAAATGACCAACTCAAGTTTGAACTTCTCTGAAAAATAAACAACAGCCTCAACTCTGAACTTCTCTGAAATTCAGACTTGAGAATCTGAACTGGATCAAACTCATGCAGAGTACACTTTTTGCACAAACAAAAGAATCAAGTAAATATTTTATTCCCATGAATAAATATTACAAAAATTTCTACTTCAGCACATTTGGTTCAACCAATCAATAACTAAAGATCTCAGCCTATTACCAATACCTGAACTTCTGAAAGATTTTATCCATGCTGAGTAAAAATGACGAATCGAAACATGCTAGAGTTGCTTGTATTCAATTCAAACAGGACAATGTTGTGCCACCAGAACAATGTGACAATTAATGGACATGTACAGACCATGAAACAGAAACTGTCAACTCAAGTCTGAACTTTTCTGAAATTCAGACTTGAGAGTCTGAAATGAATCCAACTCGTGCAGAGTACAGTCTTGGCATAAACAAATGAATCAGGCAAATATTTTATTACCATGAATAAAGATTACAATTAGTGTTACTTAAGCATATTTTATCCAACCTATCAACAACTAATAATCTCAGCTTTGCTAATAAATACAAGCCATCAGAGGACTAAGCTCCTATACATCTCTGCTTCTATATCTACAGAAGAATCTCTTTCCTTCAACAAATGACAATATCACTGCTAATCCATCTCTAGCTCCATAGATCGAACAGCTCATCATCAATGGTGAAGTCGATGCAGCTCAGGTCGTCCATTGTCTCGGCGAAGTCGATGCAGCTCAGGCCATCCATGATGTCTGGAACTCCAAAACCAGTAGCCTCCACGTCCATGACGCCCGATGAGGAGTGCTCCTTCTGCTTGTCCGGCGACGACATCATGGACCCTGAACCATTGCTGGCGTCAACTTCGGTCTATTGCCGCCTTTTGCGGAGAGTCGACCGGATTGCGCGCGGCGTACTCAAGTGGAACCTTCAGCTCAGCCTCATAGTACCCGGCAACTCTGATCGGCGCCGTCAGAGTCATCGGGGAGGTCCACCATGCTGAAGGAGGAGGAACGGAGCCGGAGCAAGCATGATCGGCGATGTCAGAGACAGAGTCATCGTGATGGTTCACCATTGCTGCAGGAGGAAGAACGAGCTCCTCGATCAGAGCAGTCTCTGACACGGCGCTAGCGCAGCTTTGGCCATCCATGTCGGCAAAGTCAAAGCAGCCAACCATGTCATCCATGCTCTCTGGAAGCTCGAAGAACATTGGCGCCTCATCATTTTGGTTGTCTTGCGATGACACCCAAGACGATGCCGGTGCTGCACGGCCACCGCCGCCACCGGCTTCTGCTGGAGAGTTCAATGGGTACATCATGGAAGAATCGTCCACTACGCCGGAGCAGCTCAGGTCATCCATGCTCTCTGGACATCCAAATTCAGCAAACTGCGCCGACGCAACGCCACCACCGCTGTCAGCTTCAGCATCAGCTTCACGGCTTCCTTGTGGCAGAGAGACGAACAGGTTGTGCGCGGTGAAGTCAGGCACAGAACTCTGCAGCTCATCCTCATCGATTGACCCGGTAAGATTCACCCGGGAAGAATCGTCCCCCACGCCGAAGCAGCTCTGATCGGCGCCGTCAGAGACAGAGTTATTGTCATGGTTCACCATTGTAGGTGGAGGAAGAAAGGGCTCCTCGAGCACAGCAATCTCTGGCACGGCGCTAGTGCAGCTCTGGTTGTCCATGGAGGCGAAGTCGAAGCAGCCAACCATGTCATCCATGCTCTCTGGAAACTCAAAGAAAGCTGGTGCGTCGTCGTTTTGGTTGTCCAGCGATGATGCCCAAGACGGCGCCTGTGCTGCACCACCACTGCCAGAGTCTTCCTCCGGTGGCAAGACTATCAGGTCGGGAAGAGCAGCAAACACACTCGAGCAGCCCTGATCAGCGCCATCAGAGTCATCGGCTTGGTTCACCACCTCTGCAGGAGGAGGAACAGGCTGTGGCGGGAGCACCAAGTCCTCGATCAGAGCAGCCTCTGCCACGACGTCACGGCTTCCTTCTGGCAAAGAGACGAACAGGTTGCGCGCGGCGAACTCAGGCACAAAGCTCTGCAACTCATCCTCATAGATTGACCCGGGTTGATCAGAAAACACCAGGGAAGAGCCCTGATCGGTGACGTCAGAGACACAGTTCACCACCGCAGCAGGGGGATGAACGGGCTGTGGCGGCGGCGCGCTGTCCTCGAGCATAGCAGTCTCCGCCACTGCGATCTGGTGGTGGTGGTCGCTCTGAGATTCCGGTTCCCTCTTGCGCTTCTTGCCGTGGCCGCTGAACCGGATGCGGTACAACCGCATCGCCGACGACGCGAGGTCAGCCGGTGCCGTGATGGCGTACTCGTGCATCACCCACCCCGAGCTCCCCTTCTCGCCATCCGCGAAGTAGCTGAGGACGTACTTGCGCCACGCGATCTCCACGCCGGCGCCGACGCCGCCATCGGGGACGACCAGCCTCTCACCATCGACGCACATCCTCTGCCCCTGCCAGTACCCTCCGCCCTCAACGGTGCGCTTCTGCCGGCTCCCCTTGCCGTTCTTGGCCCGCGCGTCGGCGAAGAAGAACGCGTCGTCGCCCCTGCCATGATCCGCAAGAAGCCTCCATGGCGGCGCGCAGAGGGGATCGGCGTCGAGGATGACGCCGTGGAGGGGGAGGGGCTTACCCTGGATGCGCGCGAGGAGGAAGCGGGCGACGAGCTCGTCGTCCTTGGGCTCGAACTTGAGCCCCGGAGGGAGCCCATCTCCAGCCGCCGACGCCATGGATCGATCCGCAGGAGAGGAGAGGAATTTCTAGGGTTTGGGAGGAGGGTTTGGTTGGGAAGAGAGGAGAGGAGAGGAGAGGAGGCGATTTGAATCGAGGAGGGGATGGGGATGGGAGAGCAACGGATAGGAGGCTATTTAAAGGCGGCGGCTTCGCGGGATCAGCCTCGCGCTCGCGCGCGGAAAGATCTGGTGAGTTTCCCATTTTTGGGAAAGTTTGATGAAATATCTTGTCTTTGCGATTCGATTTGAAAGTTATTTAGAAAAAAAATAGCTTCAAAATCGAGGTGAGATTGGTTTGAATTTTGCAGTTCTGCTCAAGCTATACATGCGTATTGCTGAAGGTGACACTGAACAAATGATCTTTGCAGCCTACTGGCTATTGCAGTATTGCCAATTGCTGAAGGCCTGAAGCTGACACTGACGAATGGAGCCATAAGAAAGATTCAGGATGAATATCACAAAAATAAAATAAAATTTGACGTATTGAGCAAATCCAGCTGTTGACGAAGTTCGAAGTCTCTTGATTTGTCTTTTGTCTTGAGGAACACTGATGAGGTTACCGCCCGTTGGCACAGTTCTATGTTCTTAACTCCTCTGAAGTTCAGACTTTAGAGCCTGCACTCAATCTAAATCATGCAGAATAAACTTTTGGCACAAACAAAAGAATCAAGAATTTTTACTGCCTTCACTGGAGATAATCAGATAAGAGCCTACAATAATTAATGCAACATAAGTACATTCAATTCAACCATTAATGATTCATTAATGGTTGGGTGTCAAACGGATTTTGTGATATCTGAAATTCTGAATGTGAATGCTACGGTTTTGCACTGGGCTTAAAATTCAGAAAACGCAGTCCACTCTTTACTCTTGTGAGAGCATTTTCGGACGCCGACTGAGTAAAGTTGTTCTGATGATGGCAGATCAACTAATGGTTGATTTCCTGGTGCTTGTGCAAACTCTGAGCTTGTGGGGGGTGATTTGAACTCTGAAGAGATTGTTTGGGTGCAGTACCTGCCTTAAGAAACTACTAGGTGCTTATCAGGTTCAGAGTTCAGACCCCTCATCTCCTCCTTGGGCAAGTTCTTCAGACATTTTTACAAAGCCATTTGAGGGACGGCCGTTTGAGAAGCTTGGATGCAATCTGAAATTTTGGACTTTGTTAATGCTACTCCCTCCGTTTCACAATGTAAGACTTTCTAGCATTGTTCACATTCATATAGATGTTAATGATCTAGATTCATATAGATGTCTAGATTCATTAACATCTATAAGAATGTGGGCAATGCTAGAAAGTCTTACATTGTGAAACGGAGGAAATAGTTAACAACTTAAGATTGAGGGGAGATAGCCCTCCTCTGCTAGCAAGAAGAACGGATTCAGGAGCTGAAGATTCAGAATTAGCATATGTACAGTCCAAAAGTGATTGGCCACTCCTCAATTTTTTTTAATTAAACTTCCCTAAAAAAAATTAAGTAAACAAAATTTTGTTCAAATTTCAACTTTTTTCTAACCGAAATTTCAGCAATGTCTCCCCCAAAAAAAAATTTGTGATTTCCACCATATAGAACCCTATAGCCTTTCCCTTAAAAAAACCTACAGTCCAAGAAACCCATTTTTTTTAAGGCAAAGATTTGAAGCCAAAGATCTTTCATAAAAAAAAGAAAAAGAAAAAGTCTGAACTCAATGAAATAACGTGTTGGCGTGAAATATACAAAACTCATATACATCTCTTCACTCTCTGCTCTACAGAAGGCACTCAAATCAATTCCTACACGCGACAATGTGCCAATGTCAGTCTTGATCTCACTCCAAATCGGATCCAAATTACATCGTGTACTTCGGATTCGAACTAATTAAGTGTCCCGGCATATAAATCGGATCCAATTTAAATCGTGTTCGGACTTAAATTCGGATTCGAACTAAGCGTCCCGGCATATAAATCGGATCCAAAATAAATTGTGTTCGGGCTCAAATTCGGATTCGAACTAAGCGTTCGCGCCATATTAAGCGCGCTCGCCACCGTCGCCCTCGATAACTCGTACTACGTGATCAGTGCGCCTCCGGAACTATTCACAAGCCGTCTCGACCAGCTCGCCGTGGCGTCATCAATGGCGGCGCCGCCGAGAAACCGCACGACGGAGAAGGCCCACGTCGACAACGACGCGTTGCAGAGGTTTTGCGGCGCGTGGCGGGACATGCAGTGCTCTCGCCGCGGCGGCGGCGGCGGCGGGGACGCGTTCGTCGTCGGCGCGGTGTACCACATCGCCGAGGACCTCACCGACATCACCCTCATGGACGCGTACTCCGGCGAGGTCGTCAGGCGGATGGACGGGCTGAGCAGGCCAGGCCTCAGGGTCTGCGCCGGCGGCGACATGATCTGCGTCGTGAGCCCCGGCGACGGGCTGCTCCGCGTCGTCGACGTGGCCACCGGCGACCTGACCGACCTCTCGATGGGCTGCTCGGCGGCGACGGGGAGGAACGTCTCCTCCGGGTACACGCTGGGGAAGGTGCCCGCCACCGGCGAGCACAAGCTGCTCCACGTCTACGCCGCCGCCAACGGTTCCCAGTCAAGCGAGGTCCTCACCATCACCACCGGCGCCGGCGCCGGCGGCTGCCAGTGGAGGGCGACGCGGAGTGGTTTCAGACTTTCAGAAGCTGAAATGTTAAAAATACCAGAGCATTGTTGGTGCGCTGCAATACTTGAGGATCACAAGATGTTATTTCACAATCCGTTAACAAGGTGCACCGGTTGGCTGTGAAACGGATTATGTGATATCTGAAGGCTAGAGCTTTGCACTGAGCTTACAATTCAGAAAATTCAGTCAGCTCTTGTCAGGCGTCCTTGGACATTGGCTGGGCAGATTATTCTGATGATGGCAGATCAACTAATGGTTGATTTCCTGGTGCTCGTGAAAACTCTGAACTTGAGGGGTGATCCGAACTCTAGAGAGATGGTTTGGGTGCAGATCTGAACAATGGTGATATGATACCGGTTAAGATTGAGTTTTTTTTTTGGTTCTCCTAAAAAAAAGATTGAGGTTTTTTTTTTCCTCCGTGCAGTGTACTCTGACATTCTCTGTAAAACAGAAACAGTAGATTGAGAGCATGAGAGAGGGCTTCCAACTTAATACAGGTTGGGGAAATAAGGTCTGAACTCATAACGCACATGCTGTTTTGCTAAACAAAAGCTCAATCCAACTCTTAAGTCATTCAAGAATAATTTTGGCATAAACAAACAAATCAAGACTCTAGTATTTAACTGTCTTGACTCTTCAGTATATATAAGATCCTAGAACAATTTATGATACTTAAGCACATTCAATTCAACCAATCAACAATTAATGTTCTCAGCTACACACACCTAGTCAATCAACGTATTTTCAGGGCATCAATAAGCTACCTGGAGGTGAAGTGATATCTATGATCAGTGACATGTGACAAAGTATGTCGGGAATACCGACTTACAAGTTAAGCATTGAGAAAAGAACACCAAAACAGTCCAGAACTTACAAACTAGTCCAGAAGATATGACAATCTAGTACTACCTCCGTTTCAGGTTATAAGACTTTCTAGCATTACCCACATTCATATAGATATTAATGAATCTAGGCACATATATATGTCTAGATTCATTAACATATACTCCCTCCATTTCATAATGTAAGACTTTTTAGCATTGTTTATATTCATATAGATGTTAACGAATCTAGACACACATGTCTAGATTCGTTTACATCTATATGAATGTGGGTAATGCTAGAAAGACTTACATTATGAAACGGAGGAAGTATATGAATGTGTGCAATGCTAGAAAGTCTTATAATATGAAACGGAGAAAGCATTTGTGATAAGAGGTTGATAGCCTGTTAGAACCACACTATAACAATTCAACCCAACAAAGCAAAGTATCACAATAAGATGCTAACTGCCACTTTATAGCACTCAGAAAATATTTATCCAGTCATCTTCATCATCATCACTATCAGGACAGCAGTCCCGGTAGATGGCACCATCCTGCACGCCATGTACCCAATCTACCTCTAAATCGCTATTTGTGATGAGCTTATCATTGGTGTAAGAACCGTATGATCCATAGAATAACTTCTCGAACTCATCACGCCCATGGAAACTCTCCATGGCTGGATGCAGAATTCTGTTCCCTTGATACTCACAATAAATACAACGAACTTGTCCTGCCATTCATAACAAAAACACATTTCGACACAAATTAGTGGGATCAGAAATCATGGAAGCATGCATACCCTTGAAATAGGCGCACATTGTTTCATATGACTATGAGAGCATACTTCATTAGGATGAATCGTAAGAAATTTGGAGCTGTCAAAGGATCAATTGAATCTAAGGCTAAGCAACTACTCTCTCCGTCCCAAAAAAAAAAACTCAACCTAGGAGGGGTCACAATGATTCGTTGTCCAGATTCGTTGTCCTAGAAGGGGTCACATCCCCTCTTAAGTTGAGTTCTTTTTGGGACGGAGGGAGTTAGTGCTACGTGACTATAACAGCAAAAGGGGGGTTTCAAGCACCATGAACTAAACTTGCATCATAACAAAAGGGGCAATAACATGCAATAAGTCTATGTTCTATCTTATTCCATCCCAATTTATACCAACAGATTTCTATCTAAACTATTATGTGATAATTTCTTTTGATTCCCAGTAGAGCCAACATCACCCAAGCCATCATAATTGCTCATCAAGCACCAGTCCTCTTACCACTTTCATTAGGGAGTCACCTAAAAGAACAATTTTTCAGTCTGCTATAAAGACTATAAATTCTTTCAAGGTCATCATGGTTGCTATTTAGAACAGTGATTTAATGTTGTCTTGAAGCGTAATAGAAAAAGATAGACCATATGGTGAGCAGTCCACGAAATATTTTCAAATCAAGATATTCCATGATCTTAGTGTAATGTATAACTGATCTCCAACAAACAATATTACCATGCAACAGTAAATGATGTATTACTGAAAATTCTTTGTAACAGATCAACTAACGGTTGATTTCCTGGTGCTCGTGAAAACTCTGAACTTGAGGGGTGATCCGAACTCTAGAGAGATGGTTTGGGTGCAGATCTGAACAATGGTGATATGATACCGGTTAAGATTGACTTTTTTTTTGGTTCTCCTAAAAAAAAGATTGAGGTTTTTTTTCCTCCGTGCAGTGTACTATGACATTCTCTGTAAAACAGAAACAGTAGATTAAGAGCATGAGAGAGGGCTTCCAACTTACATGATACATGTACTCTCAAGTCCGAACTCAATCCCATCTTGGGGAAATAAGGTCTGAACTCATAACGCACATGCTGTTTTGCTAAACAAAAGCTCAATCCAACTCATAAGTCATTCAAAAATAATTTTGGCATAAACAAACAAATCAAGACTCTAGTATTTAACTGTCTTGACTCTTCAGTATATATAAGATCCTAGAACAATTTATGATACTTAAGCACATTCAATTCAACCAATCAACAATTAATGTTCTCAGCTGCATACACCTAGTCAATCAACGTATTTTCAGGGCATCAATAAGCTACCTGGAGGTGAAGTGATATCTATGATCAGTGACATGGGACAAAGTATGTCGGGAATACCGACTTACAAGTTAAGCATTGAGATAAGAACACCAAAACAGTCCAGAACTTACATACCGTCCCGAAGATATGACAATCTAGTACTACCTCCGTTTCAAGTTATAAGACTTTTTAGCATTGCCCATATTCATATAGATGTTATTGAATCTAGGCACATATATATGCCTAGATTCATTAGCATATACTATATGAATGTAGGCAATGCTAGAAAGTCTTATAAGTTATAATATGAAACGGAGAAAGTATTTGTGATAAGAGGTTGATAGCCTGTTAGAACCACACTATAACAATTCAACCCAACAAAGCAAAGTATCACAAGAAGATGCTAACTGCCACTTTATAGCACTCAGAAAATATCTATCCAGTCATCTTCATCATCATCACTATCAGGACAGCAGTCTCGGTAGATGGCACCATCCTGCACACCATGTACCCAATCTACCTCTAAATCGCTATTTGTGATGAGCTTATCATTGGTGTAAGAACCATCTGATCCATAGAATAACTTCTCGAACTCATCACGCCCATGGAAACTCTCCATGGCTGGATGCAGAATTCTGTTCCCTTGATACTCACAATAAATACAACGAACTTGTCCTGCCATTCATAACAAAAACACATTTCGACACAAATTAGTGGGATCAGAAATCATGGCAGCATTGCATACCCTTGAAATAGGCGCACATTGTTTCATATGACTATGAGAGCATACTTCATTAGGATGAATCGTAAGAAATTTGGAGCTGTCAAAGGATCAATTGAATCTAAGGCTAAGCAACTACTCTCTCCGTCCCAAAAAAAAAAACTCAACCTAGGAGGGGTCACAATGATTCGTTGTCCAGATTCGTTGTCCTAGAAGGGGTCACATCCCCTCTTAAGTTGAGTTCTTTTTGGGACGGAGGGAGTTAGTGCTACGTGACTATAACAGCAAAAGGGGGGTTTCAAGCACCATGAACTAAACTTGCATCATAACAAAAGGGGCAATAACATGCAATAAGTCTATGTTCTATCTTATTCCATCCCAATTTATACCAACAGATTTCTATCTAAACTATTATGTGATAATTTCTTTTGATTCCCAGTAGAGCCAACATCACCCAAGCCATCATAATTGCTCATCAAGCACCAGTCCTCTTACCACTTTCATTAGGGAGTCACCTAAAAGAACAATTTTTCAGTCTGCTATAAAGACTATAAATTCTTTCAAGGTCATCATGGTTGCTATTTAGAACAGTGATTTAATGTTGTCTTGAAGCGTAATAGAAAAAGATAGACCATATGGTGAGCAGTCCACGAAATATTTTCAAATCAAGATATTCCATGATCTTAGTGTAATGTATAACTGATCTCCAACAAACAATATTACCATGCAACAGTAAATGATGTATTACTGAAAATTCTTTGTAAGACACAATAATCAGGTGGGACAATGGCTACTGCATGATGCCCCATGATGGCATTGCATTGGGCTACGGATCAAAATGTGAAAAGTACCCACCATGTAGCAACTAAACTCTATAGTTAAGCATAAGAAAGCACTGACGATAGCATACATGCAGTATTATTTTGATGATATTTGGATGAATTATAGGTAACCAAACATTGCAGATTGTGAAGTTGATAAAAAAAAGAAAGAGCTCAATCTACTAGATAGAAAAATATCAAGATGGAAATTGCAAGGTCAAGGCTATAGCATACCAGCTTCTGGTTTCTGCGGAATCACAGGGACACACCAACATGTATCAGCACCATCTTTGCCACATTCAGCAAAGAAGAGCGTTGGAGGATCGTATAAGCGGGCTTTGCAAACTGCTAGAAAGTTGATATGGGTGTGATAATATTTGTCACGAGTCCATGGATTGTAGTCTCCAACTTTCTCACCCAAGCTGGGCACCGGGCCAGATACCAGCTCATTGACACCACAGATGAAATGAAGTTCAAACGGGTGATCCTCCTTCAACCACGAGTATGAAGAGTGTTAGATTGGAAACACGGCATAACACAAATACACAGAATACACAAAGTGAAAACTATGGAATTAGTAAAGGAGTGTAGGGGGAGAAACCAACCATGGCATTGTTGAATTTGTCCAATGCATCTCTCACCATGCTGGTGACTCGGGCATGCTGACCCCAGAACCTATTCCTGCATTGACATATGTGATTATAGTCTCTCTTTTTTACCTTTCTACATGCTACATCCTGTTGTTGGTGCAGCTTGCCAGTAGAGGAGGGACACCGTTGTAATATCGCGCGAAGCAAACTAAGCTTCTGTGGGGAGAGTAGGCCATCCGAGGCAGACTGTGATCCTGGGACGCAAACCTGTGTATGCAGCACCTCTGATACATGCTCAAGTTTACTCAGTAAACCAGTTGGCGACGCAAGGAACTCCTGCTGCGCAAGAGGGTAGCCATGAAACCCGGCGGTGGCCGCGGCAACATATGATTCATCAACACCGGCAGAAGGGGTGCTTTCTTCAACCACAGAGTGCTGAATATGAGAAGTGTCAGGATTGTCAAGAACTTGAGCACAATCTGAAAAGTCCAGACGCTTTTTTCTACCAGTAGCACTAGGCGTAGGAGAAAGGTTGGGATCAGCAGCTCTCAAGTTAACCCCGGTCACCAGCAGGCGCTGCATGGCTAGGTCAGGTGTGAGGCCTGGGTATCGAGTGCACAGGAAGGACACGAGGCCGTAGAGCGATCGAGCTACAATGCACGACAGCATCGTGGTGCTAATCATGGCCACTGGAAACTGTTTGCTTGCTGCCGGGAAGTTGTGCTCGTACCAGATGGTGTTGACGATGATGTTGGAGACAGGGTCCAGTGGACCCAGGGGCGGACCCAGAAATGGGCCAAGGCCCGGGCCGCCCTATGGGAATTTTGGCCCAACACAAAGTTTACATGGTTGAAAGGAGGCAAAATAGACTTATTCCTGATAAAAATGCATATATCTTATTGGGCCTTTCATCCCAGGCCCTGGGCCGTGGACCAGCTTGCCCAGGACCTGGGTCCGCCCCTGAGTGGACCGTAGCAGTGGCCACCCATGAGCATGCTGCGGTGAAGCGAATCGCACAGCTCCGAGGTTGGCAGCCTGCCCATCGCCTGCAGGTAGAATCCATGGATTGTTGCAAGGAGCACTCGCTTCATGTGTGCCCGGGCAGGAGGCAGCCATTTGGGTCCTGCATAAATCCCCATCAATCTCGCTCGCGTAAGCCGCCTCTTGGCGAGTTCCCACGATCCTTCCAGCCGAAGGACAGGATCAGCTGCCGCATTATCGTTTTGTAGGCGACGTAGTACGCGACGCGCTACGTCGCCGTGCATCGTCGTCGTCTCGCGTGGTGACGGCGGCGCAGAGCCGAAGAGCGCCTCCACGACAGGCGAGAGCTGCTTCCACCCTAGCACGAGGCTCCGCGGATCGGGGTGCTTGGCGGCGACCGCCGCGCATCTGAGGGCGACCTCAACCGCTGCCTCGGTGGGCTGGGAGCTGAGGTCGAACTCCCGGATTCCACGCCTTCTGATGATGAGAAGCGAGGCCACAATTGGGTCAGCGTCCGCGGCGTCGAGGTATAGCCGTGCCTCGGCATCCGGGAGGTAGGGGAAGAGGCAGGTGAGGAAGGCGGTGAGGCCGTCAAGCGAACGCTGGCTCAGATCAGCAGCATTGTCTCCTCTTCGTCGTCGTTTTCTTGATCCTCCTCCTGCTTCCACCCGCGGAGCAGCATTGTTGTTCAGGCCCTCAGCTTTCTCTTCTCCTCGAACTGCAGTAGCAGGAGACAATTCAGAGATGGTGGTGTTGATGAGGATGTTGGTGATGGGATCCAAAAGGCCAAAGCAAAATCCATTCTTCTTCTCCAATGAACCCTTGTCAAGCTGCAGGTGGCTGTAGATCTTGTCGATCGTGGCAACAACTGCTGCAATCTCATCTTTCAGTCTGTATATGTGGAATTGGTCCTCAACTTCTCTCGGACCAAAAGTGCGCATGAGATTGCTGCTGCTGCCAGGGGCGGATCCAACTGGGGACATGGGGGTTCTTCAGTTGAACCCCCAAACTTTTGGGGGGAACAAACAATAAACTGTTACCTGTACTGTATTTAGGTTAAGGCTGTGAAAATTGAGAGAAGAGCTTCTTCCCGATCTACAGGAAATTGAGAGAAGAGCTTCTTCCCGATCTACAGGAGAAGCTAGGGTTCACGAACGCAAGCAAAACTTCCAGACAAAAGTAGTCCCGGTGTGGAAGAGAGAGATGAATCAGAAAAAGAGGATGTGGATGCTCGCCAGATGGAGATTCACCCGCGACTCGTCTTGGCGCAAGGAGCGGAGGAGACGAGACGGGAGATCTCTTAATTACGCCAAGGGAAGATTTTTTTTGACGCAAACGCCAAGGGAAGATGAAAACGGTTTAGAAATTTTTTTCGGAAACTTTCCGAAACGGAAACGAAAACTAATGTGATAATACTACTATCTGTCGGAAACGAATCCAGATTTTTCTTTCTCCGAATCAGAAACAAAGTATTTCTCATATACAACTTATTTTCAAACTTTTCTACTTCAAATATTTAGATTTATACTATGTGCCATAGTACTCGTAACTACCGGATAGTACTTATAATTGTAGTGACAGATGAATATAATTCTTTTCTTCCAACAAAATAAAGTGTACAACTAGTTGTATTATTATTAATCTCTACTCTTATAAAAATTGAAGATGTTTTTGCCGGTATTTTGATAAGTCATCCGTGTTTGAGTCGGTTTAAATTTTTTTTCGGTTTTAATCTCTACTCCTCAAAATCCGTAATTTAAAAAAGACAAAAAAAATCACGCGGAAAAAGAAAACGGACCCAAAAAAACGCGAAAGAAAACCAGCGAAAAGAAAGTCCGATTCGTACCGAACAAAAAAATTGGCAAAAAATGCTTGGTAAAAACAAAAAACCGACCTAAAAAAAAAAGTCGCGGGTAAAAGAAATAAAAAAAAGTCATGCATAAAAAGTATCTGTCCGTCTATTTTATCCGCATTTTTCCTTTTTTTCCGCTTTTCTTTTTTTCTCCATCTGCTTTTTTTCGTCCCTTTCTTTCCATCCATCTTTTTTTTCGCCATTCTTTCCGGTTATTTTACCATCGCCTTTTTCCCTTTTATTCATCCGTTTTTTTCATCCCTATTTTTTTACGTATTTTTTTGGCATTGCGGAAGGGTGTGCACACATGGAGAGGATTTTTTTTATCTACTCGGTTTTTTCGTCGTCCGGCCGAACCCTAGCACCAACGCCACATCGATCAACCTCCTCATGCTTTCCCTACTCCAATTGATTGGAAAAATCAATTATCCACTACTCCATCATTATTTTCCACATATTTTTTCTATCCAGTTCCGCTTTAATTCACCATATTCAATCTCTATTTAGAAGTCACCGTTTATATCCCACAGTTTTGTGGATTCGCTCCAATTTTAATAAAAACGAAAAGAGGAGATTGAGTGAATCAAAAGCCCTCAACCAATTTATTTTGGGAGATTGAGAAAGATTTGACCGGATTTGATGGGAGGATCGGTCATGGCATTGTATTACACGGACTGTCTTCCAAAGGTTGAAGTTGATAGTCGACTATGAGAGCTAGGACTATAGTTCTACTTGTGGGCTAGGTCAAATAGAAGCAGAGAAGCAGGCTAAGCAGAGGGAAGTAGCGGACTAGGCCGATACTGAAAAGGAAGGAAGAAAATGAGTTTTTGACCTAAAACCAAAGAGTATAATGTAGCAATCCAAAAATGTTTTTACCCGTTGCAACGCACGGGCATTTTTTCTAGTTGATAAAAATTTAGAAATGTCAATTTATTGCTTTAGAAAAGATATTGAACTACATCTCTTCATTGATTTGAGAAGTTCAAGTTTTATTTTCTGATAAATATCCGTTACCGTATTCGCTCTTACTCGTATTCGATAATATTTGATTCTGTTTTTGTATCCGTGGTTTCCAATTCCGATTTCGAAAAGAATAGGAAAACGAAAACGACAAAAGTGGTTTCCGTCCGTTTCCGAACCTTTTTCATCCCCACTGAAGATCTCCATTTCTTTTACTACTGTAAAACTAGTTATTTCTTTATGATGACCATTGGCTCACATATCGGCAGCACTCAGAAAAAAAAAATGCAACAAACTCATTTGAGGATTGTGTTGACAACAAACTACTCAGGACACCAACAAGCACTAACTGCCGCTCTACGCACCGCCACCACTGCTCTTTCTCCTTGAGCCACCATAATTCCTCCTCTCTGTCTTTGCATGCGTGCCGCACCCTCTAGTCACTGACATGTCTTTTCTCCTCCCCCGTCGCCATGCATGCTATTGTCATGGTCGCCGTTGAGTTTGGGAGTGTCGGGCTTGTAGGGACTCGGGGGAAATAAGACTCTTGATCCGAGTTCCTCCTTGCTAGAGAGAGAGAGAGAGATAGAGAGAGAGAGAGAGTATGCAGAATGGTTGCAGAGTCATTGGACTGGATAGAATGAGGTGGTCCAAATTGAAATATAAAGTGAGATGTTGTGTAAATGAAAAGAATGGTTAAATGATGATATAATATGAAAACATTTAAGAATACATAGTACAAACTGTAATTTACTTTTTTTTTCTCTAGCATAATTAAAGATGAGTTGTCTATTACCCGATAGTTTCGTGATATGCTAAGCCCACTACAATTTTATCGTCTCTGCATAGTATGGTTGATCGGTGTACTTAGCTATTACTAACAAACTTATGATATATTGATACATGACGATACAAACTTCTACTAACACGGGCTGATTAATTATGGTTAGATAGAGCTTAAGAAAAGATAAAAATAATACCATAAATTTTGCTCAATAATAAAGCATTCGATTGTGGTCTTGTTTTCTCACTACATGATATATGATGACTATCTCTTGTCACTATGTACTCCTCAAAAAGGATTAGCAGTTAGAACATGCTTCAATATAATGTACGATCAATACCTCATGTGAGTAATTTGATGCAATCCTGCACATCTCAGATCATCAGGCTCCCCTTCTATTGTACTGCCGAGTAGTACGGGCCTAGATCACATGATAACAACTTAAATTTATTAGTTACAACTGATACAATTGTATCTAACCTAAACTATACATGAGATAAGATTCACTCTGTTTTCAGTCTCAGCTGCAGGAAGAAGATTGAGGTTGCCCCTGAACATGCTTCTGATTGAGGTTTCAGACAATCAGATATTCAGAAGCTGACCGATGTTTAAATACCGCAGTACTGTTGGTGCTAATCCATTATCTAAATAACTGTTGGTGCTAATACTCCTAAGTGTTTTCACAGCCATCAATCTGCCGCTGCATTAATTCAGTATTCATGGGAGCTGCCATATTTTCTGGGCATTGAAACAAATAATCTACCTGGAGGTGGACTGATGCTGACACTTGTTCGATGAGATTTTGTGGACTTCTCTAAAATAAATTATGAAAATGATTTGTGCATAGGAACTGTAGTTAAAGCACTGATCTCCAAGGTACACAAGAAATACTGGGCTCCTGTGCATTTGCAGGTGATTAATTTGACGTGTGCATTCTATAATTATTTTAAAAAGGGGAATTAGTGCTTGATTACACTGGATTACCGGCAGCGGGCAAACATCAATACTGCAATGAAATTAGAAAGGAAACCATGCATCTACCTAGGCCCACTGGTCAGCCAGCATGCTGATCAATATAAAATTAATGTCGACAACCAAATATAAATACAAGTTAGTGTATCTGCTCGTGATGGAATAATTTCAATGCATCTTCTGGCGAATGGAAGTATGCCACCACACAATCATTAGTAGATGGAAAATTATCACGTTGTTTCCTATTGGAATGCAACAGGAAGCTTCCTGGTTGAGCATGCATGGTAATTAAGCAGCCAAAATGGCAACCTTTATCTCTGCAATCCAGCAAACCGACGTCCGGTCACATGGCAATATATCAGTAGTACCGTCATTCATCTACTATAAAGGGACTGCTTATGCCTCATTTGGAGAGGGGGCCTACGCCATGAGATGAATACACACATAGCAGAGGGAGACAGAAGAGAGAAATACAGAGGCATCGGGGGCAGCAGAGGGAGGATGCAGGCAGGAGCCGAAGGCCTGCACCTTCACGCCGCCGCAGCCGC